>JAVDOI010000003.1:24928957-25046457 GCA_032191485.1 Leptoclinus maculatus | reverse complement strand
AATAGTTGTTGCTGTGTATTTCTTTTTTCTTTTGACACAGCTAGACACCACTGAAGGTGCGTGAGAGACCCTCTTGATTGTGAAGCTGCAACACTTCCAATGAGACACAAAAGCGTGAAAGGCTTTTTAATAAACTCTCCACCCGTCACTCTGTCCTTTTTGTCCTTCGGAGGGCTCGTTCCAACCAGATAGCCTGGAAGTGTACCGTAACATACCTGCTGTTCTATTACCATGGCCTCAATACAAACAAGCAAACACAAGCAAAACAGGGAATCCCAACACTGATAGAGCTGCCGCATTATCTTTGTTTATTTTTATAATTTATTCCTGATTTATGTTGTGACGGAGGATGTAAATGGATTGCCATTTTTAGCCCCCGACAGTGTAGGCTTTGCGTTTGAATAAGCATCTATCTTGACATATCTTGGTAGTGTAAGTACTTCCACAGAATAGATGGTCTTGTAAGACCAAGCTAAATGTATTCCGTGTAAAATGAGGGGTTTTTTTAGGTTGAAGGATGTATTAGAAAGTGTGTGTGTGTGTGTGTGTGTGTGTGTGTGAGCAGCTCCCCTCCTTCCTCCCTGCCTCTGCTCACCACCGTTTTGACAGTCTCTGCTGATTTTAAGACTTCCTCCTGAATAAGTGGTGCATTTTTCATAAACAAATTTCTTTGCCTGAGTGTGCCCATCTTTTTTTTTTTTTTTTTTTTCCTCCTCGCCCTATCCCTCCTCCTCCTCTGTCTCTCCTGTCCTCCCTGCCTCCCGCTTTTCACTATTTAAATTCAAGTCTGCAATCAGACGCGGCGTAAATATCCACCTCGTTTTTAGAAGCTCCGGAAAAAGTCATTTCCATAACATAAGTGCTCAGACACAAACTAACTGCCACTCGAGCTGGTTCCCATTGCACTAATTGAGCAGGTTGATGAGCATGCTCTCTTCTTTTATTTTTAGCCCCCCCTCCCCCCCCCCCCCTCTTACCCCTCTTTTCTTCCCAACCTCCCTCCATCACTTTAACCCTGAACGACACTCCCCTTCCCTTCTTTCTGTCTTACTACCTGCCCCCCCCCACTGCAGGGCTTTGTGCGGAAAAAGGGCAATAACACTATGTGGCTTTTTGCTTTGCAGGAGGAAAAAGAGTAACTGCCTTGGTTTTTCCAGCCAATGTCCATCCAGAGACAAATGCCATTGTCTTTTATTTTATTTTTGGATGTCCTTCTCCCCCTCTCACCTCCTGAGTACGCTTTAAATGACGACTAATGTCTCAGTTCATACACTACAGGCTACTGATGATTATTGCAGCGGGGACAAAGGCTCTGTTTAGGTGTGATGGTGGATTTTTTTCGGGGGGGTGGGCGGGGATGTCTCTTATTTAAAAGACCAAGGCACAGTCATGGAACAACCCAACCCCTCCCTCAGAAGGATGGCTGCTGGCTCCCTGTGGAAGGACCGTCTCGCCCTGCCTCCCTTCCTTTTGCTTCCTCCTCATCGTCCCCCCCTCCCCCCCCCCCCCACGACAACCTCTCATCTTCACTCTAACCATTTCGTCTACCTGTCTCATCTTGTTTGTTTTGCTGTCTGTGTCTCACTAAATGCTGACTGTTTGTCGTGACTTTTTCAGTCCAACAACACACACACACACACTGAGAAACAGACAGAGCGTTATCACTGAGCTACCATGAGTGACGGGGAGCAAAGAGCCTCCATCCATCTTAATGTGGGCTACTATTCATATTGTTGATGCCCATAGCCGCAGGAAGAGAGACATAGTAGTGGGGGCATGCGTTCTGCAGGCCGTTGATTCCATTTATTTTGCCCTTGAGTGGATTATTGTTTCACATGGGACATTAAACATGAGGAGGCGAGGTGTTATTTAACGCTCTCGTACCTCTCCGGGGGGGATCCCGCATGTGCACTAATCTCTGCCATTTGATCCTGGTGAAGTCACAACGTGGCCCGGCTCTCCACTCCTCGCACATCTCAGGCTCTGCATTACCAAAAGGGATATCATATTCTACTTAATGTGCCCATCCATGCACTCCCTGGCACTTCTTACACCGTGCCAGTAGGAGTGGACGTACCGTAGGGCTCACGAACAGCGAGGGCTCTCCGGGGGGGGGGGGGGGGGCACCGTGTTATAACCAGCACACCTTACATTCTGTCTTACCTCCGTGTATCAGCTGTGCCGTCACTGTCTTTCTCTCTCTCCGTTTTCCGTCTGATCAGCTCATATGTACCCTACGCCATGTATGCATGTCCACTCTCTAAAAAAAAAACTATGCATACATGAAAACACATGTGATAAGCATGCCTGTTGAGAAACAAAGCAATAACTTGTGTTTGCCTAATCTTTGTTCAGAGAGGACGTTTTGTTTCAGATGCAGCAATATAGTCGTAGAACTGCTAGCCCCGTAGAAAAGTAGAAACCATCCAAAGTTCTGTTTCTGATTCTCTTACTTTCTCCCCACTCTCGTACTGGCCCAGGTGTGTTTTGGGTGTTGTGTGTAGCATATACAGCGTATCTGTGTCCCTATCCTCTTTTTGTTGTTGGTTTTTTTTTGTTGTTTTTTTTTCCACCCCTCCGCTTTTCCTCTCAGAGTATCCCTAACTCGCCTCTCTCTGCCGTGATTGGTTGATCAGGTCATCGGGGGAGACGAGGAGCAGCGAGACGCTGGAGCTGAAGATGAGCAACATCAGCGCCGACGTGCTGGAGCTGCTGCTCGAGTTCGTCTACACGGGATCGCTGGTCATCGACTCTGCCAACGCCAAGACGCTGCTGGAGGCCGCCAACAAGTTCCAGTTCAACACCTTCTGTAAAGTCTGTGTCTCCTTCCTAGGTAGGAATAGCTCAGAGAACAGGAGTGTGTGTGTGTGTGCATGCTTATTACATCAGATCCGACCTTTCCTGCTACTTGCAGCATTTACCTTTTTTGTGTCTTTTCATTCGTTGTCGTGCTTCATCACTATGCACAAGACCGCCTTGTGCAGAAGCTAAATCTCCTCCCTGACTCTGGCACATCAAGCTCCTCTTTGTCATGTTTCCAACGCCAGCAGCCGTGTGAGAATCCTGCCTGCTAACGCTCTCCGTTGGGCACGGTGCCTCTGATCTTGTCCCAGTGGGCAAGACCACGCACGGGGGCAGATTTTATAAAAAGGTCAGGGAACAATTGTCACTTACTGTAAATGTCAAATCCTCTGGCCTTGAACCATGAGAGGATATCTGGGAAAGAGATTGATACTTAGACAAGGTATGAAACGTGGAGCAGTGGAGGGGGGGGGGGAGGTGCTGCCAGGAGCCCGAAGGGGTCACGTGAAACGCAAATGGCATGTTCCAGATTTTAGCAGCTAACCAACCAAATAGCTGCAAATGTCAGGCTTTTTGCATTCCATTTAATAAATAGTTGTGAGTATCGGTAACACGAGGGAAGTGCATGAAAAAGGTCAGTGAAAAGAAAGTAAAAGAGAACCAGCAGCCCCACGTTATTGATTTGTTTTTCTCCATTTGGGAAAAAGAGGAGGGGGGAACAGGGAGGCCATTTGTAGACTTCATCGCCAGCGAGAGACGTCAATCCATTCTTCCCTCGACAAGATTCATGGCATCTCGGCACATTAGAAAGGGGAGAAAATACAGGCGCAAGCGTGTGTCCTTGAGCAAAGAGAAATTGATACCGTGTCAGATATTATTGAAGTCTGTAACGAGATACACTGAGGAGAAACAGCGTCTCCACGACCTACTTATAACACTCTGACTTTTATTCACACAACTTCAGATTCAAGCAAATAAAAAAAAAAAAACGAAGTCAGCTCATTGTTTGCCTGCTGCTCTGCGAGAAATCACTCTTTTGTTCTCCGAAGATTTAGAGTGGATTCGCAACATGCTCCAAAATATCAACTGTTATTAATACATTGGCCACAATGGGAGGGGTTTCCACATTGTCTCAACTCCAACTGATTTTTGCAGAGTCCTTTTATTTAGGCCCCTAACCCCCCCCCCCCACTCCGATGCAGCGTGAAGCCCCCTTTTATCTGGTCTTTGGTTTGGCTTTTGTTTAGTTGTGAGTTAGCGGATGTTAGGCGACCTTTGTTGGCTGATATTTGTTCAGGAAAGACTCCGAGACTCTTGTGTTCAGTGATAAGGCCTGGCATTGCTTCCCTCTGATGGCTCCTGTTTAATCAGGCCTCTCTCTCTCTCTCCGTTGCCACTGACCCAGTTGATCCACACGTTGGCCCGCCCGTGTTGTGTGCGCCACACTGCCAACACTCTTCCCTCTCTTGTGATAAATGGCGGTGTGTGTGTGTGTGTGTGTGTGTTAGAAAACTAGAATTACAGATACGCCACTTAAAATGCTGCAGCCTCGCAGGAGATCACACAGGCGGGTAGCGTAAAGCCTTCTCCCCGCTGGCCCGGCTACGAGGGCGGTTTCATATACTGCCGGCCCGCGTGTGTAGTAGACTCTGAGATCTGACAGGACTTCTTTAGAGTGGTCCGGCTAATCCCAAACCCCGCTCTCTCTCTCTGCCATCCAACACCTCTTGCCCGGGTTGTGAGCGATCGATTTCCCTCGTTGTTTGTCCCCGGAGCTGTTTTGAGTTATTGCACTTGTTCTCCCTTGGTCTCAGGCAGATATACACTCTTGATAGGCTGTGAGTCTGTGCTACCGGCTTTTTTTTGTTTCTGCTCTCTACGTCTGTGATCTTTTTATGGATGTCTGAATGATGTTTTTCTTTTTTTTTTTTTCTTTCTCTTGTCTTAATCAAGCTGCCTGTTTTCTTGTTTATGTTTCTCTGCCGGGTCTCTTCGCCTCCGCATCTCTTCCGACCTTGTTTATCGACTCCAGAGAAGCAGTTGACTGCAGCTAACTGTCTGGGAGTGCTGGCCATGGCTGAAGCCATGACTTGCACCGAACTCCATAACATGGCCAAAGCTTTTGCGCTGCAGAACTTCCCTGAGGTGGGTAGAGATTTAACGTCTTTCCCGTCAGTCCATTCATCGATTCCTGTCGACGTTACACACTAGATCAGACGGAATAAAGGCAAATAAAATCAGCAAAACGGCAATAAAATCAAATTAAAAATCCTGACCATAATTAAGTTAATACCTCTAGCAATCATTCAATTAATAACTGACAGTTTTAACCTGTTTGTAGCTTTTTTTCCACAGAGGATATAAGATAATTATACTGCTGTTCAATAACCTAAAGCACAATAGCTCTTCAGAAGTGAGGGAACCACACAGAATCACATGTCTCTGCTGTACTAGAGGGTTTGAAAATATGTTGCTTCGCTGCCCTCACCTTCATCTCTGATGCCACGTCAGTATTATTCATTCGCCATCCAAGAACAAAATGCACAAATAGTCTGTAGTTAACCTTCAACTGCGACGCTGGATACGGCTATTCGCCAAGAAGCCTCCATGAGGCGTGAAAGGACGTGAATGTCACAATGTGCTATTTTGAACTAGTTTTTTATTTCATAACTCTTCAGGTGGCGGGACAGGAAGAGATTCTGAGTGTGTCCAAGGAGGATCTGGTGGCCTACCTGTCCAACGACAGCCTCAACACCAAAGCTGAGGAGCTGGTCTACGAGACGGTCATCAAATGGATCAAACAGGACCCCAACTCCAGAGTGCAGGTACTAAAATAAGAAGAGAGAGAGCTGATGAGTGTTTGTGAAGTGTGTGTGTCCGCTCTGACACCACGGTGTACTTAACCTAAATGAACACACATTGTATGTGTACCATGAGACAAAGAGGCGAGATAAAAAACACTGGAGGGTACAGATACCGTGTCGTCCGCGGAGCCGCATTAGCGCGCTCGTTCCGTCGACCGTCCCCGTCTGCTCGGAGAGGTACGCAGCCGAGTGACTCCTCGTTCTCCCTCGTTCATCAACCAGCAGCCTAACGCAGCAGTTGTTCATAATCCCAGGAGTGCTTCGCCCTCAGAATGTGCTCTATTCTTAGTTCCACTCCATTTGTTTGTGAGGCATTGTACTGCGTGGAAAAAAAACAACAACAATAAAAAACCACAGACAATCGCGATCCCTTTTTTTCTCCGTACGCCTAAACAGGTGCGTGATTTATTCCTGGAGGCTGTTATTAATCATAACCGAAGCTTTTGACCCTGTGGTACGGCGGTAAATAAACGTGGCCTCAAGGTCAGAGCCTCAGCTCCACGGTCCCCGAAAAAAGGTAAAATGGTCTGCACTGCAGACGGATATCCATCCAGCGGGTAGAAAACCTCGTCGTGGGATTTTTATGGATTCTGTCACAAAACCATGAATTTAAAGCTGATGATTTTTAAGTATTTTATAGCTGTTTAAAAATTGAGGTGAGATTATTATCAGATAAATTACACCGGTCCATCACTGGAAGAGTCATTCGTTCGGAGTAATGTCTCCTCATCCACCAGCACGAGGGGGGAACTGCCTCCCATCAGCCGGATCACTCGGTTAACACCTCTCCGATCAATGCTACTTTATTGGCATCCAGTTTTATGAGGCACATGCGTCAATATTTGATTTTTCTTTTTACCTTTTGGGATTAAACATTTAGCATTTATCTTCTGATATATAGCACTCTGAGATCATGGGGAAACCCATCGGGTCTCTCAGGTGTTTCAGATGAACGTGTGCAACACTACGCATAAGGACAAGCCATTGAAAGCAGGTGGCGATGCTCGTTAGTTGTCCATATAGGTGCTAAGATAGAAATATAAACGACGGAGTGTGTGGAATGAGTTTTCATGACACGGAGGCTAATAAATCCACTGAAATTGGAATGTGTGGGGGGTGACTGATGGGGAATTTGACTCGGTGGTAGTGTGAATTCACAAGGAGCCACAACAAGGCCGATGCCCAGTTTTTGAGGAGAACGTACGACCCCTGTCATCTGCATCGCAAACCTCCAGCCAGCTCAGTCCAGGCAGACTCCTGCAATCTCACACTCTAATGGAGAGGTGCAGAGGTGACTTACTCAGATGAAGGAGAAGAAGAAGGAAAAAAAAAAGAAATGGAACATTTTTCCCGGTTGTCTGAACAACCCACCGCGGCCGAGACGCGACAGCCGGGTCACCCCCGTCTCTGAAGAGAGAGAGAGAGAGAGGGAGAAGAGAAGGAGTGGTGGGAAAGAGAGATGGAGTGAGAGAAAGAAGCAGAGCGAGACAGAAAGACAGAAACAGGCGAGGAGTGATTGAGGAAAAAAAGAAAGAGATGGTGGGAAAAACGAAGAAAGGGGAATGGAAAGAGAGCCCCCTGTGTTCTGATCTGATATCCAAACAGTTTGTGCCTCTGCGCACAGCCATGACATCCAGGCAGGGGAGATGTGATTGAGCTCTTGGTCAGGCTCAAATCTCTTGCCCATGTGTGACCGGAAAAACAACCAGCAAGCCTCTGGAGGAGGAGAGCAGAGAGAGAGAATGGGCTGCTTCCATCACGCCATGGGAGAACGTTATGTGGCCCTGAGGGCCGAGTTTACACGCATGGTCCAGCACCAGCTCATCATTCCCACCCCTCCCTCGCCTCCGTCCCCGCTCCCCCGTTTTGGAGGCAGAGAGCAGCGGAAATCACTCCCCCAGAACATGTGACACTTTTTAATGACATGTCAGGGCAGAATGTCACAGCACTGCTCAAGAACTCAGGCGAGGGGGGGGGGGGGGGGGGGTCCCTTTAGGGTTTGACTTTAGGCCTCGAGCTAAGTTCGTGAACGTCTGCATTCATCTGAGCGCATGTGTGTCTTTGTACGTTTTGTGTGTCTGTGCATGTGCTGTGGGGTTGTAAGCTGCAGGCTATAGAGTGGAAAAGTGGCATATTGAAGGCGCTGGGTAAATAATATGCAATTTTCTCTCTCCGCTATGCTGTCACAAACATCCGATTGCGCCAGGAAAACGGGGCCCGGACATCGCTTAGAGACATTTTGGGGCATTTGAGCGTTGATAATGGTTTTGCTATGAGACACAGAGCTGTGTCAGTTTCCTTCACATTGAGCATCATTGCAGGTGTGTCGCCCTGCAAGCGTCTGTATATATGTGACAGAAGAGGCGTCCAAAGAAGAGGAAACGCCAACGAATTCATCGCTGAAATAAGAAGTCGGTAGACAACAATTCTGATAATTAATCATCTTTAAAGGAATAGTTTACATTTGTAATTCACAATGCGGCTTGTTTCTCGGCCGTGGACCAGTGGACCAGCTCTTTACAGGTGTGTCATTGTAAATTTGATACGTTCGGGTTAGTTGAGCTCTTTGCTCTCTCGGAAATGGTGAAGGGCATTCTTCAATCCCAAAAAACGAATCAATTAATGAATCATTAAATAGTTATTAGTTGCAGTTCTAGAAGTAATTATGCACTCGCACCTCTAAACACGGAGAGTCGTCCTTTAATGATCGTAACATCTGAGGAGTAAATCCGCCTCCACATTCGGTCTGTCACAGGATCCATTAGCGAGACGTGTCATGTTTTTCGCTTTTGAAGGTGCTGACAGGAAAGAGACCCGTCCTCCCTTTCACCAGAGCAGTCTTTTGTGGGACGGCCGCCCGACACATGGCTCCAATTATAACAGGCCAGTCTCTTTGCCAAACCCCTTGAATAGGACCCCCATTACGCCTCACTTGAACATATTTCATAAAGGATCCTATCTTGCCAGGTGACTCAACCTGACAAAAAAGAGGCCGATTAATTGGCTCTTTGGAAAGTGGCCAACAAATGTAAGGGCTGAAAAAGGAGAGTTAATGGTGTGGTTTCATGATGACAATAAGGGGCCAGCTTTGCCATTAGCAAAGACCTGCTGTCCACTCCTCAGGAATAACAAAGGACCTGCACTGACTTCTGTGGTTCCCAAGCTAAATGAATATAGTTATTACTTCATATCCGTTTAAGTAATTAGTTATTATTTGGGGGATTTTAATGCATTCGACTCTGGTAATGTGTTGGGTGATTTCTTTTTTTTTTTTGTGTGCCTCCAGCACTCATTAAGAAGAAAATAAAAGAACAAATGATGCTATCATTATGTAGTCGGGAGTATAACATTATCAAAGGATAAAAATGCTTTGAGGCTGTGTCGGGAAATAAACGTTTCCCTCACTATTTTACGATTCATTTACCTTCAAAACTGCAAATGACCCTTTTTCACCACAAGCGTCACTTTTAATTTGGTGATTCTCTTTTTTTGAGCACCGAGTTCAAAACGGAAACTTTTCCATCACCTCGCACCCGTTAAGAGAAGGTTAATTGTGTTGTGTTTTTTTTTTTTTTGAGACGAGGAGCTTCATGTCACAACAATCATCCTTGAAGACGAAACTGAAGCTGTGTAGAGTCGGGCTCGATGTGCGCTTTGACAAATACGTACTCTTGAGGAGACGTAGCCAGGCAATGGAGATTGATGCGGTGTGCAGTCATTGCTTTTTCCTCTGCCTCTCGTTCTCTCCTACTCACATCAACACATTCCTGCACACACACACACACACACACACGCCCTCATAAAGGGATTTGCACAATATTCACAGGATGTCACTGATCATATCCCTGTCCTGTGCTCAAAACGTTCACACAAGAATGGAAATCACTTGTATAACGGCGGCTAGTACGCCTCGCGTATTAGAGAGAGCATCGGATCTGATGCAAGCCACTGAACTCCGGACCTCCGTTCTCATCTGTGTCCTTTTTCGTCGTCTCCCAGAGCGAGCTCAGTCCTGATGTGTGCAGCCAGTTTGAACCGCAGTCACTCAACCGCGGCGGCCGCATGTCCACGGCGAGTCGAGGGCTTCTCATCTCCACGGGGCCGCTCCCTTACCAACGCAACCAGGGTCGCATGAGTGATGCATAGAGAAGAAACAAATACAACGCTATCAGTTCAAAAGGAAGCAATCTTCTGTTTTTTTCCCCAAGATCCCCGAGAAATAATAAATATGCACCGCGCTATATCACGGAATGGATGGGGGTGGGGGGGGGGGGAATACAGAAGTAGCTACGGCTCGATGTCAAAGATAATTCAGTGGGTTTGAGAAACAAGCCAGAAAGTTTTATGTTAATGTGCAGCGAGCAGTCATTCATACGAATATGTTTTGTATTAAATAAAGGGAAGAAAGCTTCTTTTTTTCTTTTTTGAATGAAGTCATGCTGAAAAAAAAAAAAAAAAAAGAAAAAGCCTCAGAGGAGAACACATTGCACCTGTCAGTAGTTGCTCAGGGCAGCAGTCAGCGTCTGTCGTCCGCTTCATCTCTCTTCAACCCCCCCCCCCCCCCTCCCGGCTCCCGGCTGATACGCACACATAGTCGTAAACAACACACAACCGCGCTCAGCAAAGCATCTCTTGAGCCCAAATGAAGTGCCATTTGGGAGAGCATATTTTACTCCATTATGTGTTAGAGGAAAGAAGAAGAAGCACATGAGGCTGTGGTCATTTCAGCTGAGTGGGTTTGTTAGTGCTGCGAGGCTAAACATGGGATTGTGTGCGTTGTTGTTTGTTTTTCTTCATACAGAGCTGCGTTTAATGCATCAGGTTGTCCATTTTTCCCGCTAAAGCAGACGCATAGAGGCCTACTGCTATCTGCTCAGAGCAAGGCAAATAGATACGACCGTTCATGTGTCATTTATTTGACGGCGCTGTGGCTCTGAATCATTTTACGCGCACACACACACACGCACACAATAGGTGTTAGTCCTCGCTGACAGTAGTGGAATGGAAAATGCTCAGTGGACATTTGTCATCTGTGTTAGCGGATGACGGCTTCCCGGCGGCTTCTCCGCTGCTTCTTGACAGATCTGAGAGGCTCCCTGTTAGACACATTATCCCTGACTTTTCACCAGGCTCAACCCATTCACATCCTCTGTCCACCTTCCTGTGTGTGTGTTTGTGTGTGTGTGCGTGGGTTAAGAAGAACAAAGTGTGGGTATGTCTAGGGTGCTGTGCAGCAGAGACCATTAGGGAGGTGAAGTTGCAAGGTGTTATCTAAGTTGTATATCAGAATACCATACGGACTCCTCATAAACGATCAAAGAGAAATGGAAGAAGGGGAAAAAGTGTGTGTGTGTGTGTGTGTGTGTGGGCGGACAGGCTAAAAGTAGCGTCTCCATATGTCTACAGACTCCTGTGGATGCGTTCCATATGTTCCACTTGTTGAACAAAACCAAACACCTAACTAAGAACGGGAAAAGATGCCATGTGTTTTCTTTCTTTTCTTCAAATGCACAGTGGGCTCTGTGTCTTTCATTTGGCACAGTTGGCTATTCTGATCTGCATCCATCTCTGATTTAAAAAGCACACAAGGATTGCTTGCATGAGCAGGCGGGGAAGATGAGAATGACAGGTCACACCATCCGTCTGGAGGCACACGGAGCCCCGCGTTCACTCCCGCGTGCCTGTGCATGATGAGAGCGATTGCTCGAGAGGTTGTTGGGGGAGAAATGGAGTCGAAATGCACGACCGCCTGATCTCATCTGCAAGTGCAAGCACGTCACTCTATGGGTCGTGAGTGCTCTCATTTACCTGGTTCGTGTCTAGCACATGCACACGTATAGACAAGTCTAATGTAACCCTTTTAGCGCACAGTTCACATAGCATGCGGTCTCGGCTCACCGTGTTTCCAGAGAGGACGCTAAAAGCTTGTATTCGCCAGAATTAACCAAAGGAAGGCTTCAGTCTGTTTAAAGTCGTCTGCTTACCTGTTGGGTTAGCTTAGCTACTGAGAAATCTTGACCTAATGTGGTTTTACATGGCGACTACTGAGTACACAAACACTAAGTGATTTAGTTTCCCTCACCGGAGACTCAAGCTTTCTCCAGGAGGGCACACTTTGGCAATATTACCGTGAGTATATCTGCCACGAAGAGAGGAGATTTCACCCACAAACACGAAGGATGAAAAGAGTTTTGGCAGTTTGGGTTTTGATAGAAAAAGCAAGGGGTCAGACGGGTGGAGAAGATGGAGGGATGAAAGGGGCGAAGCTGTTTAGAGCCGGTTGTATTTTTGTATTTTGAACACAATATATCTCTACAAAAGGAATCGTAGTACAGGCTCATCGCGGCGCGGCTGTGTTGTCAAGAAGGATATGCCTTTCAAGATAAAAGCTCAACCCCCAAATCATGAATTACTTATCATTCCACTCCGTGTTGTCACTTGCACTTTCTATAAAGGTTTTAGAGGGGAAGAGTCGACATATAAATCCATAAACGTCATCCGTGGCATAGAGGCACAGGTACAGTGTGGCCTTTAGAAGCTGCGCAAAGCAAATACAGAATAAAGCTTCCCCCCCCCCCCAAATGCTACTTTCGTGAACTACATTTGATTTAGATTTGCATAAAAGCACGTGATTAGACGAGGTAAGACCGCCGATCATATAGGTTGTATAGAATATATTGGAGCAGGCATTCAGCGTCCATGAGTGAGTCAGTCAACATATTAAGTGTGCAAGGAATGCAAGAATATAAAAATAAACTCATGTTTTTGTTAAACATGCAACAAAACTTCTTTGTTTTCTCCTAAAAACGGTTTATTTCGGATGATAAACAAGAACTTTGAGTAAACAGTATCCAGTAAAGATCCCTGCTTGGGTAATTTCAGCGGGGTCGGACACTTCTGTATTTGAATTTTTAGCAGCGAGTGTGCTACTCTCCCTCATTTCCATGCCGATATATATATATATATATGCATGTGTGGGAGTTAGAGCGAGGAGCGGGGAAGGGAGGGAGAGAGTGGGAGAGATGGTGAGTTAGATAGAATTAAAGATGGAGAGTTAATGCTTTTTTTTCCTCCCACCCAGAAATAGAAAGTAGAGAAAAACAGCCGTGCATTACCCCTCCACCCTCCACCCTCCACTAAATACCATCAACACACACTCAGGGGATATCCCAATCGAATCCATAGTTGTTTATTTAATCAGAGGTCAGCCCCAGTGACTTTATATTGTTTTAATCTCATCAACGAGATTACAGTCAAATCAATATTTGGACTGAATGCACCAAGCAGATTAGCAACTATGACCACAGACGGCACATGATTATAATATATATTATAATACAGGACAATCGTGTATCCATCTGTCTCCTCCTATCTGTGGGCGTGTTTTTTGGGGTGGATATTTGTGTGGTAGCCGTCCTTACCTGTTTGTAGGACCAGATGCTGTCTCTTTGAGGTAGTTTTACTGCCATTTGAAGAGTGAAGAGAGGCCACGGCAGATGTGGGTTTGTGTGTAGCTAAGACTTGCAGATGGTACAGTAGGATTTTCTTTACCTCATTTCCCATGGGTAAAGAAAAGTTAACTTGCTGTGTGTGTGTGTGTGTGTATATATATATATGTGTGTGTGAGTGCTGATGTGGGTGTGGTTTACAGTGTGCGCTCAAACGTTGGCTTCGTCTGTCCATCGCGCATTGAACTCTCGACCCGATGACCTTTTGCTCTGCTCGAGTTAGCTTCTGATCTCCCAGATGACCAATTTTCTATACTTGCTTATTCCTTTTCTCACGGCCGTTGATATCTATCCCAGCACGCACATGACTGTTGCCTAGTTAAACCAGGCGGCAACCTCTGGGTCCAAAAAGTGGAGCCAATGCGCAAGTGCCTAAAGCAGGGTATGGTTTAGGGCGGGGCTATACCTTATGATTGACAGGTCGCTACCACAGTGTTGTCTGATCTGGGCTTTAACATTTGTACAGTGTGTGTTTAGTTTATGACAGTTTATTGTGACATTTTGCCTGCCTAAACATGTCTTATTCAGCCTTCGGTTGTGCTCCACTCTCTCGTGTCACTTCTGGTTCCAAAATAAACAAGATGGTGACAGCCAAAATGCCAAACTCGAGGCTTCAAAACGACTACGTCCACTTCTTATACACACTCTATGAGTTATAACCACAGGTTCCTCATCTGAGCTGCATGTGTTTGGACTGTAAAAGGAGACCATGAATATTTGGATGAAACACACTCAACATGCAAACTCCACACCAGAGAAAACTAAAAACTGAACTCCAGCCCGTCCACCTGCTTTTCCAAATAGGAGCAGGCTGTCCACATGCACACACCCAGACATTTTAGCACATTTTTTTTCCTGCAGTGCCACCGGGGGCACCACCTGGCTGGAACTGCCCCATATACAGCTTTAATTTAGCCGTGAGGGTCAGCGCGGTCAGTTGTGGACCTGCGGATGCCACACCTATGATCTCATGAGCCGGGACTGACTTTAAATACAACAAAACGCCGTCCAGTTCCTCCTCAGGTTGTACTAGTTTAAAGGATATTCATAGAAAGAGGATTTTCTAAAAAATGTGTCCGCATCCGATTCCTGACACTTAATGAGACGATGTCATCGTAGGTGAGGTTGTCGCAGACCTGGAGAAAAGTAGCTTTTAATAGAAAAGCAGTGCAGTAAGCCTGAAGATTACGACACCTCCAGTTGAGTGTGACAAGACTCAGTAACTACTGGGGCACATCTCACACTATGGGGGCACTTTAATTGGAATTAGTATCTTCTCCTGAGCTCATGATTCTTCCCTTAAAAAATATCCCAGGATGCCAAATAGCTCGCTTCGACTGTACCGTCTTGCTGCGTTTGAGCTGAGGTGCTGGGTGTTTACGTGGGTATTGAGCTGTTTGTTTGAATAACTGTTGGGTAAGCTGTGTACATTCGTGGAGGAGGAGGGGGGGGGGGGGGAAGTCCCATCTGCAGGACGGTGTTTCGCTCCGAGCGTGCTCGCCGAGAGGAAATGTCATCAGCAGATTTCCCCGAGTGCCGTGGACCCGCCACATCCTCTCTTTCTTGGCTCATCTTGGCCTTTTCTTGTCCTGCTCCTTTTTCCTCTTTTTCCTCATCCCCCCCCGGTCCTCTCTTGTCCTACCCCCAGTTCTTCTCACGCCATTCCCACTTTGTCCCTTTCTCCGCTGTCTTATTTCCTCCTTTTGTGGTCAGACGCGCTCCCGGGACATCGGTAGAAAACAAATGGGACACATGCCGGAGTAAAAAAGGCCTCAGGTGGGAGAGAGGGAGAGAGGCTCAGGCCGAGTGTCAGCTTATTATTTGCTCTCCCCTGAATGATGTTTCTCTGAGTCTGTTGTTTTGTCGCTCTCCCAGCGCGGCGCGGCCACATCGCTCTGAGCCGAAGGGGTCAAAGGGGTCGGTCTCCAGCCGGCTCTCTGTCGCTCCGTCCAAAGCTTGTTTACAGCTTTTACTGTCGGCATAGATGAGTCTCCCATGGGAGTACAGAGGGGCCCACATGCTTATATACACACACACACACACACACACACACACTGAAAGAAGAAGAAATATTCAGCAGCCAGAGCTATAGACAAGGTTGCCATGGCAACAGCCTGTCCTACCTCTGTGGCTGAACACCTATACAGTACAAGCACATGTAAGTGTGTGTGTGTGTGTGTGTGTGTGTGTGTGTGTGTGTGTGCACACACTGAGCTACGGAACACGCGTGTGCACGGAGATAAATATTTGCGGTGCCATAGTTGAGGATTTTCTATCGTTTCAACATTTAAATCTCCTGAAAAGCCTCATCGTGATGCTCAAAATCCTCGCCTCAAAAGACACCTTAAAGCGAATGAAAGGTGCCAATTATAAGCCGAGATTGTGTGAAATCTAGTCTTTGTTTGATCCTGAACCTTGATGGTGCCGCAGCGTCTTTGGAAATCGTCTCTGGTGCTTGAATGGGTTGTGATTAACCAGAACTTGGGTCTGAATTTAGCTGCAGAAGAACATTAGCCGTGTGTGTGTAACATCTCATTTGGAGCCGGAAAACTCCGAAGCAGAAGGTGGAAGCGGTGAGATTACCCTCCCCCCCCCCCCCCCCCCCCCCCCCGCTGCCTCGTTTCAGCTCTCGCAGCGCAACCAAATGCGCATATGAAAGTGAGTTGGTGAGCGGATCTTTGCTGAAAACTTTTGCGAAAAATGTCATTTGTGACTTCTTGTCTAATGATGAATACGTTTTAATGACTTTAATGAATCAGAAGTGTCTCTGGAGTTGCTTTTATGTTACGTTTGGAAATGTACAAGAAGGAATGCACCCATTGTGGTGCTTGCATGAAAGAAACTGTTAGCGATTTCTTGTTTTTTTCATCCCTGCCTGACCCTTTCGCCCTGCACAAGTATAGAAATAGAAAAGTGACACATGCAGCGTGTTAAGCTGAAGCTTTGAGGGCCCGACACTGACAGTAACTGATCTAATGGTCTCGCTGCTACTAGCAGGTTTCCGTACTCCAACAGCACAGGCATCTATCAAACATGATCGTTGCTTTTCCGTTCTTCGTCCGTGATATTATTAAGACAAACATGTCTAATGAGGTTGGGAGATAATCCAACTGTTCTTTGTGAAAGATGTGAGAGAATGTGTTTACTGACAGTGATCCAGTGTGCGTTAGTGTGCTATTTGTTTTATGTCGTTCATATAGAAGCTCTTTGATCATCCCTGGCACTTTCACTCGCTCGCAATTCATTTAAATGTCTGCAAAATGTCTTTATTCTTTGCCCCTGTTTTGCCATCTTCAGCATCTAATCCGTCTCTTTCTCTTCTCAGACTTTGTCCGATCTGTTGGCGGCGGTGCGCCTCCCCTTCATCCACCCGTCCTACCTGCTGAACGTGGTGGACAACGAGGAGCTGATCAAGTCGTCGGAGGCGTGCCGCGATCTGGTCAACGAGGCCAAGCGCTACCACATGCTGCCCCACGCGCGGCAAGAGATGCAGACGCCCAGGACCCGGCCGCGGCTCTCCGCTGGTAAACACAAAGCTCGTACACGTAGAGCACAGATAAACTGATGCGCGTCATCTTTTGGGGGCCCGCATTGACCCGAGGACAAGGTGACGGCGACATGATCGGCCTCCCACCAGCGTAATTGACCCAGAACACATCGCCAGGATCTATGCACCCACACACACACACACACACACACACACACACATACATATATTTCATATCTCAAATCATATTTTACTGCTACGGGGTGACAGAGAGGTCAGGTCTAACTTGCAACTGCATTGTATTGATTTCAGCCCACAAACTGGAAAAGCAATGATTTTAAAGCTCCGTAATGTTTTTCCACACAACTGTTTAAAATACTTAAAAGTACATGCTGGGCACAGGTTCTTCTTTCCATAATCAAACAAATGGCTACCCGATTGAGATTACCACGAAAGGTTGAAACCGTTACGGATTCCCGGGGCTTTGCCGGGGCTACTGAACCCCCCCCCCCCCCCCCAGGCTCTTTTACAGCAAACCCAGCACATTAAACATCTCCTAACAAGTTGTTTTTTTTTTAACACCAGCGAGGCACCGACAGGTCTGTCAACCATTTCAAAGCAACCAGCGAACCGTTCGCTGTCTGACCACCGCCGACGTTCGGCCCATTGAAGGACCGTGTTTGTTTACATCGTTAAATTCAAAGAATCATTCATGGAAATTGGAAGGCGCCTGCAAATTGCTTTTGGCCAGTAGAGATTTTTCCCCTCAGGTCGGCCAGGACCCCACTCCCCCCCCCCCCCCCCGCCCTGTAAAGAGCTGCCTAATTATAGTGTCTGCCTGGTATTATGAGCTTTGCACCAGCACACCTTACCGTTCCACACAAGTTATTTTCTGCTTGGTAGAATAAAGATAATTGCCTAACAAATGGCACTTTACGGAGAGGTCGGTTCACAAGCCAACGCTGTTGTCCGGCCGGTGTGTTCATTTGCCGGTAAACAAACATCGAGGGGACTTGCATTAGTTTTTGTATTTTTTTTTTTTGCATCTGTAATTACCTGTAATGCAGTCGCACGGGGGCTTCATGAAGAATCATTTGCCTCGTGAGAAAAGACATTTGTGGCATTACATGCGCTCAGCATCATCCCATTACTCATCCCTCGATCCAGCGGTTTCTCCGTGTTCTCAGCAGTTTCTCCAAGCGTTTTTTTTTTTGTCAAGGACCATTTTATAGTGTTTGGTATGTGCATATCTCATGCGTCATGCAGCCCCATTATGCAGGCTGAAGTGTATATTGATTCACAGCAGCTTGTGGCTGCTCTGTACAACAGAATTATATAAATGCATAACTGCTGCCGGGATGAATACATTCATGATGCATTATGCCCCGTTGGCTCAGTGAATGGGAAATATATGTAAGTTTTTCCGATCAAGTTTTGAGCTGCAGTTCTTATTATAAAACTGTTGGTTCTGATGATTGGTGTCTGGATAAATACGGATGTGCCTTTGACGGTCTGACCGTATTCTGTCGGCCTTTTTAATGCCCGAGTGTGTGTGTGCGTGCGTGTGTTGCCTCGGCCATCTGCTGCATTGGACAGGGTGGGCTCTGCACAGCAGGGTGCCTGGTCACCGGGACTGCAGGGTAGCACATGTACATGCAGGACGGCGAAGGAAGAAAAAGACCCTGAAGGAGAGTTCTAGGTTGCTGTTGGAAGGACAAGAAAGAGAAGAGACGTGCGAGAACAGGAGGAGAGGTCGGGATGTGGTCGGAGAGGGGGGGGGGGGGGAGGGAAGGAGCCAGGGGGATCAGAAATGAAATTTGAAGGGCAGACATTTGATTGAGTTTATTCCTTGAGCTTGTGTAAGCGGTAAGTGTGTGTGTGTGTGTGTGTGTGTGTGTGTGTGTGTGTGTGTGTGTGTGTGTGTGTGTGTGTGTGTATTTTAAATGTGAGCAAGCAGATGGGGCACCACCTGAGCTCGGGTGATAAGTCTGTCAGGCGGAAAAAGAAAGGAAAACTGCCATCCGTGAAGCACTTCTTGCTGAGCACAGTCAATCTGTGAACTTGTGAGTCGCCTGCATATGTGAGCGTGTTATAGTGGGCGTGTCTGCGTACATGCAGAGTGTGTGTGTGTGTGTGTGTGTGTGTGTGTGCATGGACACATGCCTACATGCCTGAGTGCCTCACACATTCAGCCTTTTTACTGGTGATGAATGTGAGTTGAATTCAATTTTTTTTCTAAGCCTTGAAATTTTATTTACTCTTGTGAGACAAATTTTTAATTAGCATCCTTTCACAGCCAGACTTAAACGTCTGTATCCGGTGATAGAGGTTATATTCACCGTGCAGGTTCTCCCTGAGCACAGACTGTATATAAGAAGAGCATTTCAGTTGTTGCCATATTGGTTTTTGGGCGTCGACAACCAGCAGTCACACGGTAGGGTCGCTAATTAAATTATGAATTTAAAGCCCTGAAGTCAAAATGTACTCTTCACCAATGTAATGACATGTTTGCCTCTGTCAATTTCAACATACGAAAAAACCGATCTTTGGCCTCATGTTGTCCGTCTGCTGTTCAGTAATGTAATGCTAGATCTTTAGATGTTCCTCTGCTCTCTAATTGGAGGCTGTAGGAGTGGTTCAAACTGAGTGGATCTGGTGAATTTAGTGTCGGCTTTTCTGGGAATAAATAAATAGCATTAACGTTAGTTGATTCAGGAAATGAATTGATTCGTGGCAGACTTTTTAAAATAACACTTTTTATTCTTTGGGCTTTAGGGGAAGGTATCGAGTCAAAAGGCTCAAGTCAAGTAAAGTCACGAGTCGTTGGTGTTTAAGTCCATCTGTTTTGATTTTGTCGTGACTCCACACCTTCACACTTTCAAAATGAAAACATTGACGGATTCTAAAGTTTCTTGTGTGTTCGCTATAAACGTGTAATTTACACGTCTAGCAAAGCTGGCATTAGTTTGTGTCGTGTTTCTGTCCGACTGACGATGATTCACTTCCCGTTCAGCGGTGAAACTGAATTCAGATCAGTGAAGTTACGTAAAACCAAACCGGTTCGTTAAAAAGATGCTAAAAGCTTCTGTAGAGCAACGGGGATCTGCAGGGTCTCCACCTCTCCTACTACATGAAGTCACTTGATCTCCATTGTTAATAGAGAAATATTGATTTCACATTATATTTATGGTGGTGAAAACCTGGCAAAATGTTGATATTAAGCTCGTATATCATGTCACGAGTAAGAAAAGCATTAATAGGAATATTAATGGTCTATGAAGATACACTCGGCAATGTGCTCGTAAGATGGAAGAGCGTGAACTTCTTTAGATTTAACAGAAAGGCCGACATCTTAACGAGGACTTGCTCCATTAGCTATAAGCTCTAAAAAAGTTCCTTCTATTGCAGCTGAATGGAAGCAGCCAGATGGTTTCCACGCACCCTTTAATCGTCTTGTTTTCCCAGGTTTTTTCTTTATATAGAGTCCCGCTGTGCTGCGTCGTTGTAGTTTATTTCTTTACTTAATAGCCCAGTTTTTATTGGTGGTTGATTTTCACATCAGTCGCTGTTGACGGGTCCTGGCCCCCGTCAGTGCGTTGTTTCACCCGACGTGCTCCTGTTGCAGACCTAATGGCACTGGTTAAAAAAAACAAAAAAATACATGTAATAACAGCGCTGGAAAGCATTTGGACGACGCTCTTTTCAATTACGACGAAGGCAAGAGTCATCAAATTGTAATAACCGCCGTGATATGAAGTTTATTTCTGAGTTGCCTCGCTGACTGAAAGTGAGACGGTCCTTCTGTCTCACTTTGCAACCTCGTTTGCATTCTGGAGCGTTTTTTTACTGAGTGGATGCTCTGCTCGTTAATTTTATTAGATGCTAATTAAGGAGCCAAAAAAGATATTCGGCATAGAAATAGGCTCTCTGTGATTTTCAAATATAAACTTGACATTTTAAACGCAAAGAGAAGCTCCGTATGCTTCGGGTTTGTGTGTGAACAGATGGCGTTATATATCTTTTTTGTTTTTTGTTTTAACATACTGTGCGCACTAACTTTAGGGATACTTATTTGTACGTCATGTCATTCTTGCTATACCTTAGCTGATGTCTTCTGTTAACAGCCTCCTGTCTTCCTCATATGGCCAGAAAAAGAGTGAGATCTGACTCGTAATGAATCCACGGTGTTTTGCGTACTGTATGTGTATCCATTAGCTGCTAATTGGTTAATTAGAGTGGGGATGTGCATCTGATTAGCTGTCATTAGACGTTCCGGGGATCATGGGGATTAAACAGCCGCTGGTGCTCGGAGTTTCTTTTTTTGTCTTCAGGTCGTAAGATGCACTCTGATTTATAACCTCTACATGTTTATCAAGGAGCGAGAAAAGTTCCCTTTGGTCCATGTGCTGCTGGTGTAACAAACACCCCATACACCGTGTTCCCGTTTCCCTCTCTCCACATGTGTCGCTGTGCTCGGCTCGGAGGAGGGAGGAGAGCGCCAGGGCAAACTGTTAACTCAACCCAGCCAAGTGGAATAGCACTCAGACAAATGAGCTGTAATGACTAGGAGACGCAGGGGTCCAGCTCGGCTCACACTGTTCCTCTGTCTCGCTCTCACACACACACACACACACACACACACACACACACACTTACACATTGTTATATCTTTAAATACTTGTGCTGTAGGAAGGAATCCTAAAAGAAGAAGCTCCGTTCTTTCTTTATGTCCACTTTAAGATCATCTGTAATTAAGCTCTCGTGTATCTAATGGCGGAAAAGTCAAGAATCACAATATACGCGCAGCAGCAGCAGCAGAGATAAGACTTTAGGCTTGCAGCAGGTTCACTCCAGTGTTTTATATGTGATCATTCCTTTCACTAGCTTTTTCACTTTAAAAGTTCCCTAGACATGAAGAATATTGTTTTTTTTTTCCTTCAAAACTGAGATCACAACCCGGGCGTGTTGGAAATGTTAATATTAAACGTTATTGGCCGTTTTACATTCCTGCAGCCAAATAAAATACCCTGTGCTGGTTGTGTGCTGGATTTCATTACATCAGCCGGCACAATAGCTTGGCTTGTATCCACATTTTTGGAGACAATAAAACCGGGCTGTTCTGTGGGGTCCGCACGAAGCCCGTAGGCGTGACATTCATCTACTCATTCACACCTCCGCCAGCCAGCGGACTCCTTGGAGAGCGGCCGTAACGCTGCCGCCACCGCAGAGAAAGGAGAATGAGATTCACACCTTTTGTAAGGAGAGCATGAAATGTCATCAGATGTCTTTCCTCTGTAGTCTGCCACCTACTGCTTCTGGCTCAGGCCTGATTAACACTCGCTGTCTCGCTGATCGCCTCAACTTTTCTCAAAGATTCCTTGTCAACACTGACAGTAGCTGTTTTTCATGGAATAATTGAATTTATCTGTGATCGTCTCTCTGGCTGCACAGCCTCAACGCTAACCGTTCAGCAAGGCCAACGCGACGGGGAAGCTGTCAGCAGTTTTTGAAAGACAATTATGAGCTTTTTTTTTTTTTTTATGTCAGGACTGTGTTGATTATTGTCCTGCTCTGTGTAATTATTCAGGCTGGTTTGTCGTTTAGAGCCAATGCAGCGTGAGATTACTCTGTTTCACCTCTCAAAACTGGAAAAGCAGGATGCAGGAGAATGTGCCAGAAATGTCTTAATCGCTCTATGTGAAGAGTGCCCTTCAGCGGATCCTCTTCCGATTTTATTTCTGGAGTCTGAGATGGTATTTGAGGGGAAGGAGAGGGAGGGAGGGAGAGAGGGAGGGAGGGAGACAGAAACAGAGCGACCGAGCAGGAGAGAGAGAAAGCTGAATGTAGCCACTCGCAGGAGAATTGGAGTGTGAGTTTTTGATATTCCACCGGCTTATCAGTGAAATCTCCCAGCAAACATGTCTATCTCGGCTCATAAATGTAACACGGAGGCAGTAAATCTAGATCTGATAACCCCTGGTCTGAATGTCTGTAGGGGCTGCAGACAAAATTAAGGTTTCCGTCCACTTGACCTTTCAGCTAGTGACGACTGTTAGCCCGAGCTACCGAGGAGACAAAGGGCGAGGGAGTAAAGGGAGTAAAGGGAGGGGGGAGGGGGGTTGACAGGCGAGCGATCGCCTCGGCCGCAGTCTGCAAAACTTGACTCGTTTTGTTCTTAGAGCTGCACTTGCTGCTCAGACCTAAAAGCGAGCAGCATTTACAGGAACGTGGCTCATGCCACATCTGGCGCCCTGACCCGCCGTCCCTGCTGCTTCAGCCTCATGCAATATTCAACAGACAGAGAGAAGGAACCTGGTTACAACTGTATCATTGCATGTGCTGATGGTGCAGATGTGGTTGTTTGGACTGCGGCTGGCATGTGTGCCTGCATCTATTAAATCATGTTTATGATTCAAAATACTGCAAAAGTTTTAACGGGTCATCCATTCAATTTACAAGAACACATCTCGTTGCTTTGCTATTGTTGTGTCTAGCCGTGCTTGATAGATTTGGTTTTTGACGTATCCGTCTCTCTGGTTTTGCTTTGTGACGCCTGCCCGATGCAATACGTGGAGGGGAAATGAAATGTCTTGCTCACGGCATTGAAGAATTACATTTAAAAAATTCAACAGGAACATCTCTCTCCAGTGACAGTGTCCCAGTTACTCTGGAAGCTCCACAGAATAAACCCTGAACAGTGTCTCTGGTAGAAAGCAGTGTGAGGTGTGTGTGGATCCTACGGAGTATTGGGGACACTGTTTCTGGAGACACACAATGCAGTTTCCTTTTATGTAATTACAATGCTGCCAGCGCCACCGACCACTAATCCACTCACTGTCAACCCACAATAATCTGCATGGCTAAATACCGCTGAAAGGTGAGTCAGTCATTTGAGTATATTGAGCCTTTAAACGGAGTTAGAAGACGTTTGAGGCCATTAAAACAAACTAATTGGAGGTATACCAGCCAATCACTGAAGTGCAGATTTGTAGCCCAACCGACAAAAAAAAAAAATCCATAAATGCGCACACGCACGCAGACACACTTGAAATCGTGCACATGCATACACATCGCACATCCCTGGACCCTGACATTACTTGGGAGCCTTTGGCCCCCTGATCCTCACCATAGCAAATTAACACCCTGGGAGAGAAATCATAGGATTAGTCGAGAGAGAGAGAGAGAGAGAGAGAGAGAGATTAGAGAGAAGCGGCTGAGATAAGAGGAAATGGTTATGGACCAACAGTGAGATATGAATGGCTCTGAGCCCTGAGTGTCACTGTGCCTTTGATACCCAGTGAGTACAAGTCTGCACCGGTTCCCCTCAGTCATACAGCATATGAATATATTCACACGTATATATTTATACATGCGACACGTTTACTAACACACACGCGTTGACACTTTTTCTCTCACGAGGACTAGACCAGATGTTTGTTTCCATTGTCACCTGTGTGTTCCTGTGATTCATGTGTTTAATGGCTCACTGCGACGCTTCCATGACAATAATAATAAAGTTAAACACTAATGAGAAACGGAGCTCAAACTCTTATCATCTTATTAGCGACGTACTCCTTCATGAAGTGCTTTAAGTAGCTCACGGGTTTCTCTGTTTGAAGCTAGTCATGGCGAAGATATAAAATACGGAAAGCGGAGAAGTCGGAGATGCTTTTCATCTGTGAGCTAATTAGAGATCTGTCAGTCACCGGAACGTTTCCACTGATATATTGTATTTTTAGAGCTTTTTACTGGGTTACCCTCACTGGTGACTGTCTAGTCTAGTCCATGAACCGTTGGTTCTTTATGGGTTAAAGCCGATTGAAAGACAGCAAAATCCGCTGAATGACGCAATGTCTCTGTTGCAGTTGGGTGTGTGACATGGACATTTAAACACAGCTCTAGGACAACTGAAGGAAACACAAGGCAAGGGCATCTAATGCTCGGAGGACAAGTCTTGCACATGACATGCGTTTCAGCGAGGCACTTCAGCCGTGCCGGCTAGCTACAAGGTGTCAGCGTGGATGTCTCTGCAACCTCGCTCAACCCAAACCCCACATCGTCCCTTTGACTTTAACTGGAGCGAAGCACGGCTGGTTAAAGGAAGCTCACAGAGAGCTGATCCACAGGTAAAAAGGTGCAGGGGGGGGGGGGGTGGGCGAAAGGACAGGACGCGGTGAAGGAAGATGAAATGGAGAGTATATTGGGGAAAAGGTGCGACGACTCCTGGGGGTTTCAGAGAGAACGACTTGAAGAGAGAGAAAGGGAGATTGAGATGGACCCAAAGACTCCCGTAGGTTGAGAAGGAGAGAGATGGAGGAGGAGAGGGAGGCGTTAGCCTCGGGCTAAGAGAAAAAAGAGGATGAATAGTGAAAGCAGGGTCACAGCATGGGGCAGAGAGCAAGGAGACACGTAACAAGGTGAGATAAGAGCCAGAGTGGCAGCAGGGAAGAGGAAGCGACAGCATCTTTCCGTTCCGTCTTCATCTTTCCATCAACCTCTCTTCTTCTGGTGTCATTGTACGTCCGTGTCCGTGTCCGTGTGTGTGTGTGTGTGTGTGTGTGTGTGTGTGTGTCCACTGAGAATCCAGCTTGTTCTAGCATGAGGTAAAACATGGGCTCCTGTCACAGATCGGTGTCATTTGGTTGAAGTCGAGTTGGGTGGAAGCAATACGCAGATACTGCCAGAGGGGTGTGTGTTTTTTTGTGCGTGTGTGTGTGCATCATGCTCTGCGGGTGGGCATCAAATTCAATTTGAGATTCAGCACTTACAGAAAGAAGCCTGTCTGCTCCTCAGAATGCATACTTTATTCTTTCTTCCTGCGATGACTGAACCCTCCTCCTGAGAGATTTAATACTGGGCTCTGTCCAGGTGCTACCATTGTAGTCTTTGTTTACGCTCAATGCACGCCGCCTCGCTGTCTCCTGTCTCACTGATGTGTTTGCTGATGTCCTAATGGACCATTTCGGGCATTTCTTAAAGCTGCAGTAGTTCATATTTTTCCATTAATATTTGAAGGGATTAAAATGACTACATGTACGTAAAAAGTGTCGATGGACAACGCCGTGGTAGCCACCTGTCAATCACACGGTAGCCCCGCCCTAAAGCATACGCTGCTTTATGGTCTGTTTGACTCTAAATGGACCATCATTTAAAGAGAATTTAATTGAGAACTTCTATCATAGAACAACAGCTTAGAGTTGCAAACAAGGCACTTCCTGTATAGCTGCATAGCATTTGTATTCTTCTAAGCAGGGTGTCAGTCAAAAGTTGTGATCAAATGTTTTTTTCCCTGAATATAGACGGGTTAAAAATATACCCGAAATATAACAAAAGGTCAGTAACAATCAGGAGAAGCAGACATTTTCTGCCCAAACTGCCACGGGTATAAACTCCGTCAGGAAGAGAAAAACATGAGCTGTCAAGACTTGGTTATCCCTTCATCCCCAACCGCTCGCCTTCATCCTTCGATCTTCCATCCCTTCATCCCTCTACCCAACTCCCATCAAACCTGCGGCTGACTGACAGCCGTCCCTGTGAGGCTTCCTTTTCGGGGGAAAAGCTTACACACACACACACACACACACACACACACACACCCACGCAATCCATCTGATCCGATGGCGTGACTCCCCGTCAGCGGTGCCTCTCTCTCTGTTTTGGTGCGTTCTGACAGGCCGGTGTTGGGTTGTGTTAGCTTGTGAATGTGTTCAGGGCTTCAGGGGTCAAGAGCTGTGCTGCAGCCTCAACGCACAGATGTGGACTCTCCCTGACGTGTCCAGCCGAGCGGAAAGCTCCACGGGCAAACCCTGCACACACATATATATGCAATAGGTGATCATGAAGACCTGCGTGTGCACAGACGTACAGTTCGGCGCGTTGAAGCAGCATGTAGAATTGCTTAAGGTGGCCTAATTGGACACAGTGGGGGGGTTCAAGAAGGAGACATTCTATGTAGAAAAACAACAAAAGAAATTGCTCTTATTCTTATGTTTACCAGCGGCATCAGGACCTTTAGTATTACATGTACATCTTCCACCATGTTTTAAGATGGAATAGAATGAATCCAGACAGATATCACCACAAACGGTAGAACCTTGATTGACACGCACACACGGGAAAAAAGGAAAAATTCAAATTTGGTTCACACGTAAGACGCTGAAACTTTGACAACTTAATTGAGGCAGTCAAAGTGAACAAAGTGAAACAGCTAAAAAGATGTAAGAAAAGGAGATGAAAAGAGATGAACATGTAATCCTATGAAGGCAGAGGGAAAACGCTCCAACTTTTAAAATCCAATAAAGTTGAAACACTGCGCGTGATAAAGAAAAATGGAGCGCAAACACGTACAGCAATAGCAGCAAACTAATCACAAGCAAGAAACAATAGCAGAGCAAAGTCAATATAATTAATGTGTGTGTGTGTGTGTGTGTGTGTGTGTGTGTGTGTGTGTGGGAATGGTTGGAGGCTCATGAGAGGGAAGACAAAGAGCCTGTTTTCACTTCATTTCTTTCTCCTTCAAAGCACAGCTGCTGTAGCTGCGACTGTCTTATAAAACTACACTCCCATTTATTAGCTGCGTACCCACGGTCTTGAGGGCGTTGATGCCACGGAGCTGTGAAAAGGAGCCGGCGATGGGCACCGATTCAAATCTTTTTCAGCGGAGCGCTCCACGTTTGCACATCTTTTTATACACGCTTGCCAGAAAAGGGGGGGGGGGGGGGGGGCGGCGACGCCCACGACTCCCACGCCCCCCTCCCGCAAAATTCTCACGATTGTCACCAGTTTCTCCTTGAGCCGTCTTTCTCGTTCCTACGTAGAGGAAGGCGTTCTTAAATAAATCTCACGGAGGAAAAGAGCCCGTCAGCTCTAAGCTGTCCGCTAAGTCTAAGCTGTATGTCCACGATATGTCTGAGGCAGTGCTTACTGCTCTGTCTGTTTGCTCAGACTCACCTAAGTCCATTGTACTTTCTCCTCTTTTACCCTCTTCCTCTTCCTGGAGGAAAAAAAAAAACCTCTCTGTTTTACCAGCTTTGGAAGAAAAATAGAAGCTTAAGAGTTGGAAGTAAGGGGATAGTTTTGGATGCGTCTGTCGGGAGGAAGAGTATCGATCCAAGCAGTGGATAGCCTTGGTTTGGAATGTTTGAAGATGAGTCTTCCCTCCACTTCCATCTTTTCCCTTCCATCTTTGTTTCTCTCTCTCTCTCTCTCTCCCTATCACCCCTTCCTCTCACTCCCTGGCTCGCCTCCCTGCCGCTTACAAACACACAGCTCATTTCTGTCGTCTTGCCTGCTCACTGGAGCCTGCTGCTGAAGACTGAGAGGACCTGAGACACGCATGTGGCAGCCCGCCAACCTGTTTGTGTGTTTTGGATCACTGGTGTCTTTATCCAGCAGCCCCCCCCCCCCCGTGTGTGTGTGTGTGTGTGTGTGTGTGTGTGTGTGGCAATAGGGATGAGTGCTGAACATGTCTCAAGTATCTTCTCAATCACACAAGGTCCTCAGCTCGTGTGTGTGTGTGTGTGTGTGTGTGTGTGTGTACACAAGTCCAGACGCATCTCCTCGTGGAGATGTACACAGATTGATTCTCACCTATTGATTTTGCGATTCTCTCATGCCAATGCTCAAACACCGTGTATGTTTCACTGTGGGAGTGTGTGGACATGTAGAGAGGGGAAGGGAGAGCCAGAGAGCCAGAGAGCTGGGCGGCAGCGGAGTGGATGGCAGCCCCCATCGGTCTCGGTAATTGAGTTATACTTTCCCGTTTAATTCAGTAGTTTCCTGTGACCGAGAGGAAACTTTTCTGTTTTGCATTTCCCGACAAGCTTATTGACTCTGGGACAGCCGGGGGGGGGGGGGGGGCTGCAGAATTCAAAAAACACAGCAGACTCATAATGTATGGCTAGTTGTGTTTGACTGTTTGCACGCAGACTATCAAGGTTCTATGGAAGGTTTCAAGCGGTGCGTCAACACCACATCTATTAATTAATACTTCTGGCTCCAAAAGAAAAATTCATAAATGATGAAAAGGTAAGTTCAGTCGATGGGCTTTGAGCTGATTCTGTGGAGCCGTTTTTTGCTTTGGGCCCTTTGGAGTCTGGTTTAAACTGTGAGTCATTGTGTTCATATAATGTTCAGCTGATATTCCAACAGCGCTATCTCTACTCTAACCTTCTGTTTCTATTGAGGGTTTTAGAATAGCGTTGCTTTAAGCAACACTCCTGTTAATACTCCAGCTTGTTGGAGGCTTTGTTGTGCACTTGACACTGAAACAGAAACCTGTCCATGTTTGAATCCGCACGTCTTTTACCAGTGGCTGGTGATTTATTCTATTCTTATCCAACTGTTGCTAAGACGGGTCTTTGTCTCTTGTCTGCCCTTTCAAATTGTCAGCCTGGATGAACCATTGTACTGCACGACATTACTCTGCAAACCCTTCATATACGAAATAATCTCTATTTGTGAAGAGATCTTTCTACAACCTAAAAGACTATTCAGACATATAGAGTTGCCCTCTCAGCCGTCTGATTTGTAACAAATCAAGTATATATATATATAAAACATAATGCCTCTTAGCAACAGCAGCACTGTGGGGCGTCTCCAAGAGGCTTTGATTCAATCTCGGCTCTTATTTACTGGTGGAAACCTTCCCTGATGGCCTGCTTTCTCCCGTCTCTTTCCTTCCTTTGTCCACCCCAATCATCCTCTTCCATCCTCCTCCCGTTCCTTTTATCCTCTAGGTGTAGCGGAGGTGATAGTGCTGGTGGGAGGGCGCCAGGCGATCGGGATGAGCCAGCGCTCCCTGACAGCGGTCACCTGTTTTAACCCCCAGAGCAGTAAGTGGTACCCGCTGGCCAGCCTGCCCTTCTACGACCGCGAGTTCTTCAGTGTCATCTCGGCGGGAGACAACATCTACCTGTCAGGTGAGCTAAATCGCTCCAGCGGCAACAATTGTAGCTTTTCCCCCCGTCGCAGTCATTTAGTGGCACAGAGCGGGAGGACGGTAGATGCCATCAGTTCATCTCACTGCAGTAGTGAAAGGTTATCCCTGCAACCCGGGAACAGTTCGTGTTAACTCTCTGTGGATGTGAAATGTCCGTTGGTCAGTTGGCCCACCCACCCGCAAATATCTCAACCACTATTGGATGGATTGCCGTGAAATATCCTCCAGACGTCCGTGACCCCCCCCCAGAGGAGGAATCCCACTCACTTTGGTGATCCTCTTGTCTTTTCATCTAGCGCCACCATGAAGTTGACCTTTTGTGGTTTTTAGTGAAACGACTATTAGATGGATTAGACGGACATTCATGTTCCACTGACGATGAATTATAATAACTTTGGGGCGTTTCCTCTAGTGCCATCATCCGGTCGTATAGCATTGTTTTCCAATACTTGTGTTTGTGACTAATTAAAGACATCAACCCGTAGCTGCACATTAGCGACATGTTGATGATCATTAGCATGCTGATGAAAACACCGCTATAGAGCCTCCAGAGCTGTCGACTCGTCGTCTCACCGTGATAATAACACGTACTCAAAGTGTTCAGACTTGACATGTGGAGGTGATGAACATTTCCTCTTTTTGATTTTCACCGCTGCTAATTTTCTTCAAGGTTAAAAAAGACATTGTGGTTTTAGATCAAGAAAGTCAAACCATTGGAGTTCTGCTCCTGACCTCGTCTGATGAACATCCTTTCATCAAACGGAGTCTTGCATTCATGAACTCTGAGCGAGGACATTTTCTCTTCATGACAACTCTTAATTCAACAAAGTGGAGCTACCCAGGCCCTCACCAACTTCTTGTGACCTTTGTAAAAAAAAAAAGTCAGTTTTAAAAGGAAGGCCGCCCTCAATCGCCTACTCATCTGTTGCTTTGAAAACTTAGCTCTGACCAACACTGCAGACAACTTTGATGTCTTTCTTTTCAGAAGGGTCCTTTTGTACTGAATGTCTCTCTTATTTACCCTCTCTAGAGCTTTTTTTTTATTTGGCTTTACAGTCGCTGCAGAACATTTATTTTGTTCCATAGTGGCACGCTGTGCACGCTGTGCACGCTGTGCACGCTGTGCACGCTGTGCACGCTGTGCACTCCGTGACTCCCTCTACGAGACACCTTTAAGTCGCTCCTCCAGAGGTAGACTGGATTTCTCCCTCCTCGGTCCATTTGTTGGAGAATCCTGCGCGGTACTCAGACCTTGACATTGCAACCGTGGAAATGCAGCAGGATTTTTGTCCTGCATGCACCTTTCCTCTCCCTCTTTTCATATAAATGTAAATTTGTGTGTTTGGTGCATTGGAACAGGTATGCATGTGTCCGCTGGGAGTCGGACAGCCGGCGGGGGAAATCAGAGGTGTTTCTAGCAGGCCAATCAACAGGCTCCGGTCTGTAACCTTCCTCACACTCTGAGCTGGGTCACTGAGTCACGGCTGGTGTCAGACTACAGCGCTAACGGGGGCCGCCCTTGAAGAGAGCTGAAACAAGTAGAGTTTTGATGGTCGGCTGGTTGACTAGTCAACCCGGCGGCAAACCACTTTCAGTCAGGTGGCCATGTGTATCACTGTTTCTTTTAAATAGTACTTGCTATCTGTTTGTTTTCTCTGCTCAGGTAAAGTTCTTGAGTTTCTTAAAAGGTTCTTGGTTTCCTGGGATAGTTCATACAGTGGAAACACCTTTTATAACCACTTTAATAACCCTTTACCTATATGTTCCAGGGGGCACAGAGTCTGGTGTGATGTTGGCTGATGTATGGTGCTACATGTCGCTGCTGGACAACTGGAATCTGGTGTCCCGGATGACCGTGCCCCGCTGCAGACACAACAGCCTGGTGTACGACGGCAAACTCTACACCATCGGAGGGCTGGGCGTGTCGGGGAACCTGGACCACGTGGAGAGGTAAGAGTCACGTCAAAATCAGCCTCCAGACACCTCCAGCGGCTCCCAGCTGGTGACCCCTGCACAGTGCCGTGCTGCTCTAACCCCGCTTTGACGTCCGTCTCTGGGAGAGAGAGAGAGAGCGCGCACGCGTGGACGATTCTGCAAATTATAGACGGATGCTGAGCAATCCAGTTTGAGCAAATAAATATTCACACTGCGCAGCGAGACGTGGCAGATGGTGTGGCGTGCAGTTGTGCGGTGCAGCAAATTGCAAAAAAAAAAAAAGTGGTTGGACAGGTTTGTTAGCATTTTCTGTGGAGAGCAAAAGGTGCAGAGGAACGAATCGGAGCCGGAGCATATTAAATGGTCACAGCTGCGAGTGTTGTTGTGCAGCGACGAAGCGCCTCTTAACGTCTTTCTGAGTGGTGCATGAGTGCGAGGATTTGCTTTCAGGGAAGCGGAGTGGTGTACTGTGTCTGATTCCATCCACTTCAGCATCGACACACTCATTGACACTTCATTTGAAGGTTGTCCACTGTGGCCTATTCAGCCGGGTCTTTTCGTCTTAATTTTCTTTTTATCTGTATTTGTTGAAATTCAGCATAAAACCCGTACAGACGGTGTTCTGGTGGAGTCTAATGAATCCCTCGTGGCATAGAACATGAAAAGGGATCGTCGAGATTTAATCATTTCATTCACATCGATTGGGTTTTGTAACACTTGCTCCCTATTTTTTATTTTTCCTTGTAACCTGGGCTGAGGAGCGAGTTTCACGAGAGCGAGAGAGAGGGCTACCTCCCCCTGCACGGCAGAGCGAGATTAACCAAAGCAATCAAAAGAACATTACTGAGTATATTAGAGCAGGCCGCTGCCGCTCATTACCTAGCAGCTCAATTGATCTCCGAAGCGGCTCGCAATGCACAACAGTCCTCCAAATGAAACAGCCTAATTTGATATTTCCCCGTAATGCTGCCATACAGTGTCGTTATGACGGGGGGGTAGATAGAATATCTGCCCCGTAATGGAAACGCATTTGATTCCTCTTGTCTCTGAGCTGCTTAATTTGAGAGCTGCCGCTGCATCTAGGGCATTCGCAGGGATCACCGTTTCACCGCGAGACGTTTCTATGTCGGTGCCCTCGTGTGTGTGTGTGTGTGTGTGTGTGTGTGTGTCTTCTGCGATGGTGAAGCTTCTCCGAGGCCCCTCAGCAACTGGACTCAATTATCAGCATTGTAAAAAAAAACCTTAACCTACTTTGCCTCTTCTACGAGAAGCGTCAGAGGCCTCTTCTGCTTGATATTGCTGCCCCGATGCGCTGCACTCTCGGAAGGCCGCACCGGCTTGGGGGAAATAACCCCGGCTCGCTGAACAAAACAGTTGAACTCTTTAATAGTTAGGAGGCGCTGTGGCTGAAGCGAACACATTCGTAACACACGAGGTCGGGGGTCATATTCAGCAGCCTTATGTAAAAGCGTCTCGGGTCTCTCCGAGCTATTCGGGGGCCAAATTGTCGGAGCAGTCAACAGGCTTGTTTCTAAGCAACACGGGCTTTTGTCTTTTTTTCAGAAAACCACTATGTGGAGCGAAAGTCAAAATTGAGTCAGATGGTCTAAAAAGACTCTTTATTCTTGGAATAAAAATACATAAATACATAAAGGATTGTGCTTTTTAGAGAGGGCACAGACATACAGAGGGATGTATGTGTGATATTCTAATGACTTGGTGCCCGCTAATGTATTAAGTCGAAATGCCAAGTTTCTCTGTAAATAGTTTTTATGATAATGATCACAAAAATGCTTTATTCATTGGTTCAGATTTCCATTTAAAATGTGGGAAGTCTACCTTTTTTTCCCCCTGTTGACCCGCTGTGAATGCCTCTTCCACAGACTTTGTTGATGAGTTGCAGTATAATCAGCTGCATGCACCTTTGTGGAGAGCAGAACATCGAACTGTATTTAATGTAACTGGGGGACAGCGAAGGCACTGTAAAGGTTGGACATATTTACCCTGAACTTTGGGGGTTTGTGAGGAGGAAATGACCCCGGCACTGGTGATGTTCCATCTCAAACGAGAAGCGTGTCGCCGTTCAGAAGTCAGTCCGTGTGTGTCCTCTGCAGAGAAACTACATCTTCTCTTTGTTGGGTCTTTGAAGCAGAACTGTGGTGGGTTATGCATCATTTACATTCATAGTTTTGTAGAGAAGTTACTGCTACGAACAGTGTTGTCTACTTCAAACATATTTTTTTAAAACAATGTATTCATTAGGACTGAACAAGCTTATGCTCAAGCCATAATGCACATTCACACCTTTGAGCAATACCGCTTGAAAGAAACCCTTCTTCAACAATCCCACAATCCCACATCACTTCAAGTGTTATTTATCTCTGTGGGAATGTAAACCGTGAAGAAATTAGGTGACGACAAAGACGGCGTAATTGGTCATCTTCGTCATAGACTTCACTGAGAGCTGAATAATCCCACCTACTGACAGCACCACACCCCCCCCCTCAAGAGAGCAAAGGACGAGGGTTGGACAACTTCGGTACAGCGAGACAGACAGCTGTTGACAATGAGTCGCTAGTCACGTGACTTGTTAATCAATCAAAAGTCACTTTGATTTATTAGTCAGTGAAGTTATCGTCAACCACGATCTTCTCCTAAACCTAGACGAAGTGGTTCTGTTGCTTGAACCCTAGCTTCCTGTCGAGACAAGAGCTTTATTTTGAAATGACATTAAAGGGGTCCTAGACCACTGACCTTTACTTATCTCAATACATTCAGGTTTCAGCTAATGTTACACACTGTAGCCTTGTTTTAATTTAGGATGACGCTCCAGAAATCATTTGGTAATTTCTGATTTAATCCACTGAGGTCTGATTAGTAATATGTTCCAAGATATAATATAGATATTTAAACAGTGTGAAGGAGACAGCTAAGGGCAGGTTTTTCGCACCTGAATATGCATGTGTGTGTTATTTCAAGGGCTTAAGGAGGATTTCTGACACTTCTGGAGATTTGTCAACAACAAGCAGCTGGTCTGTCAAATCAACTCCAAAGACAGGTGCTATAAATCAAAAGCAATCTCAGCGGCTTGGGAAAGATCTCGACAGATTAACGGCAGCAGTTTATTTGATATGACTCATAAACAGGACTTTATATCATTTCATTTCTTGAATTAGTTTATTTGTAACAAGACACCGCACAAAAACACAATTGTTTACCTTATAATTAAACTCGGCTTGAGGACAATCAAACTGATGACTCATCTTCTTGTTTTGAACCCTCATGAAGTCTTACAGGCTCAAACCTTTTTATATTCACGCGGACAGCAATGTAGCTAAATAAAGGCTCATTATATAACCTTGGCATTGCTCCATGCTCCCACGCACGAGTGCCTGAAGTTTGCTTCTGCATATATATATATGAAAGCCCTTTTTTTTTTTCACCTTCAAATTTCACATTTTCACTGAAGAAGATCATAAAGTCACTTATGAATCATTGTAATCATCTCATAGCTGGAAAAAAAAAAAGGCAGTTGGTGATTATCACTTTCAGGCTATTTCTGAAAGCATTTTTTCTTTGATAAATGAGCCTCATTAATAGCTGATCCTTTTATTTTGTAGCTAACCACCAGATTTGGCAGGTGTTGCTCTGCTGTGAGATGCAGTTGGCTCGACTGCAGCTCAGTGTTGTTGGGCCAGAACTCTAAAAGATCGCACAGAACTCCAACAGGGAGGCAGCCAGTCCGCAGCAGGACTAAACCCTGGCCGGGGGAGATAAGGGAACTGTTACTCCAGCCTCGGCAACAAGGAGGAAGAAATACGCCGGTCTGAAGCGTAAGTTGTAATACAGAAGGCTAATAACATGCAGCAGTCATTAGTCAGTGTATGTGAATGGCTGCCTTGTTTGATATGCAGATGGCTGGTGGGGGATTGCATCTGAAGGCTGGGGAATGGCATGAAACGGTGCGACAGCCAGAGTTGATTTGCTCCGCTCACAGAGTGATTGATTGCGGATATTGTTTACACACGCAGCCAATCTTTTTTTTCATTTTTTTTTTTGGTGTGCGTCTGCATTTTTGTCGGCGTGCGCACTCGTGTGTTGCCGTACTCACTGCTCCTCGAGTATGTGTCATGTACATATGTATGCCTCCGTGCACACACGCCTTGTGTTCATTAGCGTGTCCGTCTCGGGCCAAGGTCTCTCACCTTCCAAACTCTGGCTCCCCGGCTCCTCATTTGCAGTCCTTCCCTGGCTCCCTCGCCCCCCCCCCCCCCCATCTCGTCATCCATCTCCACTGAGGGGGTTTTTCACGCTCCTAACCGTGAAATGCACCCACATTCACAATTATGTCTTCAATCAGAGCCATCTCAAAGCTAGTAGGATGCAGCCTTTCTTTGGGTAACGGCAGGAGGTCCAAATCAAGACTCCAAGGTCTGAGCGGGCTCCAGTCTCCGCTCTCTGCACTAATCACCGGCAGACTTTTAGGAGCAGGGAGCAGTCGAGTACCGGAGGTTTTAACTTGCAATCAGATACCCAGGGCCTGCCTGCTCCCCAGCATGTTGATCCTTTGGCAAACCAATATGATTGCAGATATTGAATAATTCATGGGTGTCTAATGACGTGTCAATCACAGATGGTTTTGTTTTATTTATTGCGCACTATGCACAGGTTTGTGCGTCCTCCAAGCTCTATTGCAAGTTAATATTGCATGAAGACTGTTAGCAACGTGACACTGAGTACAACAACCAGCGTTTCTCATCAGGGATGTTGTGCTGTTTGGCTAACAAGACCGGAGGAGAGAAGAGCAATTTACAAAGAACATGTTCTCTGGCTTTTTTGTCGGGTTTTTCAAAATAAAATGAGCCCTTAAATTGCAGCACATGAATTTGTGCCCGGGGACAAAATGTGTGGAGACAGCTCCGTGGTTTATGTGTTGTGTTTCAGGTTCATTGACTGCCACATTTGTTGTTGTGTTGTTGTTGTTGTTGCATACGCACTTGAACTCTGCTGTGTATACTTATTCACGTCTTGGTCTAGTGCTGATTGTCAAATTTATGGTTTTTCCATTTGTTGAGCTCTTCTCGAGTGGCCAGCCTTGTCCCGACTTAATCATTTAATCAATCCCATTATTCTTCTCTTAACACTTCCCTCCACCGTCTATTTCTTTAGTTTAACTTTTTCTTTTAAGTGAAGTTGTACTTCGGAGCGGTATCACAGGCTTTTTTCCCCAGAGTGTTGGCTTAGTCTGACAAAGGAGACGAATCGTAACATTGAATGGCTCCCGGGAAAATGTCACGGGCTCAACCATGACCAAGAACATACAGCGAGATGGAGAATCCAGCGGGAGCTTTTCCTCGTGCTGCACACAGTTTGAAATCTTCTGTAGGCGGCTCCGTAAACTGACAAGTCCTTAAGTACTTGATGTCCGCGGGTGGTGTGCATGCTGGGTTGCCAGTCACCCAGAGAAAGGTCCCCTTCTGTGGAGACGCCAGGGGGTGGGAGAGACTCCACGTCGCGCTCGTAGAAGGAAGAGGCTACATCTGCTCTTTGAGTTGTGGCGACTTCGTGTTTGCCTCCTGGCTGCCCGAACGAGCGCGCTCTGACTGGGCAGGCATGAAGGAGGAGACCACTCAGACTCACTCGGCTCAAACATAATGCCGTGCACTTCCAGATCTTTCTGTCTCAATGCGGATGCATTTAAAACACACACACACACACCCTACATGTACACAGGCAACCTTCTCACACATTCAACCCAATGACTTGGAGGTGGAGGTCCTTCCTCGTCCCATTAAAGCTCCCTGCCTGACCGCGCTCTCTTTTGGAGATGGTGGGGGAAATAATCTGCAGGGCGATGATGCTAATAACAACGGAGCGCCCCCGCCGCTCCGCAGCCCCAGGTGGTCGGGACCCCGCGGCGGGAGAGGCAAGGAGAGAGAGACGAGTAGCGAGCCAAGAAGAGTTTAGCAGCGCTGAGCCGACGGGAGAGGGTTGAGAGAGGAGAGTGTGGATGCAGCAGCCCCCCAGGTGGGCCCGTGAGCTCTGCACAATCGGTCACACTGGAACCAAGGGGCTCGTGTGAAGGCACCCTCGCTCTCCTCTCCCAGCCCCCCCAGCCGCTCCACAGCAATAACAAACTGATGTGCATGTGCATGTCTTTTATATGTCTGTGTGTGTGTGTGTGTGTGTGTGTGTGTGTGTGTGTGTGTGTGTGTGTGTGTTACTGTGTCGATCAGTTTCCACGTACTAGGTCAGACAGTGCCCGGGGGTAGTTTCGGAGGGGGGCCAAGAGGTGGTGGTGGTGGCAGCCCTGCAACATGGCACTGTGTTCGGGGACAACAGGCTCCCAGAGCACCCCCCCCCCCCCCCCCCCCCCTGCCGAGGCGGTTCTCCCCCGCTGAGCTAATCCTCTGCTCCTTAGGATTAACCAACTTCACAGCGCCGGCCCCCTACTGCGCTGTCAATGCACCGGTTCACCCTCCAACCCTACCCCCAGCCACCACCTCCACCCCCCCCCGCACTCACATGCACCCTCATTACCCCCTCGATATCCCTCCCTTCTCAAATGTCAGTGTTGATTTTCACTTCTCACGTCTCTGTCTCGGACTCGCTCTTTTCCTCTGCATGTTATCATTTACTACAGATCCTGATTGCTTTACATCACAGCTAACCTTACTTCAAACCAGCCTTTAGCTGCAGGTTTCTTTACTACCTTTCTTTCTAGAAGTCTAACTTTTGTTGTTGAGCTGTGTTATCCATCACAGTGAACCTCAGGGCTGCATTCATCTTTAGCAAAAGATTCATCACACTTAGGAGGTAATGCAGTGCAGACATGTTTAAATACATCTGCTCTTAAACACTTAATTAGCACTAATGCTGACATTATTAGTCAATTAGTAGTTTCGTTGACAGGATATTCATCGCCAATAATTGTGATATTCAATTAATAGCAATTTGTCAGGTTCTGAGATCTGAGGATTAGTCTTATTTATTTATTTATTTTCAGGTACAGCACCATACGCATGAATGTTCACTATGATTGAAGCGTGTTGAAACCTACTGTTCCTCGTGCATTTCAAAGTGTCCACGGTCCTTAATGAAGGAGCTGAAGTCACACACCGGTGCGGTCCGTTAAGCCGCTCTCTCTTTGATTGGTCAGCCATTAGTGGCATCATTAAAACAACCTCGCTCCACCTGAGGAGTTTATTCTAACGACCTGATGTGTACGTCAGTGTGTTTTTTTAAGATTTAAATGTGGATGTTATCGCACGTCTCAAGTTGTGTGCTCGTATGTTGTTTGTATACAAAGAGAAGACTGTACATGGAGGAGCTACTGTGTCTCTCTCCGGGATATTTAGGCTCCAGGGCTGAGAGAGAGAGAGAGCGAGTGGGCCCAAATCAGGCAGATCATCACGTCTCTCACATATATCTCCCTCTCCTCGCCTCCCTCTATCCTCCCCCATGGTTTCCTCTTTTAACCACCATCTCCAACCTCTCCTCTCCGGTACCGACTGTCCCATTGCTCCCTCCATCTCTCCACAGCGCTGATTAGGTGGGCAGGAGATGATGGGTGTATTTGGGGGGCCTGCGAGGGCCGGTGATGTCGAATCTGTCTTGACATGCTCGAGCAAAGACAGCGCGTCCTCTTCATTGTCTTTTAACGGGGCGCCGAGGTCTAGGAGACGCGGCGGTAGATGATGCAAGAGGCTGCAGCTAATGAGTAGTACGGAGCCGTATGTGCTAAACAACGGGCCAGTCACTTTTCTCTCACCTTCTTTCTGTGCCTTCTTTCCCTCCATCCCTCTCAAATGTGCACACGCAGAGAGAAAGTTGTATTCTATTCTCACATCAGGCTGTCACCCCATCATTGATGCAGTCAGTCAGGTTGCAGCAGTGTGTTGCTGGCTAATTATCGGCGGTTAGGATGTGACAGATGCCGCCGAGATCGTTGGCAGTCAGTTTGCTCCCCCCCCACAACAGGAGGAAGCTACAACTGACCTTTAGAAAGCATAGCACTGGCAAACCATCGCAATATCCACCGCAACTCGCCGGCACCCGGGGAGCGATTGCACTGGAGGTGGGAGGGTTAGTTGTTATATATATAGATTTGTCCTGTGTGTGTGTGTGTGTGTGTGTGTGTGTGTGTGTGTGTGTGTGTGTGTGTGTGTGTGTGTGTGTGTGTGTGTGTGTGTGTGTGTGTGTGTGTGTGTGTGTGTACGCCCAAGGTGAAGGTGCTCACATGAACATGAGAAAAGTGCAGACACGGTCCTTTTTATTTATTGTACATGTGTTTGTTCATACAATACAAGCATCCTACTCTATCGTCTTCTTTACTGTCACTGAACTTGCGCCAATTATTTGCAACAGTACCTTCCTAAAGACACACGAAAAGAAAATCCACAACTGAGCAATCAAACCTTAAGCTGTCGCTGAAGCCTCTTATCTCCCCAACAATTTGGGTGTCAATTTTGATTTTGACCCCCCCCCCCCCCCCCTCTCTCCCACCGACCCGCACCCTGCAGTGCTGCCCTACATGGCTGCTGCCAACACAGGGGCTTACTTTGTTAATGAAGTGGGGTCTCAGTCTTACATCTCCCGTCTAGTTTTAAAGAGAGCTGAGCAGTAATTGGTGTACGACCTACACCACCGGCAGCACTCATGTCCCCTGTCCTACGTGACATTCCCATCCAATTAAATCTGCGTCTACACACACACACACACACACACTGCTCACTCACAGAGACACTAAAAGACCACACTCTCACTATTATCATGGCTTCCTAAGTTCTCCTCCTGATTGTGTTTCAAGGTGCCTTTTTTTTTAGTGTTGTGCAGCGTATCAGCAGTCTATCGTACAGAATGTGTGTGTGTGTGTGTGTGTGTGTGTGGGCATACAGCCATGCTCACACCTTGAGGAAGCAGACTTCTGCTGTGAATGTGTTCATTCGCAGGGATTATGGGTAAATCTGCGGGGCCAGTGGAGGGATTGCTCTCTGTCTCGCAAGGATTAGCTGAAGGTGACACTGAGGTGGCAGGTCCGTGTCCATCTGTGTTTGCATGTGTGTCTGCCCTAGTCCGCTGTTTGATTGCGGGGCTGTGGGCGTTTATGCGTGGTGTGTACACGTATGTCTGTGTTATTAACCTGAAACGTGTGGCAATCCATCAGAGTTAATGAGTTGTGTGTGTGTGTGCTCCTACGGTGATGGCGGTGGAGTGTGTCTTTTGGCTGACCTTGACTTCAGTCTGTCAGACGAACACACTCCGACGCCGTCCATACGGAGACTCCGACAGATCCCCAGATGTCATCGTACACAATCTGTCAGGTGTGTGTACCATGAGTGAACGACAACAAAACCAGTTCCTCGGTAGAGATTAATGGAAGTGAATGTTTGCACCCAGTAAGAGAACAACAAACTTAATTCATACATCATTTTGGTAATATATTTCAAACATTTCACAAAAACAGCTTCTAACTATGAATATCATTTTAGGTGAGGATAATCTGATTTTCTTCCTGCTCACGCTTTAACTACATGCATATTCAAAAGGAGACAGATTGTAATACAAGGAGAGGACAGCAGTAGTCATTGTGCCACATGTTAAAAGATGAAGATTCTCGACAGTTCCCCAGATGACGCTGCAAGCGTGTCAGCCAAAGTGATGCGCTGTCCTATAGGATGCAAACACCCAAACATTTAACATGTCTGAGCAACCTGGGGGGAGAGAACACGGGTACAAACAGCTGTCGCATGCAGAGCACATCAACACGGGGAACAGAGGTGCACGCAAACAGGTTCAAATGAGTTGTCACAAAGCTGCTGTTTTTGTTTTCATCGCTGGCAATTTTTGCGCACCACTGTCGCTGGTGAAACAGAGCGTAGGAAAGGTGAGCTTTGACCACCGAAAAAAAAAACATCAGTACATCAATCAAATTGCATATTCGATTAAACGCTGAGATCATAAAAGGACATTAAGTGCTTCTCCATTATCGCTGTTAACCTACAGCGTAACCGTTTACTGTTTACTGTGTACGTTCAGGCACTTAACAGTGCAGCCACATATCACATCATGACTATTACAAATAGCATAACAAGATTCAGAGTGAAATGTTGACAAGGATGCTCTTTGCAAAATGTATAAAATGTGAAAGGATAATATTGAAACACAACAGACAATTCTGTGTCGCACCGAAACACAACCGAAATGTATAAAATCCATTAAACCAGAGTGTTGGAGAAGCTGTGGTGGAAAGAATGCAAATCAATCACACATAATCCTTTTCTGCCCATTGCTACCAATGTTCTGGCAATTAGTTACAACTATCATGAAAACTCATTAAACTAAATTAAACAGGCACTTGAACCAAAATGTGTTACCGCAGGTGCATCACCACCTGAATTCACATTAAAAAATAGAAAGATATCTAATATACCTGTATGAATCAGAGTACGAGGAACTGGTTAATATGCAGGTGTGTGTGTGTGTGTGTGTGTGTGTGTGTGTGTGTGTGTGTGTGTGTGTGTGTGTGTGTGTGTGTGTGTGTGTGTGTGTGTGTGTGTGTGTGTGTGTGTGTGTGTGTGTGTGTGTGTGTGTGTGTGTGTGTGTGTGTGTGTGTGTGTGTGTGTGTGTGCACGGTATATGTATGCGCACCATCATTCTAGCCTACTTCTTTATTTCTTATGTTGTATTTTTTTGTATTCTCAATCTTTTTCTTCTGTTATTATTTGCTTCATTTCATTGTTTTTTTCTACTTTTCACTATAAAATATATTAACATTGTAGGAATGAGTATGAACAATATCATATGTATGCAAATGTATATTAATCTTAACTCCTACTCTGCAATAAAGTATATGAAAAACAGCAGATAACACAGGCCGAACACAGATGGCATCAGACTCTAAGAGGTGATTCCAGTGCAGCTACTGCAGGACTTCTGCATACAGGACATTCAAAAAAATCTAAATCTCAGCTTTTTGGTTTCAGTCCTTCAGAAATACAGAATCAAAGAACGACAAACTGCTTGCAGGGCCCTCAGCAGACCAGAATACATGTGATTGGTTCACTTACACCCAACACACCCACCGTGGATTGACAGCCGCTGTGTGCTACGGGTACCGTATGTGTGCATGTGACCCCAAGTGCTGGCCAAAACCAAACGCGTGTACAAAAAAAAAAAAGAGCGACGTTGGTGGTTTGGAGACACGTGTGTGTGTGTGTGTGTGTGTGTGGAGGTGCCCAGCAGACAGCAGGGCAGTAGTGGAGGTGTGGGCACAGGCCTCACAGTTTGTGTGATGCGCTCTGACACACAGATGGCAGCTGACACAACACAGACTCTCACTCCATCCTCCTCTTTCTCCTCCTCTCCAAAATGGATGCTCTCTCTCTCTCTCTCTCTCTCTCTCTCTCTCTCTCTCTCTGTTGCCCGACTTGATAGACATTCAAATGAATGCAAAAATCTTCAACCTCCCCCGTCCTTCGGTCCTCGTCCACACCAGGGGTCTCGTCCAGGTGTGAGTTAAGCATTTTGGATGAGATAATAGCAAATATGCAAAGAAGCAAGAAAGTCACAGTCGAATGATTTCAAATGAACATCCACAGTCACTATCAGCAGCTTCCTTTGTCAAAACAGCACCACCTGCGCCGTACAAACGTGAAGCCAAATTTGCTTTAAAATGAAAGTTTGGCGGACAATTTCAACTGCATATTTGTTTCTTACCAGGACTCGACAGAGTAGTTTATTACTGTGGAGATTTACCCCAATCTAGCTGCTAAATGAACATTCTTGGCAAACGTGAAAAAATGTTAATGTAAGCAAATGATGCCTTTATTTGTGTGCAAATTGTTTTCAATGCCCCCCAGACAGGAGCTGATTCACACAGTAGCCCTGTTTTCCTCAAGCCAAATCACAACCTCTCAGTTCATTACTTCTGACAGGGAACAGAGGGCTATGAGGGATTGATGCACGTACACGTGCACTCCCTTTCTTCTTGTGCCTGTTCCAATGGCAGTAATAGGAACCGTATCAAACGACCGGCGGAACGCGGGGATGTATGCAAATATCTTAGTACGGTCTTCTGGCTTAATTAGACTCGACACCAGATGGGGGGGGGAACTCGCAAACTTCGGGATCTTCATAGTCCCTGGTTGTTTAGTTACTCAAAACGCAAATCTATTCACATATTCAGTAAGTCAAGGCTCATGTGATTCATCTTTCAAATCAACAAAGGAAAGAGAAACTAGCGTTAACTAATTCAATAAAAACACAATATTAAAAGTCAGCCGACATGCTAGCAGCACTGCGAGGCACGGCTTTGAGCTAAATGCTAACATTAGCTAAATGCTAACATTAGCTAAATGCTAACGTTAGCATGCCACAATGCTAACACGGCAAATTCACAATTTTGACCTGATGACAGATGATGAACATTTCTTACAATACGTCCAGAGGAAGACATGACTTTCTGTAGCATGGCTTTCCATCCAATCGTTGTTAAGATATTACAGTTTGAACTTTTGGCGGACGGAACTGGCCAACTGACCAATTAACATTCCTCAAGCTGCGGTTAAACCGTCAAACTGCGGTTCCTCAAATGGCCACATGAAGCTGGCTCCAAAAGCGAGTCAATCCCCCTTGACTCTTGTGTTAAAACGCCCAACTTCATGTCTGAAGTGAACACGTTTACAGCCTGTCACATAAAACGGGATGACTGTACAGGAGATTAATTGTTATATAGCTCACGCATTGACATTATATTTAGGCTTTAAGTCGGGCATAATGAAGGTGGATGTCGTCTTAGGTTGCGAGCTGCAAGCAACCCACTTTGAGCTTCACAGCGGCTCATTAGAAACCTATGGGTGACGTTATGGAGACTGCGTTCATATTTTATACGGCCCTATGGCGTGTGTGTGTGTGTGTGTGTGTGTGTGTGTGTGGGCAGCAGGAAGAGAATGCAGGAGAGACAGCGATAGTGTTCATGTGAGTGAGATAGATAGCTGGAGTGTTGCAGGGATTAATGTGAATTTGTAACTTAAGGGCATGAGTTGCTGCTCCGATGGAATCTCGAGCATCAGTTCCTCTCTGCAGGCTGTTAATGCCTTGCTTTTTTTTAAATTTTTTAACCAACTTCCGTTGCATTCCACTGCACGCACTCCGTTTTTAAAGGCTCCAATGCTTGTTGTTGTGGACCTGTTTGCGAATGCAGGTTTTGTTGGCGTGTCTTTTAGGGGCTGCACTGAATAGTTCCAAAACATCCAAATCTTCATTCTCAAAAAATTCAATAGAAGCTTTGAATGTAAAAAAAAAAGAAAGACATTTGGTACAGCCCTAGTGGCTTTCTTGACTCTTCCACTACGAGCTGTTTGACTCTCATGGATTTTAATTGCTAGTGTTGGGGATACTGTAGCTATTGTTAGGTGTTAAGTGTTTGCATGGCATTCCAGGGTGGCTTTAACTGCAGAGTGATACACTCTTTTGCCACTTAATGGATTTTTTTGTCCTCATCGAGGTACATAGAGCCTCGGTGGTTTTGTTATCTGAGCGAGGCGTTTTTTTTTCTTCTTTCCTCCTTTCTTACTCCCCACTGCTCCGCTCCGCACTCTCGTTTCTCACTCTATATATGCGGTAGTTTGTCTCTCAGGGAAGCGGATATGTGTCAGTATCTCAGAGACTGGCAGCCCATCTATTGTAGTTTATCATATCTTTGTGTTTGTGTGTGAAAGGGAGAGGCAGAGAGGTAAAAGCGAGGCCCGTCATCCACACCCTTCCCCCCCCCCCCTGCAGGTTACCATAGTAGTGAATTGGCTCAGATGCTTGGTGTGCCGTCTCCAATGGCTTGTTTGCATCATTTTGGTGAGAGAGACACAGCCCGGCTGGTCTATGTAGGTCATGGTCAAAAGGTGGAGGGTGTGTGGTCAGCTTCAAGAGGCAGGCATTGGTCAAGAATTTCTAAATTTGCCAAAGTCGTTACCAGTCAGTTAAACTCGTGCGGTTATCCAATGCATTGCAAGGAAGTGCAGTCGTTGTTTAATGCTATCTTGACTTCCTGTATCACATGATATGCATTCCTCTCTTCTATAGCATCTTGATGCTTCCCCAACACAGCTGTTCCATAAGCTGAGAAAAACAAGATGACACACCCACACACACACACACACACACACACAAGGCTTTCAGATGTGTCATGCCACCAAGCAAATCCAATGGAAGGTTGCATAACAGCGCTTTACTGCATCCATTCATTTTGTATGCTCTCTGACTCAGATGATTCCTAGTTAACGTTACAAAGCGAGGGGGCCCGAGGGGCATCTGCGTACGCTCCACATTTCCTCCGCTCGTCTGCGGCGACGTCAGCACTGAGTGACATAGTCTCAGCTGGTGACACCCACGTCCAGACGGAAACGGATTTCAGGTGCAGTGTGAAAACAGTCTTAAAGAGGAGGAGGGAAACCTGAAATAATGTAAATAATGAGACTTAAATGGAGGTCAAGAGCTAGCTCAGCTGATCCCCTCCAACAGGTCATTCCAGAGTCGATTGGCCCTGATTGGAAGGCTCAGTCTTTTACCCTCACCTGCAAATTACTAACGCAGAGACCTTCAGTCGTGCTCATACGTCAGCAGGTTGGAAATACATACTCCAAAAGCATAGAATAGATATGCATGATATGCAAGAAATCGTGTTACATGCACTTGTAATGAGTCTAGCTGGGGCATACTAATATGTGCTTTATGTGTGAATAAGTCATTCAGGTAATACACAACCCACCCCCAGCCTTGTGCTTAACACCTGGTATTTATACTCGCTCCATACTGTAAGGCTGCAGACTGGCATATTAAGGTTGGATCTAATTCTTCATATGCGATATGCAGAAGCATGCAAGCAGGGGATTGAAAATCCGTCTGCTGTCAACATAAACAAACACGGCAGGTGTGACTGTACCGTTTCCCACGGCAGCTATCCGGCTTCACCTGTCGTACTCAAACATCACGGTTCTCATCCAGGTGGGTCCGTGGAGAACAAAGGCCAGAGAGGCAGTAGCTGGTACTGTCACACTGCGTGGGTAGGGATGCTGCGATGCTGATGTCGGGCCCATAGTGACTCAAATAGCTGGACCGGTGCATCCCTAAGCCCGGGTCTTCTTTAGACCTGGCTGAAGTATAACCACTACTACTTACACAGTTTGCTACGTGTTTCCCTTCATCCAGATCACCGTAAATACTCTGAGGCAAATGGAGTTGAAAGTATGGCCTCTTTTCTTTCATTCATAATCTCTCCTCTGCACATCTGTTGTTCTTTCCGTCTGTCTCCCGACATAAAAGAAGCCAATCCCACATTGTTCGCTCTGCTGTAACCCTGCAGACGCGTTTTGGAGATGATTGTCCCTGCGTGATGAAACGAGCCCTGTCAGGAGCAACAGCCGATTACATGGCTTCATGCCGTGATCGGTCTTTGTGTATAAACACTTTAGAACAAAAACGCAATCGATGCAGTGCAACATGTTGATGGATAAACTCCAACAGTGTCTTACTGACAACAAAAAAGCATCAGCCTGACGGAGAGCTTCAGAGTTAAGAGGAGGGCTGTATTCTTCCTCCTCCTCGGTGATGTCATCAAACCTTATACAGCCACTCAGGGAATCTCTTTAGTGTCCGTCCTAATGTCACGGTTCATATTAAATGCTTGATGGTGAATCGCACATGTAATGAATTTAATCAGATTCATGACCTCTGAGACCGACTGAGACACGGAGGTTCTTCTGACCTGCACGTGTTCCTTTTGACCAGAACACCTGATCGCTTTGATATTTGATATTATTTCTATGATCGCATCCCTCAGAATGTGCAGCTAATAAGCTTCAATAGTAAAGATGTAAGTGGAGTTGTTGAGGATCTCTTTACATCCTGACCAGATGTTTGCAGTAGTCCCGTTTGCCTTTTTTCCTCTCAGGTAATCAGCTGCACTCGGCGGTGTCTGACCCTTACGTTTATGAACCTAATTACATCTGAACGAGACGCATGTTAGTCCTTCTATCTCAGCAGGGCTCAGTTACTCAACCTGATGCTGGTGTGTGTGTGTGTGTGTGTGTGTGTGTGTGTGTGTGTGTGTGTGTGTGTGTGTGTGTTTAAACGGTTCTAATTGGTACTCTTGAGTGTTTCGAGTCCACGTCTCCCAGAGTGTCGTCTATGTCTCCACTTTCTGCCAGTCGATTTTAAGCCCATCCCCCCTCAGTAGGTGTTGCCAAGAACATTATCAGACCCCCGAAGAGTTTATTCCCAACGGCTAATTCACTTGTCTCCTCTTGCCTTCCATCTCACAGCCCGTCTCAGAGGTTGCAAACAGAGCTGCTGTCTTTTTAAATTCAGCCCAAAATGACACAAGAGTTGCAGCAGTAAAGCATCCATAGACTGAAAATATATATTTGCAAATGTCCTCAGTGAAAGGAGGTCATTGACCTCGGAGAAATCCATACTTTAATTGGCTTTAAGTGACAGGATGGAAGCTTGATATGTAAGGTACGTTATCCCGGGGCATCGTTTGCTACAGTTTTTCTTTTGCAACAAAGAGACAACCTTGATTGAGACGGCTTGCTTTAGTCTGAATAGATGCGTGTTTTAATCACAGATCCGTTTGCAGCTCTTTAATGAGGCCCTCCCCGGCTGGAAGGCTGTCGGCTGCTTTGATCAGTGGCCCATGGACACAGGATTACACCGCTAACACACCACGCTAATGGAGCCACGGGGCAAAAAGCACACACACACACACACACACACGTCTAAACACATACAGCACACACACACACACACACACACGTCTAAACACATGCAGCACACACACACACACAAACACACATCTAAACACATGCAGCACACACACACACACACACACACGTCTAAACACATACAGCACACACACACACACACACACACGTCTAAACACACACACACACACACACACACAAACACACATCTAAACACATGCAGCACACACACACACACACACACACGTCTAAACACATGCAGCACACACACACACACACACGTCTAAACACATGCAGCACACACACACACACACACACACACGTCTAAACACATGCAGCACACACACACACACACACACGTCTAAACACATGCAGCACACACACACACACACACACACACGTCTAAACACATGCAGCACACACACACACACACACACACACACGTCTAAACACATGCAGCACACACACACACACACACAAACACACGTCTAAACACATGCAGCACACACACACACACACACACGTCTAAACACATGCAGCACACACACACACAATGTAAGAAACATACATACTACCACACACTCGACCTCTGACAAGGGCACAGTCGCATAAAGCCATTGTCTTGTTGTCACGCAGCCCATTGTGTCGGGGCCCTTTCATCCGTTAGTGCCGGTTTTGGGTCGCCTGAGATTTAGGCCCGGAGTCGAAGTCTCTGCCAAAAAGAGGGCTCAGTGAGAGAGGTCCAAAGCTCAGCGCTGACACACAGCCCAACTCTGGAGACTAATGGTTTGTAGCTCGCGACATATGTTGCTTTGTGTAATTGCTTTAATTGCTGTCATTGTACGTAATGGTGGGTCTTTTTCATCTTCCCTGGTGGTGTAGGCATTCTGCTAATTATATCTGTCAGCCCTGCAGCCAAAAACGAGCATTTCACAGCAAATTCAGAGCAGTGGGAGTGTTTCTGTATACTATTGGTGCATGTGTGGATGTAAATGACTGGCTGCAGAGTGTGAGAATAGTTTATGACTCATTAGAATCATTTAAAGACTGTTTAATGGAAGTGTGCTGAAGTTGGAACCTTGATTTTCTCTCGATTGCTTTTTGCTTTTATTAATTCGAATTCATCCAAGTTGTAAATAACTATAATGTCGTAGAAAAACAAAATTGTTCTTTTTCTGCGCTCCAGGTACGACACCATCACCAACCAGTGGGAGACGGTGTGTCCTCTTCCCAAGCCGGTCCATTCTGCGGCGGCCACGGTGTGCGGAGGGAAGGTCTACGTGTTCGGAGGCGTGAACGAGGCCGGCCGCTCGGCGGGCGTCCTCCAGTCCTACGTGCCGCAGAGCAACACCTGGAGCTTCATCGAGTCCCCCATGATAGGTGAGACGGGTGACGACACACACTTCCACACACACACACACGGGCTTCAGCACAGTGTGGAGACGGTACGGCCTCGGGGGGACGTGTTGCGATCGTGATTTGATATCCCCAAATGTGTGGTTTCTCTTTTCCTCATTATGCATTTTTTCCATTTGCAAGACAATTAAACGCTCAAAAAAACCAAACAAACACATGAATAGTAATGTTTTGCTTTTTTATTAATAATGTAGCACCAAAACTACAAAAGGCACATATTGCATCATTACTGTACCCATTCACATGCACGGGTCCCTCTAATCCGCGGTCGTTGACATCGTTTTATCTCGTTAGAGAGTCGTTTGGGCCTCCATTAACGGTTGCCCGGTTGCCTAGCAACAAGTGTCCTCACAACTCCACCCGCTCGAATATCTTCCATATCGCGCGCTCGACTTCTTTCCCGTCGGAAACCCGCTGAACTCCCAGAATGCCATTTGAAGGCAACACGTCGTCACACGGTAGACGGCTTCACGAGGAGGAAGTGCTTCATGTTCCCGTTGCACTTCCTACCCTTACATGTGTGTACGTCTGGACATCCCACGTTGACCTGTTGGTCAATTTAATGTATTTAGTTTGTATCAAAATCTTCCATGTGCTCAGGTAAAGATGCCCCATTGCTACCCTCCAAGACATGTGAAAATGTTGACCCATACCGAAGGAAACAGTATATTCACTGGTCAGGGTTTGACCTTTTCCATCCCTTTTCTTTTCCTCCTTACCATAATTATGGTCCCACTCAGTATTTTCCATTATTCCCATGTTATTGCTCCGTCATTATAATGAGAAGGCCACAGCTTCTGACACGCTATCGGCCAAACTCTCCGTAGTTATTCACCGCACAAACCTGCAGCCACAGCCCAGTCAGAGCCGCCAGGGGCCTGTGAAGGACACGGGACCAGAAGAAAACACTTTTAAGTAAGCTCTGCCAAAAACACCGAGACAGCAGGGGGAAACACACCGTGTAAAACTCTGCGTGATTCAGAAACACTGACAGCTGTGTTCCCACTGCGAAGATCTTATCCACAGGCAGGTTTTCTTTTTCACACAAATATATCCTTGAACGGTGCCGCACAGAGATGATTGCTATTGATTTGAACATATCCTGAGAGTCTTTAATATTTGGGCCTGGACAACACTATTACACACATAAACACAGTCTGAGTAAAGCTAATGCTGCTGGGTGTAGCTCTATACGAGTGTGTTACCGATCTTCTGCACTAACTCTCCACCAAAAAGTGAAAATGTCAAATGATTCCTATAAAGCTGCGACAGAGATTAATATTTTCAAAGCTTTAAAAACCCCCTCTATGTTTATGTTCATTTTAATTAATTTTCCACACGCATTAAAAAATCCTATATTTCATGCTGGATTATCTTATTTAAAGATGTTGGCAAGTGATGGATTCTCAGGGCACAGAGCTTTTATAAAATATAATTAATATCCCAAACGGTGGCACACTGTTGCTGCGGGCACTACTCAGCGCATCAGAGAGAAACACTGGGTCAGAAATGTGTTTGAATTCAAATGTTTCCTCGCACACAAAGTTTGTTTTTGTCATTAAAGCAGCGAGTGCCGAGGCACTTCCCTCAACACTGGTGCCCAGAAAACCTTCTCGCCGCTATTAGTGCCTTTTTTAGAGCGAAGGGCTACTGTGAGCGAAATTATGATGATGTAACGCGGGTGTAGAGCAGTGTGGTATTAAAGGGCTGACAGAGCAGCTGGCAGAGGAGGAACGAGAGACAAATACTGGTGAGAAACACACACACACACACATGCATACAGAGATGCAGACACACAGCCTCTCCTCACCTCATATCAACTATACATCCCCCAGGGGCACAGGTACACAGTGCATGAATTATGTAACGAGCCAGGAGGTTACGTGTGTGTGTGTGTGTGTGTGTGTGTGTGTTTGTCTTTTTATTTGTGTGTTAAGGGTAGACGCAGACAGACAGACCGTCATCTGTCAGGGTGTAGATGAGCCTGCGTCTGACAGCCGACGAGCAGGGAGATAATGGACAGGTTTAGTGCTTCCTGTGAAATTGGGCCGGCGATGATTTTAGTGAGCCGGTGGGGAGCGCTTCTCCATCAACCCTCTGCCTCCCTCCATCGCTCTCCCTCTCTAATCTCTCTGTTCATCCCTCTCTCTCTCTCTCTTTCCCCTCTCGCTGTCTCCCCCTCCGCACGCCTCACCCCCTCCTTCTCTCGCGGTCTCTCAGCACTGTCTTATCGACTGACACAAATACAGTCGTGTGTGTGTGTGTGTGTGTGTGTGTGTGTGTGTGTGTGTGTGTGTGTGTGTGTTTTCCCTCTGCATGGACCAATCTCCCGCATGAACTGCAAATGGGTTTCACAAACACTTATCAGGACTGACTTCCTATCTCTTGCAGAGTGAAAAATAATATTCCGTATTGCCAAAAATAGTGCCTTCAACAAGTCTATTGAGGTGCCTCGTGTCTCGGCGGCGTCATTTCTCTCCTTTGTCTTCAAAATGTCCGTCTTACTGAGCAGCATACGTACTGAAACATGGGAGCACGATTGAGTCACATGCAGGTAAACAAGTGATAAAGTCTCTGGACTAAAGGTCAGTTCACCAGTTCACCCAAATAACCGTAATGTCAAAGCAGCACGAGGTGAAAGGAATTCTGTTTGTGTAGAGAAAATGACATTTTGGGAAAATCCATAAGCCTTTGTGATTCAGTCCTACATTTAATACTGCAACACAGTGTGGCATGGTTTCATTATGTTCTTTCACAAACATAATTTTTTTTTCGTCATAACATCCGTGTTCCCCTCGTGATCCTTAAGTTCATGACTATCTACAGAACTAGTAACAGTCCCATCCACCCCCTGCTGTACTTGTTAGCATGCTAGCACACTGAACTAAGGTGGCGAGCCTGTTAAACGTCACACCTTAGTATGCTGACGTCAGCATTCTTTCGAAGCCCGTAGGAGACTTAATTAAAATAATATAAATTTGAAAGTTAAATTCCAATTCCAATTAAAAATGCAATTAAGCGTGAGTGAGTGAGTGCCGGTGCAGTCTTACAGCCGTTTGCGTGGCTTTACACTCATCTTGTTTTTAAATGTCATGCAGTACCTGATATATCAGCCCGTATTCTTTAATATAGTATAGTGTGATGGGGCCCGACCAAAACTGTTCACACTGTGTTCTGTGGAGTCATTGGGAGATATCGGTGATTTTAATTTTAGTTTTTCATTCCATTCCCCTCCAATATGTCATGATGGATATTAAACTCAGCTGTAGATCTGTAATGATCCTCTAACATTACATATTCTGCTTCATCTGCTTCATCAGGACTGTGTGAGTGTGTTTGATTACTAAACAATTCACCAACAGTCATCACATTCAAACGTCGTATAATGGAAGTGGCTACATCCCCGTACTGAAGCCAGGGCCACTTCAGACCAGTGGAAAACAAATACAAGAGTTGTTTTAGGTGAAATGGCTGAACTTTTATTTGTCGGTAAATGTATTAATTCATCACTTGAAGTAAAAAGCTACCTCCAGGTTTCTGGGACATTTAATTAATGACGTACTTTCTTTAAGACTCACTACACCACAACTTGTTTAATATACGTTAACGGTATACTATACTATTCTATGACTTTTTCATATTTTATTCATGAAATGCAATACTAGGACATTTTTACGACGTATTATTCGGTGACCTTGTTTTAATGGCACACTATACTCTGACTATTTTATTACAATTTTCAACGACTTTTTTATGACTTTTTTTCAAGAAACTATACGATGAATTATTATGACTTATTTCAACGAAATATACTATGACTTTTTTATGACTTTTTTGAATGACTTTCGGGATACTATACTATGACTATTTTTGACATAATATACTATAACTTTATGATGACTTATTTCAACGAACTTTACTATTTTATTACTTATTCCGATATACTATTCTATGATTTGTTTTTAAATGTTCTACTTCCTATACTATGACTTTGTCGTGACTTACTTCAACATAGATTACTCTTACTTTTTTTGACTTTCTGTGTTATGACAAATTATAGAAACTTTTTTTTTTTATATATTTTTTATTTTTTTCAAAAGAGAACATGGAATTTACATCCAGTACACATGAACAGAGGATACTCAACAATCTCCCTGCAAACCCTTTAGCCTCTACTATATTGTGTATATCTATATTTTGAGACTTCACGTGATCATACATGAATCATACAGAGATAGAAGAGTCACCCCTTCACCTCATCACATGCACCACACCATTGCGTAACAGTTCTCTCATACTATATGTGATATACTACACTATGACATTTCATGACGTTCTTATGACATCTGTTCACTCATCATCTCAGGCAGATGAAAACACAAACATGAGTGCGCCCCCCTGCTGACCGACAGGTCGTCTCCTGGGACCCCAAAGCAGAGGCGCTGCGGTCAGACTGCTTTATCGGGAAACTGACAGCAGAACGACTACTTGTTTAAATTACATATCAGCCAGGCGCGGCGGTTGAGAGCGTCATTATGGAGCTGGAGGAGGATAAGGGGAACATGTCAGAGCAAGAGATGTGGTGAAGGTGGAGTGTTTCCATCGCTACCTAATTGGACCCCCCCCCCCCCCACCCCCACCCATCCTCCATCATACTTAATTAAATTAAATCCTCCTCTGCTGTTTGTATTAAAGGCTGCTCCTGTTCTCCTCACACCACAGAAAAGGACATTGTGTGAAAAAGAAAAAGTTTTGGCTGCTCCGATTACCTTGTTGTAATCTTATCTCAGCTTCCGGCAGCAAGAACTGCTGCTTCTTTGTCCTGTTCGCTCCTGTTCCCCCCTCTGGTGGGACACAGTAAGAGAGGGTACCCAGCACTTGGTCCCCCGTCTTCCAGAGGACAATGTCTCGTGTATTCCTTGTGTATTGTTCTTCCTCCGCCTGTGACTGACCACATGTTGCTGTAATGATGACGACTGATGTTTGGGAGTCTTTATCAGAGAGAGGAGTCTGATCTAGATCTGTACAGTATACAGTGTTGGTATAACTTAGCGGTGTGTGTGTGTGTGTGTGTTCTGGTTTCATAGAATCAGATATCTGCTGTGTTGATGATGCAGGGGTCAGATAGGAAAGGATGTGAGGGAACAGCAAGGTGTTTGTTTAGACAGCAGCCGCAAATTTCATCATAGCCGTGTGTGTGTGTGTGTGTGTTTTCATTTGTTTGCTGTCCTTGACCCCAGCCCGAGGGGTCCCAGACTCGGTGACTAAGCTGTTTTATCAGAGTGTGAGAGGCTGCGTCGGCCCGTGTTGCCCCCGCAGGCACAGCTGTACATCTATCGCCACCATGCTTTTCTTTTCCCCGTTCTATGTAGAATGTGGTCAGCTGTGGATTCTAACATCAGAGATGTGAAGCGAGACAAAGTCCATTGTGAGTCTCGCAGAACAGCAAGATTTGTCTCAGAATTTGAAGAAGTTTTCAGCTGTACTTTACTGTTTCCTCATTGTTGTTGAGGCGAAGGCCAGGGGAGATAACAGCAGAAGCAAAGTGGCGAAGAGATGCTGAAACCCCAAAGCAGTCCTTTGAGATTAGCCAAGTGAGAATGAGGCATACCTGCCTCGTACCTCTCCGAGCACTCAAACCCGTTGCTTACCGCGGGTCCACGGGAGAGAGAGGCAGGACGCAGTGGTTAGAGCTTCTGTGGGGAGAAAGGTTTTTCCTTTGAGAGCATCCTGTTATTATTCTGCCTCAGGCGCCGAGCAGAGAGAAATGAGTGTTCTGTGTTTATGGGACCTAACACAAAACATCATGTACACACACACACACACGCACACACACACACACACACACACACGGCATATCAATGAGAAGAAGGTAAAATGAAAAAAAAATAAACACGTCAGGCAGAATGTGAGGAGGACCAATCAGTGGCAACTTGTTTCTCGAGGGGTGAAATTGAAGCGGATGCCTCAGATGGTTGCAGTGGAATTTCAGAATAGATTTCTGTGCGCCTGCATCGTGGTCGTATAACACATGAAACGACTGCATGGAGTCATTTACAGGCTAATGTTCAGTGGGTTCTGTTTGGAAACGATGCATCTCTTTGTCAGTCAGTCACAAATATGACATTCGTGGTCCCAAGAGGATGAATCACCCCATCGGTCTCAGCTGTGAAGTGTTGAGGGATGATAAGCAAATGTTTGCATGCTAACATGCTAAACATGGTAACATGGAGCCTTACACCAGCATGTAAGCGTTGTCATTATGAGCATGTTAGCATGCTGGCGTTAGCATTTAGTGTAGCCTCACAAGCTGCTAGCGTGGCTGTACTTTTAGGGTCAGGTACAAAAAGCATGCATACGCCATTCATCACATAAACTGGTACCATATAAGAGAAGATCATGCAGTGAGAATGTGCACATTTCACACATTCCTCAGACCATATACATGGTTGTGATGAGGAGAAGATTAGATATCAGGTGAGAGATGTAGCATTAGAGTAAAACATTTAAGTTGTTCGTCACTGATTGTTGCTTTATGCAAAGTGCCGATAAAACACAGCTTTCTAAATGTCCTTTTAAATGATTCACGGGTGATGAATCCCATCCACTCCTTTTTATTTCCATTAATATGCTGATGATTTTTTTCATTGTATCCTGAATTATGAAGCACGTTGTGGTCTGTTATATTATAAATTAGATCAAGGTGATAGATATTTCATGAATTAAATATTCATCACCCTCTTCTGACGTTTTAATAATAGTGATGCGGTGGTGGTTTAGGTACATGGTGGTGAATTGGTGGTATGGGCTCTCTAAACGGCCACAGCCGGGCGCAAAAACTGTCGGAGAACGTCGTCGATGCGACACAATCTGTGAAATTGGAGTGGGCCAAGGTGTCCGAATGCACCTGGATGTTTAAGATTATTCATAGAGCGCTTAATGATTGAGATTCATAAAGCAGAACCGTGCACATGTGCAGCTTTATAAATGTGTTTTAGTCATGCTTTGTTATGCATCGACACGTAGTTGCATGCGGCTGCCCCCCCCCCCCCCCCCCCCGTAGTCTTGTTGTTACAGGACATTAGGAGTTGAAGTGCAGTAGCTGAAAACATAATGCAGTGCGGCTCATTCAGAGTGTCAGCCTGCGGAGCAGCAGGAACACCTCTCGCCTCCAGAGGTGACCTGTTAATTAAACATGTCGGACTCCTCTCGGCAGCAGCAGCAGGAGGAAAGGCGGAGACTACACCAGAGTGTGGTGTGGTGTCATCATTAAGGCGTCAGACGTTCCTCCCTCCTGTTGCTCCGTCTTCAATGAGGGATGTCTGTCCGTCCGTCGTGGCAGAAAACGGCGAAGGACGGCGGCTCACGGCCAAAGTGTCGCTGCATTATTCATGCTGCTGGTGAATTGGCCAGCTGCAGACTGCTCGGGAGAAATTGCTCCGAGTTTTGAAAATACACTTCCTCTTCCCACACAGCAGGACTTGGTGCTTCGCAAGCTGCAGGTTTCCGATGGCATTGTTCCTGCACAAACCACTGTTTCATTTTGTTTCCCCATCGTCTGTAATGGTACCGCGGTGCTGCTTCGATGCCTTTGTTTCCCTCCTTGTGCTCTACACTGTATCAGATTGAATTATACAGTATGCACAGTGTGCAGTATCTCACCTGTTCACTCGTATGTTCCCAATACACGTGCACCGTGTTTTCTTCTTCTATGTGAATCTATAGATTGTGCCAGAGGGCGTAATGCAATTGTGAATTATTGGGACTTAGGTAACTCTTTTATATTGCTGCCAAGCCCAAACATATTTCGGAGCAGAACCCAATAAAGCCACAGTGATTTATGAACTCCGCTCTTTCACCGGTTTGCCATCCATTCTCTATACTTTTTCTTTTTCTCCCCCCCCCCCCCCAAAAGCAATCTTGAGAATGACACATCTGTAAAGTGATAAGGAGAATGTTGATGATGATTTCTGCATGCGGCCCTCGGTACTGAAGAGGGAACGAAAGAAAAGGAAAACAAATTGATGCCATTGTGCTGAATGGAAATGTCTGCTGCATGCGAAAATGACATTCAAACAATAGCTCTGTGTTTTCTACAGCAAAAATCTCTAAACCTCTCTCTCTCTCTCTCTCTCCCTCTCCCTCTCTCTCATATCTTTAGATAACAAATACGCCCCTGCAGTGAGTCTAAACGGCTTAATATTCATCCTGGGAGGAGCCTACGCTCGAGCCACCACTATCTACGACCCAGACAAAGGCAACATCAAGGCCGGTCCCAACATGAATCACTCTCGGCAGTTCTGCAGGTAAGAGATTATTAATGTAGCCGTGACACGCGTAAGTTAAATCCCCGGCGTGGAATTGTAAAGATTGTTCAAAAGCTCACTTTTTTTTTTTTTTTGCCTTGTTCTGTGTGAAGCTTCTAAAAGCTCGACGTTATCACACAGCCTCAAATATTAAGACTGGAGTTTAGATCTGTCAGTCTTTGTGTCAGGACGGGTAAGCGGCCGCACGGGGGGGGAAAAGGGTATTCAGCGCCAGGTAATTGAAACAAAAACAAAACCATGTGGGCTGACTGTTCCCAACGCTGCATTCTGACTGTTTCTAATTCATTGTGTTGTTTTTTAAACGTCTGGATCAGTCGTGTCATCCGTCACGCTGACGCATCCGTTCGATTAGACGTAGCAGTGTCTGTTTCTTTCAAAGCACTGAGTCATTATATTGTGTGCTGAGATATGATTCATTTGTCTTTGTCTTTGCACATATTTAAGCGAGTTAAATGTTTGTTCCACAGCCCACTGCTGTAGCTGTTCTGCTGCGTGTGGACACATGATGGCTGATAGGATCACATCCTAATATCCCAGTCAGCTCGAGTCACTGAGCTGTGCAGTCTCTGCACTATTTAGGCCCAAGACCCTTCTTACCCTTTGCATAATCTCTGAGAAAGAAAGAAGCATGCACAGAATGCGATCACAGGCTGTGTTCTTATGTGCAGAATGTATAACATAAATCACGTTGTCAGAGTTATCGATAAGCTGCAGCAGCAGCACGCGCCAGGCAGCTGTTCTGCTACATTTAACTAAGTCTGACGCGAGAGAGAAAGAGATGCAGGAGGGAAGCAACAACAAACACACAGAGCTGCCAAAAGAGAAACACACGGATGCTCAGAAACGTGGCGCTATCTGCAGGCGCTACGCCCCTGCACAGAGGATGGAAGTGTAGCAGGTCATCATGCAGGAGAGCTGATATCCTCCCCTCTGCAGGCCTGCACCTCCCCTTCTGTTTATCAGGACGAGCAGCTCCAGGCTTTGCCCTGTGCGAGCTCTCTCCCCATTTTCGGATCAGCTGTGTGCGTACTCTCTGAGTAGATTTAGGCTTTATGTAATAATCTGTTACGTTCCCGACAGTGTTGTGAGTTTGTGCAATAAGGACTGCATGTGTGTGTATTTGAGCGTGCACCTCATGTAAATGCAGATCTTTCCAAACCCCCAACAGGAGCACAAAGCCCTAATCAGCTTACAGCCCAAGTTTTAATCCTTTCCTCACACAAGCTCCTGTTTCTGTTTCTCATATCAAATGAGAACATTTGTGGAGATATTTGCTTTTTCATTGGTTTTCTCTCTCGCCCTCATGAGGTAATGTAATGTATGTGTGTTGGTTGCCACACAAAGTAGCCTTGTTGGACACGTGTGAGCGATGCCAAACAATCTGCATGTTCATGGAGTGTGGCGGCAGATCTCAGGGGAGACGTAGGGGACAGAAGACGTTAAAGCATAGTATGCCATGAAGGGTACAGTACAGTATAGGATGACGTACAAATTCCATAAAAAGTCGCGGTAGCGTGCCATAAAAAAGCCATAATGTTATTAAAAGGTAGTCGTAGTATAATATTACATAAAAATGAGCATATTTTGTTGACGGAGCGAGGCCAGCTGTTCTTCGTGCCGAGTTAACGAGCCGCTGGCTGTAGCTTCATACTGAACAGACACATCGAACCCTCCACTGAAAGTATTAGTAAGTTTAGAGAAAGACTAATTCTGCGTCTACCTTTGCAGCGCTGTGATCGTGGACGGGAAGATCTACGCCACAGGAGGCATCGTGAGCAGCGAGGGCCCGGCCCTCGGCAACATGGAGACCTTCGACCCCTGCGCCAACACTTGGACGCTGCTGCAGTCGCTGCCCTGCCCGCTCTTCAGACACGGCTGCGTGGTCATCAAGAAGTACATTCAGAGCAGCTGAGGGAGAGTTTTGGGGGGGAGGGGGGAGGGGGGCCTCAGACCCCAGACCCTGATCACACCCCGGGTCGACGGCGAACACCAGCTGAGCTCCGGGTGTGGGACGATGTGCGGACGGCAGCCTTAGGGCCGGTCGGGTCCACGACCTCTGGACTTGACGCCAGCATCCATCCACTCTGTTACTTGTCCCGCCTCCCAAAAAAAAAACAAGCCCTGTGCAGAATGTACTCATGTTCAACTACTCAGCCATGTCAGGTGACGATACCTACCCTCCAGTACTGTATGTGTCATGGTGGTAGTTCATCCTCTCATCCAACAGGCACAGGGGGCCCTCTTAGTAAACTACAACGTCCTTGGTTCTTTTCGATGAAGTCATCGTTGTTTCAGTTCTGTCTTCTCCAGATCTCTGTAAACCATATTCCTTTACTGTACTCGGGACTCAGCGCACTGAACGCCATTGAAGATCCAGATTTCTGTCCCTTTTATGAGAATTATGTTCAACGGGCGTCGGTCATTCATTAAGAGCAGAGTTTCTTTGTGGCGTATAAACATTGTTTTTGATTTAGTCGTGACATCTACAGGACAGGAGGACGAGAGAAGGAAAGGATTCCACCGAGTGTTCCTCTCCATCAGTGCATGAGGAGTTCTCTCTCTCTCTCTCTCTCTCTCCACTGTGTCGGGAGGCGGATTCCTACAGACTGTGGATTTATGAGCTAATTTCAAAAACAGATCATGAACCCTGTGTAACCCAGTTCTTTTAACGACCTGCTAAACAGGTGAAAGCATTATATCTGGGTCAGGGAGGGTTCAAAGAGAGAACCTTTATTTTGTTCTTGTGAAGTTTCATCTGGAAGAGGAGTGGCTCGTCTCCTCCTCCCCTTGATTCACTCACAGCTCTACATGTAGAGAGAGAGAGAGAGGGAGAGAGAGGTAGAGAGAGAGGGAAATCCTCCTTCCACTGACCTCTGATCAGATGTTCATGTTGGGACAGTTCCTCCAGAAAAAAAAAGCACAATAATCACCCGTGACTGTTATGGTAGTTCTGTTTAATCCTGCTTTAAGTCTTTCATGTTTCCACCTTCTTTTTGTTTTATACAGCGTGTTTCATTGCAACCCTCACAATGTTTCGTGGGTTGGTGTTCTGTAAATACAGGAAGGAAAAATGTATATTTTAAAAACCTGAAGGCAATTCTGTATAAATGTTTTTAGAAAAAAAAAAAAACCGATAGGTTGGATTCAAAATGGTATGTCTGTAAATCTGTACCCAAAAAGGAGAAATTACCAATTATTATTGAAACCTAATACATATACCAGAACATGAACACGTCGTCATGTCTTTTGTTTTTTTGGTATATTGTTTTAATTGTGTTCTCGATGTACGGGCTTCTGATCTGTATCTAACACAGGACATGGGTGTCAAGCACATGTTGGAATATTAAAAGACAAAAGATGCGACCGAATGGCTTCAACAGGTGCAAGTAGTCAGACACTACAGGTGGTTCCTTATTTCTGTATTTACTGTAAGAAAAAAACACTTGAAATATACAGTTTGCACCTTTTTATTCAAGTATATCACAGCAGTTTATTTGAGAAATACAGTAAATGTTTCATTTCAAATATAACTTACACTAAAGTAACAATTGCGAAAAAACAGGTGTGTTAAAATTCACAAAGGAACAGAAGGGACCAAAGCTACGGGGAAGGCTTCACCAACATGAAACAATGGGGCAGAACAGACGCTCCCTCTGCATACTGGACTAAGTAGTCTCAACTACCAGACAAAAATTGGTTGTTAGTCCAAACTGGCTACAATTTATAATAAGAAAGGAAGATATCGCAATGTATGACATTTAACTACCCATATTTGATTTCCATATGCGTTACTAAATTCATTAAAAATAACTCTTTTGGCAGAACGTGGAGAGAGAAAGTGAACATTAGATCTGGTCCTGTTCCTCTTCCTGGGGGGGGGGGGGGGGGGGGGGGGGGGTCTAGTGCGTCCTAATGTGAAGTCTCTTCCAGTATGCCACAGTCTTTAAAACAAAAACACCAGAACAATGAAATAAATAGAAAAGTTGTCGCGTGTTGAACCTGAGAGACCTGTAAACCCTTTATCCCCCCCCCCCCCCCCCCACCCTACACACACACACACACCAAATAAACCTGCTACACAAACGCTACGCAATTCAGCAAAAAAAAGGTTAAAAACACTTCCCGATTGGTTAAATTTCAAACGTACAAAAAGACAATTGACTGAATATTAGGTGTAAAAATGTGTTTTAATAAATAATCTGAATCATGAGATGAAAATCTGCACACAAAAAAAAGAAGCTGAATTTGAAATCAAGGCGACGGCTGTGAGAAGAGGCAGAGGACGCTTCTACCAAGGTGTGAGGGGGGGGGATAATGTGAAGGATGGGTCATTAAGAGAACCTGAAACTAAAGTATAAAACATACAGTCCATGGAGGACGCTTCAAAATGTATGCAGTCATCATCTGGCTCAAATGCAAACGTACACAACAATCGGAGAGACACAAACGACTCGGATTACTGCAGCAGCCGTGGTTCACTGCTCTGGTACCTTGTGGTGGTACTGGAGATGTAACAGTATTTCAGGGGGAGAAATACGGCCGGTTTGTTTTTGTACCCAGTAAACAGTTTTCGGATTAAAATAAATTAAGCTGAGGTAGCGTTTGGTTTTTCTCTCTGCAGTAGCCCAAGTGCTAAGCTGTCATTCGCCAGTTTGCATACGGTCTTTGCTTTTCGTCACCTAGAATGTGAGGAGAAGGCAGAGGGTGAGCTGGGGGGGGGGGGGGGGGGGGGGGGGTCAGAGGACAAGGAGTGAAAGAAGAAGAAGAAGAAGAAGCCTCCTTCAAGTCTACCACGGCTCACATGTGGCGTTCTCCAAAGAAAGCGAGACGATGCCGCGACACACTTAGTAAAGCTTCAGTAAATAGGTGTGAATCCAGCTTCTGGTGTCGAGAAAAACAGAGGAAATAAATCCATAAAGTCGGTACACGCATTTTTGAAAAGGAGGAACAATAAAAAAGAATCATGTAATGCTTTATATACACCTTAGTGACGGGCACTGCCTAATGGCCTTGTTCATTATGGATCCACAACTCAAGCAAAGCATTTTATAAAAAGAAATAACTGTAAAAAATTATCAAATACACAACATAACAGGTTGTTATGACCGTCGAATAGAACATTTTCATAGTTGGGACTGAAGTCCACCTTTGTCAGGCAGCGGGAGGACGCTTGGCACGGACTCTCGCACCATAACTATCTGTTTATTGTTTTGCATATGGAGACCTGAAGGAAAGCTGGTGTTGTCAACCTCTTCTTACACCTGCCGTTCGCTCGGGTGGAGACCGACCTCGACGACAAGTCCGGGTTTTAAACGGGGCGTGAATACATTTAAATATTGAAAACATTTCAGGTGCTTGTGACGCATCTGGACCGGACACGGACACGGGAGGAAAGTATCGAAAACTACGCTTGTATTCAGATTTTCAAACGTCGGTTGGTTTGTTTTCTGGCCCAGGTTGGAGACGTACAACCCTCGATGGGTTTATAAACGACCTAATGGCATTGAAACACAGATATGTCTGTTCCTTTAAGGAGCTCAGTGGTTAGGACCCGCGTCAACTTGGAGCCGGTTCATTGTCACAAGAAAACAAATCTGCGAAATATATCAGTTTTATATGAGGTTCTTAAATAAGGCACACACTAGGCAGTGCAAACTCTAGAGCCATTCCAATTGGTACTCAGCCGGGGTGTCGGCGGGAAAATCAACCGAGCTTGAGCGGGAAGGGGGGGGGGGGGGCAATCTGCTAAGAACGCCAGAGGCGGCCGATGACAGAAGTGGCTGTGCAGCTGACCTGCAGGCGCCGCTCCGCTCGTTCACCAGTAACTTGGGGGGGGGGGTGGGGGGGGGCGCGCCTGTAATGAAGAGGACATACTCGCTCCCGGTCCTGCTGTGCTAACCTCATCAAACTTCTTTGTAAACTGTTGTTCTGGGTGAGGATCCTCGACGGCGGCTCAGATATCGAATGAATCAAGTAGCTAAAATGGCAGAAAGATGGAGCAACCGGGCTATGACGAAGCATTCCACTCGTGGGGACGGGGGACGGGGGGGAGACGGGCTCAGCAACGTGGTTCAGTGGTTCAGAACAGTATACCGTCCTCTCCTAGCGGCACTCTGCATTCACACTTCTGCTGGTGAGGATCTGGGTGAGTGTGTTTGTATAAAATACATGCATACCCAAGTGTCAGGGTGTGTGTGTGTGTGTGTGTGTGTGCACGGTCTGCTCCGGAGGGGAAGCGGCCAGGTTGCGATGTGACATCACCCGATCTGTTGGTTTTGCAAGTCATCCGAGTTAAGTAAGTAAGTAAGTAAGTAGTCCCAAGAGCAGCATGGATGAAAGTTAGGATAGCACCCGAGTAGCACCAGGGTTGCCCGTCACTGTTGGTGTGTGTGCGTGCGTGTGTGTGTATGTGTGTGTGTGTGTGTGTGAGAGAGACCGACACGCCTCCAGGAGTTTGGTTTGTGTAGAATGGGTCTGGATCTGGCCAGGTTCCTGAGACGATAGCACCATTGAATGTCTCTGTCCTCAACACCGTCCTCGTTGTGTCGCCTCTCAGCAAGAAGAGGGCGCTGGATTTTCTGTGTGTATGTGCGTGTGTGTGTGTGTGTGTGTGTGTGTTTCTTGTGTTGAGCGCTGGACTTTGAAGCTCCTTCTCAGTCCGTGTGTGTCTTTGTGGTCCCAGGCTGTTCAGGATCTACCTGATAAGGTATTCTCTCCATCTCACAGGAATGTATCAAAATGCTGGATTCTCCCCTCCATCTCCTGCACCGCAAACAGAGACACACACACACATCAACACTTAGTCTCCAACCAACACTGCAGACTCAGATGTGCGCATAAAGCATCTGTGCACCATGGTTTCAATATTACTTGGAAATGTTCCTCAGCAAACAACAGCTTTCAGCGTGATAAATGATGTAAAATGAAGCAAAGCTGTGCTGGAATGAGACGGGCGATTTCTCTCAGCGTGAAAACAGCAGAGTTTGACACTGACTAAATCTGAACCGAGCCGGAGGAAGAGAGATGGATGTTAGCCTGCAATAGACCGTGATTAATGCCTTGAAGATGTTACACCGTGTGTGTTCTCTCGTCTGAATGGCTGAGTCAGTGCGACAGACACCAACGTCAAGAACTTTACAGCACAGAGCTGCTTTACTCTAACGGGGGGGTGAACGTCTCCTCCACTGGTTAAGCACAACTATGACAATGAGCCTCGAGTGGAATACATGTGAAACGGAACTGCTCAATAAAAAAGGTATTTCAGATAAACGTGCGTCAGGTTTTAAACTCGTAGGAGATGAAGTGGGCTGAAGAACGCCGTGTTGGTGCACACTTCATCGACTGTAAAAAACGGTTTCTGAATTCACGAGCCAACTTCTAACGACCGATGCCCTTTGCAATCCTCTCGTGGCCACAAAAGAAATGTTCAAGTGGTGCCAAAGTCTCCCGTTAATGAAGACGAAGAGCACAACGTTGGCCAGCTGTTCACTTAATAATCCAGATGTAATGAGAACCAGACCCAACACTGGGTTCATTTACTCTGAATGCATTTAAAAAGGTCACAGGACTGATGCTGTCTTTAACTACCCTTCCACTCCAATTACAACATCTTCATCACACACACACACACCTGTATGAAAAGTGAAGTCAACGTGTCCTCGTTTAGACACTCACTGTGCTCTCTCTCACACACCAACGAGCAAGTAAGCTCTGCGTTGCCTCGTTGTGATCTCGAGTGCGTCTCTGCCTACAGGCCCATCGCCTCGTCATCCAAAACACAGCAGACAGTCCAACAAGTCCCTGCAGAACCAAGCGTCTGTCTCACGTCGCCCCAACAGATACTACATGGCAGAATTGTAGATTTAGGAGTTTAATTTCCCAGCGGGGCCGTCAATACGGTGCATTAAAAAGGAAACCCAGCATCACCGTCGAGATGTCATCAATTTGGGACAAAGGAGTTGTAAATTACTTTCTTTGAACCGGCCGTCTCGACTTCCACCTCGGTTGCCGGTTTCCTCTATTTCCCAGATCAAATTAGCTACAACCCCTGAGAGAACAGGGTTCTCTGCAGAGAGAGAGTGTGTGTGTGTGTGTGTGAGAAAGCAAAAACAACAACAATCTATTCTTTTTCACTCAGAAGAAAAAGCGAGAGTTGAGAGAGAACAATCAAGTGCATTGCGTCTGGATGGAGGTGCGTTTCCTCGACGATGAGCGCTCGGGCCGCACGGCTTTCTGTTCCATGGAGAACCGGACGTCTCCGCCTGATGATTCCGTCTTTATACGACGACAACGTCGTCGGTACAACACGTCTTCAGAGAAGGTCTCAAAGGGAAGCCCTCGTCTGACAATCAGAGCCAGATGTTTACCGTGATCGATATATAAAGAGCACACATTGTATCGCCTATATCTGCTGTGATGAGAACAAGACACAATAAAGATAATTCAACGGCTGTAGCAATCCAACGTGTTTTAGGAACTATTTTGCCAACGACACAGCCTCCGATGTTGCTTTCAAAAAAACAAGACAGACATGAAATTACCTGCCGGACAACATTTTCAGCAATTAACACAAATAAGCGGAGAAATAACCAACCCGTGTGATGTTGTACTTCGGCCAGCGGCCGTGTGCAGCTCTGGCTCCGCACGCATTCAGGCTAAAAGGTCAAAGGCTCCTACAAAGTCTTAAATTGCTGTCTGAGCCTCGGGCAAATTGTAATACTAGGTCTAAGGGCAATACGAACGCCAATTTGTAGATGGGAACATAGTTGGCGTGTTATTGTGTACAGGGCAGAGACGGGTCCCTCTGGCTTTAACTGGAAGCTGGGTGTAGTCCACTCCATCTGCTGAAAGGTCAGCTCTACTGGAAGAGCGAGACAAGCCCGTACCCAGAGGAGGACGGCGAGGCCGAGTAAAGGAGACAAATGTACGGACACGCTCCATTTCACTCGTCTCCGCGATGTAGACACAAACAGCAACGCGCCGCAGCATTAAGTGGGAATATTGCTTCAGCCGCCGTACTGAGTACCGGCCGGGCGTACGGGTGCGTATGTGCGCGCGTGTGTTGTTTTTTGCATTCCCTTAGGGAGGAACGAGGAGATGACCCGCTGCCGAGTCGAGATGCGTGTAGGAAACGCAGGCAAACAAAACACGTGCCAAGCGAGCTGACATTTCTGCTCTGGAAACACCAATTTAGGCTGGCAGTATGAGATGAACCCAGACACGCGCCCTCCCCTCCTCCTCCTCCTCCTCCTCCTCCAGCAGCAGCCGGCCTGTCGACAGGCGGCACCACCTGGCTGACTGCTCCCTCCCTCTGACAGCCTGACAGCCAGTCCTGGCTACCGGCACCAGGACACACTGCCATTCCTGGCCCGCTGTCTGCACTGACATCCGACAGCAGCGGCGGCAGCAGCAGCAGATGACCAGATGGGATTCTGGGAAAAATATACAGCAGCTTTTTCTGTATGGAACACTGTCGAGAGAGATTATAAATGAGAAGGGGGCGGTTATGGGTCGTACCCCGTGGACGTACAGGTCCTTAGTGGCGAGGCCCCGGTTTGATGGCCGGACTGTTTGCTGCATATTGTTCTCCTACTTTCTTTCCCCACATTTACAATTATTACTTTTTTTATGGCGTACTACACGGAGACTTTTTATGGCATCATATACTCACTTTTAAAAATATTTTTAGACATCCTATAACTTTTTATAACATTTTTATGACACACTATAGTAGGATTTTTTAAATATTTTAATGGCATACTATACGATGATTTATTTATGACGTACTATAAATAATATGGTCTTTTTATGGCATAAAAGAAATGCAGTGGAGCGAGGCAGAGGCTGCATTATCCGTTATCGAGACGATATAGCTGGCTGGGGGGACCTTCCGGGTGCCCCAATGCATCCTGGTATATGTAGGCACTAACTACACGGCTCCGGGAGCTCGCACTGAGAGATGTGTGGCCTCAATTTACCATCAACGCTGATTTGGACATTAAATAAAATGTGGTGAATCCGCGGACTCTTCCCTGGACTCATGGTGAACACAGGAGGGCGGCCCTCACCTCCAGTAGCTGGGTCTTGTCGTACTCTCTGCGGTGTTTGTAGACACACTGGCTGAGGAGAGAGTACAGTCTCTCCAGCTGCTCCACGCTGTAGCCCTCACTCTTCATCACCACCGTACCTAGTAGAGCCTGAGGGGGGGGGGGGGGAAGAGGTGCAAATACATGACAAACAAAATAGGTTTTCATTCCTAAAAGACGCAGAACTAATATCCTAAACATGTAATAATAATAATAATAATAAAACAGGCGCTGAATAACTGGTGGCACGAGATAAGCGCCGATGTTGGTGCATGGAGATGAAGAATTTGGAGGTCAGCTCTATTCAAAAGCAATTAAGATCAGAGTGACAGCTAATTTAGGCTAATCATAATTAGAACCAAGTTTACATTTCACTGCTACTTTAATTAAAACATTCTGGACAGTCAAAGGCCCTTTTAATTGACCCGTTTCTCACATTTTACCCAAGCCAAAGTCTCTGTGTGTGTGTGTGTGTGTGTGTGTGTGTGTGTGTGTGTGTGTGTGTGTGTGTGTGTGTGTGTGTGTGTGTGTATTTAAACACAGAGCTCATCAGAATGCATGGACTGAGACGGCAAAGGCACAATAATTAAAGTTACTGTCACTGACGCAAGGCAAATAGAGGAACCTGGACAGGAATTAAACGGTGTGTGTGTGTGTGTGTGTGTGTGTGTGTGTGAGTGTGTGTGTGAGTGTGTGAGAGACAAAGTGACCACAGCGTTAAACACGTAAAACCGAGGCAATGTCAAGATTAATAAAAACGTGGATGTTTGTCAAAGCCGCTCATCAGCGGAGCGTCTGAGACATAATTACAGTGAGCAGAAGAGGAACGACGGCGTCAGAAAGGTTAGCTTTGTATTAATCACGGCACCGCGTCCCGACTGTTGAAATGACAGAACAGTTGTCTCCAGTTGTCACGTCAACAAATACTTAAACTCAGGACCACGAACACGAGCGTGAGAGCAACACGTCACTCTGTTGGGACGCGTTTCAACTCCTCTGATGGAGTTCCGATCCACCGGGACCCCGAAGCTCTCAACCGGAATGTTATGAACTTTCAAGATCATCTCTGAAAATATGAAAGCAAAAAAAATTCATAATGCATAACACCGTCCACGTTAAGCAGCACCGACGACGGGTCTCACAAAGTCTCCCAGGACACCCGTCGGGGGGCCAAATTGCGGTTACCGTTGCGTAACTATTCTTTCATCCCCCCCCCCCACTCCACAACGCTGACAGTCAAAGTAACGGGCGACGGGGGAGATTATTAGTGCTCGTCAGAGGCCGGCATCGCCGCTCTTATTTGCATCACAGAAAGCCATTAACAGCCCCGTAAACACTGTTCTGCTCCGCGCCGAGCACAACAACGGGGAGAGTGAGGAACGACAGCGGTTACACCATTAGACACTTGGTGGATATTTAACTCCTGAGGCGGTAAACACTTTTTCTTTTTCCTGCACTGCCACTTCGACATTTATTTATGGTCCCGTTATCTGCATAAATGTTTTAACAAGAGCAGATTCGTAAAAGCAGATTAACTTAAGTTTAAATCGAGTGAAGAAGAAAACTTTTCAGATCCCTGAAAGCTCATTTCATTTCACACACTTTCTTAGTTTGACTTCGCTTATCGTACCGAACTCAATAGCCTGGAAACCACCCGTCTCTGTAATTGAGTAGATAATACCGTTCAAACGATCACACTTCTATAACTTAATCTGGCCGAGCAGGATGATTCACCGGTAATATGTGTCTTTGACATGGCCTCTAATAACGGGAGGTCCCTCGACAAATAAAGTGTGCCGAGAACTTAGTGTTCTCAGGAGCTAAGAACACTAAGAACTCCTCTAATATTCAGAATTCATTCAAAGGAAGAAGGCTGTCCGCCGCTCTGTATCGAGCATATTTCATGTTATGATTTGTATAATCTAACTCTGGTCTAACATCAAGAGAGTTCTCAGGTTCCAACCCAGCCACCAGAGCTCATAACAGAGCCCCGAACGAGGAGGACACGGCGGTGAGATGCCTACTTTAACAACACCGGCACATAACAGCTTTAATTAGCGCCATTACAAGCCGTCTCACGTATGCGTAATAACGGAGAAGTCTCCGGAAGACACTTCTCTGACCTTCCTTTCATCCAACCGCCACTGCATTTCACTCTGTTTCATTACGTCCCCGTCTCTTTCTTTAAGAGCATTGCACTGTTTAATAGTGCATTGTCTCACCTCCTGCCCATTTCAATGTTTTATAGAGCCTCTCAACCAACACTTCTCCTCCTCCTCTGATGTTTCCTCATTCTCCTGTCCGTGCTGATAGCCTCTCTGTTTGTCGCCTCAGTGTGTTCTCTTCTACTACTGTTAGCTGGCTGATTGCAGCAGCCTGTCAGCTTGATCAGGATGGCTGTGACAGTGTGTGTGTGTGTGTGTGTGTGTGTGTGTGTGTGTGTGTGTGTGTGTGTGTGCTACAAAGGCTCGGTGATGGAGTGAGTGAGCTGGACACAAAAGGGCAGTAATCCCAATGCGTTAAAGACTGCTACTGACATGGACCATTTAACCCCGCATCTTTACTCACATCTATCTGTCCCCACGTTTCTTAAGACCACAAATGGAGTTAAGGCGGCTCGGGACGAAGCAGAATAATGGTTCATGGAGTTATATTAGTGGCAAAGTTCTGCCCGTGTGTTTAAAACTTCCAGGATTTATTGTAACCCGACGACTAATACTGGGTTTATTCAGTATAGGTTTTTAAAAAAATCGTGAATCACTGCAAAAACCACGATAACCTTAAGGTCCATGGGTCCATATTAGGCCGATGGGTCCAGTAGTAGTGTGAGATCAGCTGCGGACAGACGGACGGATACGCGTGATGCTTTGCGGAGATAAACAAGAGGGGATTCATGCCACTGGGTTCAGGCTGGAGACTGGAGACTGGAAACCAACACACTTAATCACACCGTGTTGCAGCATTCAACCCCCGTGGCCCAGGAACCATTCCAGTCACACAATCTACCCGCTGCACAGCCGCGCAGACATCCCTCACGCCCTCTGCCCCCCAGGGCAGGTTAGGATCACTGGGAGATAATAAAAGCCCCACTGGGTCTACGGGTCTCAGACTATTCATGCTGCTCTTGGGACACCGATTGGCGCCCCGTGCCATTTGTTATGGCCAGGTAAAGAAACGTCTGCATCGGTCTACATGGAGACTGTGGGTTACAGAACACAATGTAGAAATACTGGCTACCAGCAACGGATTCACCGGTGTCGAGTTGCTCTCTTAACATAATTAGTCAAATGTCACCGTGAACTCATCCAACAGGATCATATCACTTCCCAAAAAAGAAACTAATACTGCTATTATGTAATTATATAAGTGTGTGTGTGTGTGTGTGTGTGTGTGTGTGTGTGTGTGTGTGTGTCATCCTCAGTAGTGAGAGAAGAGCACAAGGATTTGAAGCCCTACAGTCACCGTCACCAGGGACACTATTAAGCCTTCAAAATGTGCCTCCAAGAGACCAACTCAGTCCCTTTCTTCCCCGTTTTTTTACCTTTTCCAACACTAGTGGAAGAATGAATTAGAAATGATCGTGGCTGTGACTGGTGGACGGGGGATTTGCTGGAGAAAAAGAATAAGATTCCAGCTGCAGTGGCAAATGATGTGGCTTCCAGAGAGCACCCGGTCACACAGGTAATGCAATATAGATGGTGTTATAAGGGTCAGGGACGATCATGACAAATCAGATTACCACCGTCTCAGCACATTAAAATGAAATGGTCATCCCCTGTGGCTGGGCATGTAAAAACCCTGCAGGGTTGACGACTCCTCTTTAATGGTTGGCTCTAGTCAAATCACTGATACATTCACAGCCGTGTGATCGCTGTGCAGCCTCTGTTTTCAGTATAAAAGGGAGGAAAATGTACATGATATCATGCCACAGCTCCTTTGTGCAAGATCTTCATGATTTAACGTATTAATAAACATCATCCAGTGACGACGTTTCAACGCGTTTCCTTATGACTCAGACATTCACGTTGTGGAAATGGTAAATTCACCAGTAACAGCACATCTGACACCCGGTCAGTACAGATACATGAAATAAGAAGTAAAGTAATAAATAAGTAAGAAATAAAACTGTGTTGGGCAAAAGATCAATAAAAGAGTTGAATCAATGTGGAGCTTTGAGATTCAGGGCGTGTTTCCTGAGCAGGGTATGAACTGAACCAGGACCAGGCCATAAGGTAGTCCCTTCTGTAATGATCTAAACACATGGACTCTCTGCTCCACTGTGGACGAGGACGTCAAGCTAGAAGTTTATCTTTTAACGGTAAAATGTTCCGCTCAGTACAATCATGATACACACAGTAATACAAAGTAAGAGTCTCACGTTTGTTTGTTTGTATCATGTTTGCTTACAGCTTATATATCTTCATCGATTCTCCCAAATATTGATGTCGGCTTCAGCCTCAACAGCCGCCATCGGTCAGGCTGTACTGTATTCAAGATGAATTTTAACTATTGAAAGCACCGTCTTCTTCTTTACGCGTTAACAGAGACACAAACTACCGCGTCCGTCTCAACCATCCGTCCATGCCAGGCTAGCGATGTAAAACCTGCTCTGCCATCATGGAATACCGTCTCAGCAATGTGATTTAATGTATTGTATTTTGTGACGGCTTCGGCCAAATCAGCTCCAAACATTAGAGAATAAAATGCAACTATTATACTCAAGGTAGTATGAGATGAAATACAATGTTTGGTAAAGCAGGCTTCAGGAATGAATTTAATATTTCATAAAACAGCTCCAACAGATACAATATCACCAGGTAATAAAAAGGAGAAAACTGCAGCACTGACTTTACACAAATAAGCCCAAACACACCTCCACAAAATCACCAGAAGGTTCCTACATAAATGCACCGATGTGTGTGTGTGTGTGTGTCGAAACAGTGCAACATGCTGACCATGCACTAAGCATTTCAGACAGTTTTACGCATTATGAGAATATGTTTTCAGACTACACAAACTGCACTGAACCCCACAACCCGCCGGAGGGTTTGAAACGCCGTGTGTTCTTTAAAGATGCCGTGCAGTTACCGTAGCCTGTAGAAACAGAAATAATCAGATTTACACTGATCTGATGGTCCTTGAACAATCAGGAGTGACGGACGCTTCTGTTAAAATCTAAGCTTAAAATAGTGATACTTCATCAAAACTAATTAATGACACCGAGCAGAGAGGTTGTAGAAATGTAACCTGCATCTGAAATGTACCGTAAACCTCCTACATTCATTATCAATGTGTGCTTTAATTGGTAATTGAACACAAATGTAAGACACTAAGTGGCCAGAGAGTAATGTTTGTTGGGTAATACTTCCAATACTTCACGCTGACTTAGATTTCCCACCTTGGCCATCAACTAACAACGTAATAGCGCTCTAATAGCATTCTATTCCCTCCGGCAGCTACACAATGTTTCCATCAACCCAAATGCTAAACAGGGGATGTTTTTAGACCAACACTGTTGGCCACTACGACGCTCACCACGGGTTGACTAAAGCCAGACCATCTTCATGCACCAAATCCCACACAATCTCTCAACCTTTTAATTCGTCCGTGACTGACCTGAAGCCACGGCCTGAGTGGGAAGCGTGAGATGTGAGGCCTGCAGGCTGGTGCAAAGAGGGGAAAAAACAACAGAACGGCAAGAAAACACGGCTGCGTTTTTACGCCGTGTGAGCTATTGACACCGCTGGCCCCTCGCACACGCACGGCTCCGAGGCACAGCTTTGGTGGTGCAATTACATGCAGATCGCCACATTGTCAGAGCCATCAGTGGGAATGAATGAAAATAAAAGAACCGCTTCAAACGCCATCTATTTTTATTGACAATCAAACGCTGGTCCAGCACTGCTATTAAGCCGTTCTCCTTTGAACAGACAGACAGATGTTGTATGGAGACTTCGCCAGAGGCCCCCCCCCCCCCTCTGCTGTTATTAGTATATATATAAAAATAAAGAAATGAAGGAAGATGACAAACTGAAACGGGGCCATTTCTGTTGACAGGCTTCTCTAGAAGAGGAAATACTGACATGCTGTAATAGCTACGCGTCAAGCCAAAAGACGCCACGCCGTGCCAGCGACTAGGAACACTGGCTCTTTCTATGCAGCTGCTGAAGGAAACAGCCGAGCACACCGTAATCCACGTGTTCTCGGTGAGGAGGAGGAGGAAAAATTGCCGGGGACAGATTGGATTTCTTGTTGCTGAATTCTCATTTGCAATCATCAGCGCGACTTCTCCCAGTCCCATCTGTGGACGAGTGTCTGATTATTGATGAAAGAAAACGGCTGACAATAAGAGACATTCTGGAGTAGCTAGAGAAGCCTCCGGACCTATTTATTCATGGCCAGTAAATTCATTTTTGATCCCAACAGCATCGAGCACCGTTTCAGGGAAGCTGGCAATAACGGAACTTGATTTTACTAAATTAATCAGAGCAAATAACTGGGCCACGGCTGCTGAAAGGCGGGACGCGGATACTGAAATAATACCACGACTACTAATAATAATAATAATCTCTGTCCTACAGGCTTGGAGTGGAGGGTCTGTGAACAAACCCACAACACTCTGATGGTATTCAATTCCGGAGAGATTTCAGAGCCTCTTCCATCAAGGAAAAAAAAGAGTCAGAAATAATCAGTCCTCTGCAATCAATGAATGCGAGTGACGGAGGGGAGGAGGAACAGTGCAACACTCACTGCGGGCCCTAACACACATCGGGCAGCATGCCAGTCCCCAGCCCTGCCAGCTAAATATCTGCTTAAATGGTGACTTTCATCCTGCGCACCGGATATTCAATTTGTTCCGTAAGCCAGGGATGAAAAAGCAATTATTCACAGTCCCCTCTTTTCACGATCTGTTTCTTTAAGATATCCCCCCCCCTCCTTCCCCCCCGCCAACAAACAAACCTCCAGATTAGTGCCGTGTGTGGCTGCTCACAGGGGCAGCCAGTTGAAGCACTAAGATCAGGCCCAACTAAAAAGCCTGTCAATCAGTTTGAAAAGACGGGGGGGGGGGGGGGGGACCGGGTTCTACATCGTCTCCATGGGACGGGGGGGGGGGGGGGGGAAGCCACTAGATAATGGCCCGATGGGCTGGATGTCACTTCGGAGCATCGGGGAGAGAAGTGAAGCACATGTCAGAAGAACACTTCTCTTGACATGAGTTACACGACACAGAGCGCCCAAAAAGCCAAGCTAACCCCCCCCCCACAGCACCCGATCAGTGAGAAGAGCTGTCAGCGGAGCCCACTGAGCCGAGCTCACAATTTACACTTGGGGTATTAGGTGGGACCCTAGCGTGACTGTGCACAAAAAAAATAAAGCACACAGAGCTGCTTCATATGCTCTCTGATACTTGCACACATCCTGGGACAAGTTGGCGGCTCTAGTGAGGCAGAGAGAGAAGCTCATGTTTGAGTCATAACCTTGTTTCCTTCAGATGTCGCAGGACCGGCACCTGCTGATTGAGAGATGTGGAAAAACGGTAATTGGCTCCCTCCGTGGTCGGATAGCGGGGATACAAAAATTGATGTTTGAAAGATGAAACAGGGGGGGAGAGAGAGAGAGAGAGAGAGAGAGAGACAGACAGTGGCACTGCCGTCGGGTGAGAGGAAAGGAGGGATAAGCCTCAGAAGTTATCCATCTGAGAAGGGCAGTGTGACAGCACCAGCTCCAGAACAGACCTATGGATCTGGAGGAAGCTTAAGGCGGGTCATCCATGATTGAGTCCCCCCCCCCCCCCCCGCCCCCCCCACACCTCAAGTCCCATTCCACAAAAAGATGGTCAATGTCCTTGGAGGCAGTTTAAAAAAAAAAAAAAAAAATGGTGGAATTCTAATTTTCCAGATACGAATTGAACTTTTTCTACGTTTGGAAGCCATAGAAAGCACGGAGGACAAAGGGAGGAATTAAGTGCAGAAGGTTCCTGAGATGAGCAGCATACAGCGCGTGACAGGGCATGCCAGAAGACAATGGGATGACGGGTCCAGCCACCTCTGCTGGCTCCCTGCAGATAACGCGAGCCTTCAAAGGGGGAGCCGGCCTTAACTCTAACCCAAAGCACATTCATTCATTCTGCTGCTTCTGCATATTTATGTCCGAGCACCAAAGAGCGATTGGACAGTCCTTAAGAAGTCTATAGGAAGCGATGAGTGAGTATAGAAATACAGCTGTTCCCTGTAACAGCAGGGAGGAGAAAACACTCCAGAGCCCTTCACCCACACACTGGCAGCAACATTTAAAACAAGCACCCGTATGAACTGAAATGAGACGAGCATATTGGTATCATTTTTAGATTATAGCTCCTCTTTTCCATAATCACAGTCTAATTAGTCAGTTGCAAAATGTGACAGTTTTCCACAGCTGGCTCTGTTGAAAGCAATAAGTCTGTATTTCAACATCTTATTTCCTGGTTGGGATGCGAGTTTACTTTTGCTGAGAGACATCTACCTTCTCCTGTTTAGCCTCACGTCTACATAGAATAACGGACGGGAATCTCGGTGGGTCGCAAGAGGAAAGCTCTAGAGCGGCTATGAGGGGTTTTCTAACCAATCAGTGAAGGCGGTCCCCCCCTGCGGCCAATTGTCATTAAATTAATAAAATAATGAAAAGCAAAACATGTCAAACAGACGCTGCCGTAACACAACCAATGGACACGTGACCAGACGGTGGACAACATAGATCAGGTTGAGAATCTACTGCCATGAGAGTAGACGTCAAATAAACGTGAAGAGATATTCACGAGCGCCACTAAGTTGCAGTGAAATGACATCAGTAAAATGGTCTCAAGGACCCCCAAATTGAATTTTTTTTCAATGAAAGAAATCATATTTTAACAGAGGACCTTTTTTATAACTCCGAGGGCACACTAAATAATTCTTAAAATGTACTCGTCCTGGAAGGAAAACTTCATAAATGACGGCTCCGTTGTATTGTCCCAGTCGGCCATGACAGTTTGACAGTGAACCAGCATGCACAATGCCGGGACCCTGAAGCAGCTAGAGGGACCTCAATGAACTCTGCTTTCTTTGGTTTCTGTACCACTACCTCAAAACCACAGTGGCCTTCAGACCGAGAACGACATGTACCGATACACCGCAAATGGACTAAAAAATACCAGATTTCTGGAAATATTTACCGAAAGTCGCTGGTGGTCAACCACTAAGGGAGGCTGGGGGGGGACTGGTTGTGGCTCTTCCTCCGTCTTTTCAGCAGACCCCTGCTCCGACAGGCTCATCCCGCACGCCTCGGCTGTGGAACCTCCAGTAAAAAGACAAACGGGTTATTGATGAAAGAAGGGTTAATAATGAGGGCTATGAAGGAATCCATACAGTGTGTGCTGGAAGAAAACAACCTCCGGTGAACGGCCGAGCTACATTTCAAACTTATTTTGGTGTTTGTCATGAACCAGTGAGAAAGCACAAACTTCATTTCAAGACGAATGCAATACTTGAGGAAAATCTATTTTGAGCGACTCGCAGCTACTGGAGGCACAGTGTTTCACATCTGGCCTCCTTCCTGTCCATTTAGAACAATGCTGAAGAAACGCATTGATGGAAACAAAAGGGCCTGGCTCAGCTTGTAATGGGGGGGGGGGGGGGGGGGAGCAGCCGGAGTTGTCTGTTTTGTTTGTGTTCTGTTGGCTGATCGTGCCATCCTCCGATGGCTTCTCCGTATTCTAGGAGCGCCATTACCTCAGCTCTCCAGCTGGCCTGTACTCGTCCACGGCCCCGCAATCAGACACACAAACGCATCGGCTCATCTCCGACTGAAACACGACACAACAATAGAACGGGCATGGTGGCTCAGGGCAAAGGAGAGCCATCATTGTGAACACCAGGATTCATATCAGAAGGTGACGCGTGTCTCTACAAAGGCACCGATAGTTTCACGGCCCTGGAGTTCCTCCGTAGAAATCTATCTGCTGAGCCAGGGGGGGGGGGGGGGGGGTTTGCTTTTTTAATAGTCTGTATGACTTATGTTGCATTATTCATGTCCGCTCTCCATTTTAAGAGATATACCGAGTGCAAATCAGAGGAGCTGGTTCATAATCAAAAGAGTAATTTATCTGCATAATTAAGTGGTGGGCAAAGCACCGACTGGATGTGAAAAACGTACAGATTTTTTGTTAAGTCGCTTAATTGCATATCTACTGTGAAGATCAAGTGATTAGCAACGAAAATGAAGAGAGCAAAACAAGTCTCTTGAGAACTTTTTCTCACTTAATAATAAGTCCCTTCAGATGGAGTTAAAGTTTAGAGTATCAGCTTCTGAAGAAACGATCCGTCTCGGTGATTAATAGCTTCTCCACAGTGACAGACGGGCTCTGCAACTTCACCTGTGACCCAAAACTCACTAACAGCACTTTGAAATACATAATGCATCCAGCACCAAGCAAACAAGGTTACGGTGTTATGTACCTGCATATTTGAATTTTGAGGGAATGCTGAAGACATTATAACATTGATGAAAGGAGCTAAAAGCTGTTTTAATGAACCAGTTGTGTTAGCTGGCTCACAGAAGACTCCTGGTCTAAGCTTTATACCTTCTGGATCTAGCTCTTCCTCAGCCTTCTCCGTTACTGCACTCCCATCCTGGGGTGGGTGCTCCTGAGTTGGATTGCTCTCGTTTTTGTCTTTGTCTTTGTGCTCTTCCTGTTCTGGTTCATTAGAGCGCTCCGTCACGCTCCGAGGACTCCTTTTCTCAGCCTCACTGCTCCTCTTGATGCTCTGCGAGTCCAGGCTGTCCATCGACTCGTTTCCGTTCACGCAGCCCGCTTGCGATACTAAGAGACCCTCCGTGTGCTTCGGCTGGACCTCCGCACGTGAAGATTCGGACGTTTCAATCAGAGGCTGGAGGTCGGCCTGCTTGGCCTGGCCGTCCCCGTCTGCCTCGGGCTTAGAACTGCCACCGAGGCAACGCAGCTCGGTGCGTTTCTCCGTGTTCTCGGGCTCCGCCTCTCTGGCCGTGGGCTCCTCCTCCTTCGGCGTCGGCTCTCCTCGGGCCTCACTGGCATCTGGAGGTTCGGCAGGAGCTGCGACGGGGGGCTCGTTGGAGCTCTCCTCCTCTGTGGAGGGGCCGTGGGGATGGTGGCCATTGGGCTGGGGACCCGTGGTATCACAAGAGGATTCCTCATCCTGCGTCAGACACGAGTCGCTGGGCCCGGCGACCTCCGCCTCCGCCTCCGCCTCGGGCTCCCCCTCCTCCTCTTCCTCCTCTTCCTCCTCCTCCGTCTCCTTCCTGTAGCTCCTCTTCTTACGGATGATGCCCCGCCCCCAGGATGGCCGCCGGCGAATCTTACGCTTTATATGATCTGTGAGGGAGAGAGAGAGAGAAACGCTATTAAATCAAACAAGCACAAACATTTGCAAAGTCAAAAAAATGACTTCCTGTTAACATTCAAATCATTCTCAACCTTAAAAACTAAACACACCGCCCTGAATCACACCTACCATACTTCTGAAGTACCTAAAATGACCACCCTCTTAACAAGGCACACACAGTACATCCACGCCACGGCAAATTCCTGGATACTGAATGTCCATCTGCATATTTATGTCGTGGTCCCAGGCTTTCCTTTGTGTTCTTTAAGTGTACTGAAGTCGCACATCATATGACACGGTTGTGCTACGCTTGAGGACTGCTTTAATTTAAATAAATTCACTCAGCTGGTGCTCGTGTCCCATTTCAGTCACATGCCAACGCACCATGGACAGTCGACCCATCGATCATTATCGGCCGATTTTACTTCTGAATAGTTTGACTGGAGGTCTCTACAAAGGCAGAGTCTCAAGCGAAACAGCTGGACACACACACACACAACACCCCAATTATAAGCACCAAGCCGGGCGGCGCTCACAGCGGCTCATCTCATCCCGTCTGAACAGCCCTCCGGCGGACTAGAGATCCACAGCGATAGTTTCAACATCTGTCTGGTCTTTTTACTCGAGCCTAGTATCACTGCTGTTTGTGATTATCTTTTTTAAATTACGCTTTTATTGCAGATATTTGTCAGTCGTGTCTAAAGAGAGTGAGAGAGACACACAGACACACACACACAAAGAGCAGAATCCCTTGCTGGCGAGAAGTAGCATCAAATAGACCCGCGATCAGATCGGCCGATACTTCTTCCCGCGATGATCTGCCCAAGAAATCCCGATCGGAGCACTTTAAGTGGACAGGCAATCGTCTGCGTACTTTATTAAACAGATCAGTCCAACGTTGTAAATGTTTGAATAAAGAAAACGGAATTGTGAACTTAAAATTGAAAGTCAAATAGCATCGTGCAAATGGAGAATCGGGACAACACATCTCTCTAATGTAGTAGAACACATGTAGTATCTCAGCGCAGCTTCCAATTTGATTGTTGAATCTAGACATTTGGCCTTTTCCTCTAAGAGTAACAGGCAATGGGTGGGCAAAGACTGCAAGAGAGAGAGGAAGGCAGAGACAGCAGCGCTGCTACATCATGGATGCTGGACACTAATGACAACAGATGGTGCTCGGGGTTTTAAGAGGAAGGGGATAACAAAAGCCCGCTCTCTCTGAGAGTGCAGTAAAAATGTCACAGCAAGCAAGAATGCTAAATGCAGTGAAACTTCAAGGCATTTGCCTTCATTTACTGCTCTTCCCCTCCAAGCAGACGCAGGGATACAGACTGTGGCATCAAAGTCAGAGAAAGAGCAGACGTAGGAAAAGAGTATGAAAGAGCAAACACACACACAGGTACCACCACGAGTCCGTCTCCAAAAGGACACGGGCGTTTGAACCTGACAATGAGTGGCATCGCCGTGACCTGCCTGCCAGTGAGCACGCACACACTAACCCCAAAGAAACCCTTTGGGGGCACCAGAAGGCCTTCGCCGTTTCAAACCATCTGTTGAATCACTTCAAACGGCATCATTCAGAGCACCAGCAGGATCAAAAACAGTAATCCCTCCATAAAACAACCATCTCGAAAAGGGATGACTTAAAAGGGTCCCTCATGTGTGTGTGTGTGTGTGTGTGTGTGTCTGAGCTCCGATGAGGATATGGACACTAGATCACAACGGACTCATTAAAATCCACACCATCATTGTTCTGTCGAGGGCCACTGGAACCAGTTAAAACCGTGAAAGTGAACTCTTATGCAGAATCAACATGTCAGCCTGCTTCTCAATGGACAGGAGGACGACGGCAGTATGCTTCTCAATAGAGATCAGACTGTACAAGATGCATATACTGCTACTATATGCTGTGAGCACGGTGTTTGTTCTCCACTGTACGTTCTACACACAGAAATGCAGAGAAACCCCGATACGTCTGCTTGATGCCTGTCAAACCCCCTCTCCGCCCACAATGCCTTTAACCAGGGCTCGTCTTTCCATTTCAAAGATGTGGTTGCGTACGTCAAGAGTACGGCAGGAAACTAAACCTGAAGTCAAGTATTTGTTCACAAAAGAAAAGGGGACAGCAAGTGACCATCTTAATGACCAGACACACATTTCCTGTCAGCACTCCAGACAACCCAGAGGGGAACGGAGCACACTTGGTGCCAACTAACACTGTGCAATTATTGTAACAAACGGCAATTTACATGTTTATGAAGTGGCTACGCTCGGGTACGGCGTCTTGCCGCTTACGGCTGGGGACGATTCCTCGACTGAAACGATGCCATCGGTTACAAAAAATACTTTTGCATGGGAGGTGAAAGTGTCTGCGCTCTTTCAAACGCACGCATTCCCCTACAGAACAAGCTGCCGCTACAAACGCACTGCCTGTGATCCCTCTGAAGTGTGGATCTGAGAAGGAGACCCAACAATGTGGTGCTCTGTAAATTCTGCAAATTGGAAACGACTCGACACAGCAGCACAGACAGTTAATGCACGAGAGTGAACACACACTCTGTCCACTAAAGCATGATCCACATTAGGATCATCAACGTGTGGAGCGGGTTTAGGTTAGAAGTCGTCGTTTGAATTCATTTTCTAAAATGTTTTTCATAGCCCCAAATGTTGAAAATAATGTGAACCCCGATGCCGTTATGGTAACATAACGTCGTCATTCCGCCGCCTTTATATGTTCCGAGAGAGAAAACGGCTTCAACGAACGCTACCGCCTGTTGTTACAGTCTGTAGATCGTTTGTTTCTCTTAACCCACACTGATGCAAAAAGAACATTCGATTATCTTCACTGCATATTACTCCAGTCATGATATCAATCCCAGATTATGTTTCAGTGAAAGTACTTCAGTGAAAGTACCGATTCTCCGGTTGCTGTGATATTCAGTGATTAAACTAATCGGTGTCTCAGCAATCCTTCTGAATCTTTCTGACTAATAGGGTTCATCATCTTGTTACATTGGTTTGTTTTTGGCACGAGATGATTGAATCAATTATTTAAATATGAATCAAACAAGTTTTCTTATTTGTTTTGGGTAAAGTCGTTATCTTAATTGCACATTTTCTAAATAGTCTTTAGAATAATTGATTTAATGGACGGATCGTTAAGATTAAATCGACATTTCCTGAACGTCTCTGCGCGCTCATCTTCCACTACACAGCGTTCAAGTGTTCCAGCTACGTACTCGTCCTCACACTGTGGGGGGAGCAGTGGAAACCTTTCAGAAACAAGAGCTGCCAGCATTCTGCATGCACACGACAATACCCGCGAGTCTCAGACACGGACGACCGGCCTCCTACAGCGCCGCTGTAACGAGAGCAAGAACAAAGACAAGCGGCCGGGCCTCTGGGACATCTCTCAATGCTCGCATCCCATCAATAATGTTTATATGTGAACATGTCCTATTCTCATCTCGTCAGAGAGCTCAGGTTTGATACTTTTTCTCATATGAATTATCATCTTCATGCTTAGAAACCATTGCTTTTATGCTCCAAGTTTTGTATCTCTTTTATAGATATAAAACTTCAGCGTAGTTATCCTGAAAAGAAAACCATAATAATGAAGCATAAGTGGCTCATTTTCTGCCGACTCCTCATTTCCCTTTGAACTCTCTCTCTCTCTCTGGATAACGCACTCGTCCATCTCTGCACAAACGCAGCAAAAACAAACAATCCACAGGCCGGTGAAGGAGGTCTAGACGGGGGTCAGCCATCACCATCGTAGCTATGAAGCGCACTCCTACGGGAGGGAAAAGGTGAAGCCGACTCGCCGTGGTCGGCTCTTCAATAATGCATGAAACAGCATGAACGGTAAGCACAGAGGGGAGATGGTGCTGACGGGGGGGGGGGGAGGACCAGAGCACTTTGTAATAATTAAAAGTGCCTAAAACATGCAGGATTCAAGAAGCTATGGAGATATTTATAGCGGACATCACGCGTACTTTCAGTATAGCGTCCGTTTCATGCAGTAAGTAAGAAGCTAACTGAGATGCAATCATCTCATGGAGACCCGCTCCCATATCTACTGGCAAACACGCCGTCCGTGTGAATCTGATCTGAGGCCAGGCTCCGGCTCACATTTCAAAATGAGCATTTGGCTGAGGCGGCAATGCTGCAGTTGTGTACTGTGGACTTTAGGGCCCAAACATAAAACGCATTGTAAAAAAAATAAATTAATAAAGCCTAAACATTTTAGTGCACAGTTGGAGCTGTGAACGATGATCCTAACAAAACGTTCCAGATATGGTTTTATCACCGTCGATGATGTGAGCAATGCAAGCGCTACAATAACGGAGCTGAAATCATGACGCGTGTGGTAATTAGGCGCCGTCAACTGGTGAGCACTTCTATCAAGAACTTGATCACATTCTGTTCAAAATGCAACTGTACGGCAAACTCTACCCATCTGACTGAACGGTCTCATTGGTATTCAAGCTCATGAAATCCACCTTAGAAGTTCAGACGGCGTTATGAGCTCATTATTATTTAAACAGACCACCGATGGGGGGGCCTTGGTGGGCGAACGGTTACAGCAAAGTCTCCACATTCCCCGTCAGGGAAAAAATATCATCTTTATACAACATAAAACTACTTAAAAAACTATACCTGGCTGCTTTTTTTTTTTTTTAACCAGATGTGTAGTTTCAGAAAGAATGTATCAGAGCTCCAGATAAAACAAGTACTTCATGGAGATGTAGCAACATTCTTCAGTGGCACTGGTCTGGAGTCAGCTAGTCTGCCCGAACCTGGACAGACGCTCTGTTGTTGACTCACCTACTCTCTGTGTGTGTGTGTGTGTGTGTGTGTGTGTGTGTGTGTGTGTGTGTGTGTGTGTGTGTGTGTGTGTGTGTGTGTGTGTGTGTGTGTGTGTGTGTTTCCATGATGATGAACTACTTTGCATCCACAAAGGGCTTTCTCCCACCTCTATGGACTCACATTCAGGACACTGGGTCAACACTAGGGTACACATGCTGGGAGATACATTACAACAGGCTGGGACCAGATGAAAACGAGTGCCAGAGAATATATACGACTGGGCTTCTGTGTGTGTGTGGTCACATGTGTAATATATCTATACGGGGTTAGTGTGCGTATTCGTAGCAGCAGAGTCCAATGTGTTTGAGATTCACATCAGTCACAGGATGGGGCGATAGATCTCAGCTTAGACGTGAAGTGAAGGAAGACTTACAACAAGAGTTAGAATTTGAAAAATATTACACTTTCAAATTTAAGTGAGAAAAAAAAAAACACAGGACAGTATGAGAGATATGAGAAAGTTTGTCTGGCAATATATAAACGCAATATGATGAAGGTTTGAAGTCGGTAAAGTTGGATTAAAACTGGTATTGCCACGGATGTTAATATTTGATTGTAGCACAGCTGTGTAGTAAAGGGTGTGTTGTTAAAGACACACTGTGTGTCATTACATGATTAAGAATCCATAAAGTATGAATACATAATTGGGGTTGAAAACCAAAATAAGAGACCGGAGGAACATAACCTCCATGCAGGTATGCTGCACTGCTACACAGAAGCAATTACCGTCCTATCAAGCTCAGAGATGTACAGCATGCAAAACGCTGATCTCAAACTAAGATCAATTTAGAGGATTGAAGAAGATACTGCTGATGTGCTGCCCCTCTGTGCACACATACAGTATATCTAAGAACGCGTGCACGGTCACAGGACTACGTGGCCGGCACTCCAGCTCTGTCTGCCATCCCGGGTCATTGGAATCGACTGGAGTTTGGGGCCTCAATCTTGTAACATTAATGAAGTATCGATCCGCCGCCCTCTCATCACCTGCGACTGATGGGGAGGAGCTTGGGGGTGAGGAGTCGTCGCCATCTTAAAACAAACAAACTCACCTCGGGCCTTTTTATTTTTTTAGTTTTACGCGACGACTGACCGGGACGCTGGGATTCTTTTCATGCATCGAGTCGGATAAAGTATCGTCTCATGTCCACTGACAACAAGCAGGTGACATGCATTATTTGGTTACGAGGATGACATCACTATCTAAGAGTCTGCCTGTGCTCATCAGCATCATCAGATACAGACGGCCAAGAAGTGCCATTAATCATTAAAATCAAATGAAAGCATCTGCTTCTTCACACACACTGCGTTGAGTTGGTGTGTTTTAAGAAAAGGACGGTGACAGAATGTAAATTCAGACACTGCTTTGGTTTCTCTGCTCTAAGCATAAGCAATCAGAGCTTATTCTTGAAAACTATATTTTTACAACTCCGTCCCTCTCAGGGGATTGCAGCCATTTGTTGTTTTTTCTTCTTCTTCTTCTTCTACTACTATCTGAATCATTCCACTGAGCTGTAATTAACAGCACAAACGCTGTGTATCCCCCTCCCGCGACTGCCGAACTAATTCCAATTGAATGGCTCCTAATCACTTAAACTAAATGAATAATTTAAATTTTGTCTTTAGAAACGTGCATAGAAAGAAATGAAAGCACAATAACTACTGTAGATCAGAACTACAGGTCAACAGAAGTCCCCCTCAAACCGTTTGTGTCACATCAATAATGAGCATCATAGATATCCTACATATAAAATACTACGCATAGGTGGAGGCAAAATGAAGACCATTTATCAGAATTCCAAATGACTTCTATTCAGCTTCAGGGTTAACAGTCAGTTTAATAGCAACTCAGCTTTAACTGCAATAGTATATATATATATATATTCAGACTGTTGGGCTCAGTGGAGTGCAGCTCTCCTCCAGCTGTGTCTGCAAGCGACCACTGCTGCAACACGTGATGGAATGAATACAACAAACACTGTAAAGCTTCGTCAAACATTGAAACCCAGAAAGCAGCGGCACAGAGGCAGACTCAGCGAGCTGTCAGTCACACAGCTCTCTCTCCTTCTCCTGCTGGAGGTAAACATCCCTCCACACTGAAACACCCAACCGAAAAGCAGCCTGAACCGTATTTGCTTTGAGAGTTTTTAAATATGGAGTGAGAAAATATGCTTAAGCACGGGTGGAAAGCAACACCGAGGACAACATGGGGAACACTCGTAGGAGACGGAGAAAGCCAGAAAAAGGGGAATCGTGGTGACAAGGGGGCCTCGGGGCCCCGGGGTCATGACAGGAAGACAGCTGTTTGTCACCTAATGTGACACTTCACGCTGACACTTAATGAAACGTCCAGATCAATAAAGGATCCCATCCTGGCTTCCTGAAATGAAAGAGATCACTCACTTCCCTCAACTGCTGTTTAGCGCCCTTCCCATTTCCCTCTCTCTCTATTTCCCTCTCTCTCTCTCCATTTCCCCCTCTCTCCCTCTCTATTTCCCTCTCTCTCCCTCTCCCTCCCTCTCTCATAAAGGCCCAGACAGCCACACCGTCCTGCTGGTTTCAAGGAATAGTTTCACATTTCGGGGATGTATTTGTACGTATTTGCTTTCTTGCTAGAAATCAGATCAGAAGATCAAACAGCTCCCTCGAGTCTGTAGACTAAATATGAAGCCAAAACAAACGGTTAGCTTAGCTTAGCATAAAGAAACAGGGGAAACAGCTAGCGTGGCCCTTTTTCCAACAACAACCCTCCTGTCAGCACCTCTGAAGCTCAAACCAAAAGTTGCGATTTGTACGGCCCCGTGACCCTCCGGGGTCTCCACAGTAATAAAACCACGAGATACTTCCCACTCAAGCAAACAAGACGGATTCTATTAAGCCCTAATTGTACTAAACAACTCTCCATCTGCTGTGTCAGCGCGTTTGTTGCAGTTTGCACCTTTAGCTGCGAGCTGCATGTTGAGAGCCGTTGAGAGGCCATCGAAACGCTCCCAATCTCGTATCACGCACCTTTTAAAAGCCCAAACAGAAAGCCATTAACGTTAATGGATAGATGAACCCAACAATTTGCACATTTCATATCTGCCACCCTGCTTTTCAAAGTGCCACGGGCACATTTATTTAAAAGCAGATACATTGCTGCATGCAAATAGGTTCACTAATTTAGTTTTTAACTAATAATTTGGAATATTTTTCAGTACAGGCATTTCACAGACCTCTATGAGTTGTCAGACGACTAAAAATAAATCACTAAAAAAAAAAAAAGAGGAAATACAGTGGGAAGGAATGGAAGACATAATTCAGTCAGAGCATCCATCTTTGTCCCTCTCCTCTCTGCTGCTGAGTAAATGGCCGGTGGAATGACGGTGCCTGTGGTGCCCTCTCCTCAGAACACAGATGCGCTCTAATGCACCGGCAGCTCCGAGTTCTGTTGTAGATGTCAGCCTACATGCACACATACATACATACAAAGCAGGGTCTCAAGGCCTTCTGGGGGAAAAGGTCTGTTTCGCCCAGAGCAGAAACATGCATACAGACAAGCCGTACGGCGGGAGTGATGAGGTAAAGAGATCTGCTCCGGTTGGCTCATTTGACTAGACGTCCGAGTTATCGCACCCTTTGTGGAGGAGAGCACACACCTGGCGGGAGCCCTCCCGAGGAGAACAGTAATGTCTAACAGCTGGCCAGTAGTACTCGCCTACCATAGTGTGAATCTGACAATCAGGAAAAGGTCAAACTACGCTCTGCTACAGCCAATCAGCTTGCTACACAGTGATGGAACCAGCTCTGCATTAACATCAGGACAGAAGAAACTCTACACATCTGGAGACTAAAAACTCATCAGTTCAGACTGCACTTTGGCCCGTAATCGATCATCTCTTAATGTAGCACTTTGAAGCAGTTCAGCATTTTTAAAGCAGTAGATGTTCTTTGGGTGAATCTTGTAAAGGTCGATCAATTAATTGGCGCCGATACGACGTCTTACAAACTTATCGTATAACTTTGCAGTCCCAGTGAACAGCTGATGTTTCAGCAAGCTGACAAGTCATTACTGACCCACTGTCAGTTTATTCCGCCACATCAAATACAACAACACTATTGGATCTTGATAGCCATCGGCGAACTAATCGGCTCTTGCCTTTTTCCTGCTCAAAATACATTTTGCAAAGACATTAACACACTTTTACTATAGGAACTTCAAATAAGTGCACAAGATAGATCAATAGATCTTCTCCAAAACCATCCTTTATCCTTCTACCAATTAAAAAACGCCTCATTATACAACATCTGGAGGTCCTTAATGGAATCATAAGAGTCAGATTATTCCTGGATAAACTGCTATGTTTGCTCTCACTCGGCTGACAGTCTGACTAAAGCCCTGATCTGTGAAGGACAGCCGTTGTACTTTGTCAGAACACTTGATTAGATTAGATTAGATACCCTGCGAGTCTGTGGAGGGACTCGGGTCGTCACAGCTGTATAATAATAGGACTCGGCAGAAAGGAACATTAAATTAAACACTTTTTTACACGGGGAGCCTTCGCTCTACATAGACACCTCACTGGAGGAGTTGTATAATTCATTGACTTTTCATATGGTGGCAAATGAAGTCAAAATGAGGTCTCCGTCAGCTACATGCATGAGGTCATGATGTCTTAACAAGTTATTACACTTTGCATGCCCTACGTTTGAAAAGTCTGTGCCCGATGATCATCTGCTCTTCAGGAGTAACGCTAAAACAAGTCTTTTATTCCTAACATACACAACCAATAGACCTTTTGCTACCAGCACATGTTTTCAGAACATGAACAGAATGTTTTCATATTCAACGGTTGAGACCGAGGGCTTCTGCTGCCAAGACGGCGTTGAGGAATAACGCCGTGATTACAGATCACTGCTGCACAGAGTCTCTGCACAGAAGTAAAGTTTGCTCTTCTTCAATAGAGAACATATCCCTCATTATCTGATAAAAAAAATGAAAAATCTAATCCATAAATGTAACGGCTTATATTGTTGTCTTGCTCTCCTGGGGAGTGAAACTGGATATAGGTTTGATTGTATGAAGGTCCAGACAGCGTCTAGACTAATCCTAGCTCAAACTGCCCCATGGTGGAGCTGAGATGTTGGGGGGGGGGACTATTGATTGCTCCCAGCGCCTTGCTTTGGCTGAGTCAACAACTTTGCCTGCAGGCAGCGATCAAAACAGACGCCAAAATAAAACCCTGCATAGTATTTATTCTCAATCAAAACGCCCTTATGGAGAATGTAAGTTCTCTGGCAGGAATGAAGTGTAATCCAGAGGTACTGTGCCTAGTTTGTCAGCTGAGTTCTTGCATCGTCATTGTGAATAGTCTTAAGAGACTGAGATGCTGGTTCTTAACTGCCATTTGGGCTGCTGGTGCTTCCAATATTTCCCTAAACCACAGGAAGATTAAATACCCGTTCTTTCTTGGGACCCGGTGCAGCTGATAACATTCGGCTGCCGCTAAATTACATATTCAGGTTTCTCGTTGACTAAAAACCGTTGGTATTACATTATTCAACAGCTGTTCACAGTGTTACTGATACAAAGGAGATAGCGATATACAGGAGGTGATTCTGATTAACTCAACATGAACAGATAAGTGCTTATCTGTAATAACCTCCCCATGTATGAATCTTAAGTCAGTGGTTGTACTTTTGGGAGATTCTCTGAGGCGAGGGAAGTTCACGTATCCAGCCTTCCCACACAATATCTCACAATCACATTTCAAAACTTTTTCATAACTTCAAACCAAGTTTTTCCACGACTGCAATAGTGCAGTGTAATAAAGATCTGAGATTTGCAAATAACACCGTTCCCAATATGCAAACCCTAAATTCAATTAAGAATTCCAAAGTGCGTTGAATAAGAGAAAAAGTTTGTACCACAATATCCTGCATTTACTGAGGAATAGAGTTGGACATTAACTGCCCGGAAAGCTTATAATGTGAGACAATCGAATACTAAGGCTCGGTAATAAATCTTGGTTCTGGTGATAATTCATTTTTGAAGACCACCAGAGTGACGGCAATTCAACCGTATGTTAATTTTAGACGGCGCCGTTTGCGGCTATGGATTTAACTGAATTCCGTAAGGTGCCTATGTACGATTGCATAAACAAATATAGTGAAGTCAACTCCCTAAATGGTGGGATGACAACGTTTGATTGATCGGAAAGTCATTGAAAAGGTGAGAGACAGAGAGAGAGACAGAAAGAGAGAGAGAGAGAGAGAGACATTCACAGCCACTTGTCCGTGACCCAGATCCTAAAATGGCGTGATGGCGCCACAACCACAAATATCCCAAAAGCATTAAAAGCTCTTCCTGAAATGCGTCACGTTAATGCTGCATGAACACACCATCATTACCCATCACAGGTCTGACCTGAGAGCCGACTCGTTAACAGAACCTCCCTCGGCCCGTCGTGACTCGTCAGAGCGACCGGTTAGCCGGGTTTTGTTGAGAGCGATTGATGCACCTCATTCCTGGGTTTAATGGAGATGTGGCGATTAGACTGGATGAGTGCGATTCTTAAGAGTAATTTGATGTAATTAAAAAGCCAGTCGGCGCACATTTCTATTCTCGTGGAGGTCTAATGTGACTCATGACGCTTAATGTGGCCCATCCATTGTCCCAGAGATGTGAGCACGGATGGCTGGGTTTGTGTTTGGGAATGTTAATCTCCACAGCAGGACGTGTAGACGTGAGCTTATCTTATTCTGGGGAAGACAATACATCACAACCGATAACCACCAGAACTACTCAATGGTAGAAGTACACAAAATACACAAAAAAATGAGAATAGTGGTTACCGTGATGTCCCCTGTGACAGGGTAATAATAATGTTAAATTAAGACAACCAGTAACCGAGTCTTCCAAACATCACGGCGTATAAACACAAGGCAGCCGTCGTTATAAAGAGGTGCATCCTAATGAGAAACAGATAGCAGCTCACGTTCCATCAAGCTGGGTTTGAGAAGTGCATAAAGTCCAAAACATCATTTTAATCTAACACACAAATCCATACGTGGTTCCAACGAATCAAGCGCCAACGCATCATGTTTGTGCAATTGTTCCAGTCAATTACAAGTTATCAGAACCAAGCAGAGTGAGGGAATACACCCCATTAAGCTGCTCGGTGTCACTAGCTTCTGATGTTTACCGAAATTGACTAATCGACTGCGCTGTGGTAAAAACAATGAGAGTAGAAAGCCCAGGAGACCTCGGAGAATGTTCTGACTGCAGCACAACCGTAACGCTGAGATGTTTGCTCTCCGGTCTTTAACGTTGTAGAGAAACCGAGGAAGAGATAGAGACGGCCCACTTATCATAGGAAGCACGGCCCCGGGTCCGCTTTAATTGGAAAGGCAGGACAGCCGATCCCCCTTTGTGCAAATGTAAAGCCGTCTACCGGCAGATATTGACAGGACCGATATTCCTGCAAAGAAAAGACCATCTCAAAACAATGAATGTGTCATTTGAGGTCCAGCCATCCGATTTATCAGACAATCAACAGACATGTCGGCGTGTAGACACGGCATGAATGCTTCCAAAGCTCTCCTCGCTCATTAGCACAGCTTGCAGTGATCGGGGGCCTGCACGGAGGCAATCAATCAATCATTGCAGGGCAACTCTCCGGGTTTCAGGCAGAAGTGTAAGCTGTTTACCATAATATATATAAATATATATATGGTTACCTGCGTTGCACAGTAATAAGACGGCAGACGTTAAAATCGCCTTTGTCAATTGTGCACACTTATCACGCAGCAGCAACTACACGGAGCGATGCGCTGGGTTGGGAAAAGACCCGCAGACACAAAATGAATCTTCAGAGACACTAACTCAGCTCATCTGCACCCTAAAAAAACAATAAATGGCAGCGAGAAGCATCGTGGATGATGTTACATTCATTTCACGCTTGGTGCCACAATGATCCAGGAGGCATCTGTGCCCACAAAATGGCAGCTTAAGCTCGGCGCTCAATTCGCTCGGGGCTTTTGCATGCTTTGCGAGCGCCACTGGGTGTCAGAGAGTGTGCAATTCAAGATTTGTTTTTCTTCCGGTAGCCGAGAGGTCGCTCGGGGAGAATCGGTGTCCAGTTCCAATAACTACTTATAACATCGCCGTAGACACTTTGTTTTCCTGCTGGTGACCACCATCGTGGTTTAGTGTGCATCCCTTAGGCAGCTGAAGAATTACTGCATCACCTGTAGTCTGTACCAGACGGGCATTATTCACTGAAATGTGCCATAGATGACTGATGTAACATAGTAAAATAAGAAGGGAACGAATTCTTATATAGGAATATATCCGTGCAACGAGACATAGCAGTACGGTAACGTGCAAGCGACTCGTAGAGTAGAGCGTTAGAATAATGACAAAGCAAAGTGCACCAACTTGCTTGCGGCGACTGCAGATACTTGGGAGATAGTGTTTACATCAGCCTGCATGCAAAGCACATTTGCGTCAAGGTTAAAACTCCCTTCAGCGAGTGCGGTAGGTCCAATGTCCTTGTAAACACAAGAGGCAGACAGATGAGGAAATCAAATTAATTGAAAACAGCGCTTTGCGTTTTTCAGAAAAGGTGCCCTCATATTAATCTATTTCCTCGTGCGCCGTGACCATCACGGCCCGTCACAGGCTGTGCCAGTTTGTCCCTTTTGTCCTGGGCAAGAATCCAGGCCATCCTTTAAAGCAGTAACTACTTCAACCTGCGGTAAAAGGAAGCGGGAGTGGTACTTATGACTTTAAATATCCCATCAAGGTCTTGTGATGGATTGACGTCAGCGATGGGGAGAGAGGAGGAGCTGCCTGTTTACTGTGATGTGAGATGCAAGGCAGGGGGAGTAGCGACACACAGCAGTGGTCCCATCCACATGAATACGGGCCCGGTAGCTGTTGCCTTGGGCATGCTATCGCATTGTGCAGCCTCGGCATTGTTTATGTTTGCGTTTGTTTAAGGACACACTTGTCAACTGGGCGAGGAAGGTTTTTAAACAAAGTGGGAAAAGTAGCACGCCACTTCAGTGCGACTATGGCATTTAAGAAAAGCAGGAGAATAATCACATATTTAGTTCAGCAATCAATAGCATATGGCTTCCGACTGTCACGGGAAAACAAACGGCGGATTTTAGCTTCCGAAAAAACAGCCCATGATTGAATGAAAAAAACCTGGGGTCTTAATAATGAATGAAAGGAAAGCACTCCATATGAACCAGATCCGTGTGGCGGTGCACTACGAATGAACCCGGGGTTGTGGCCCACCTAATGGGCTTTGGGTATTCTGCTTCTCCGGGGAGGGAGTGACGGGGGGGGGGGGGGGGGGGTGGAGAGACAAGCTGTGAGAAAAGGACGAGCAGAGAAACCATGACAGCGCGGCCCACGCAGGCTAATGGAAACCATATACTTCTAGCTGTTTTCTTGTGCATCAACAGCGGAGAGGTTTCCCCATCCTCCCACCCCTGACTGACTGACCTGGCAGCAGCAGCTGCTCCCCCCCCCCCCCCGCTATCTAAAACTCAACAACCGGGCTTAGCCACGGCCACTGCTTTTAACACCTGATTCAGAAATATCCTTCGGAGCAAAAAAAAAAAAAAGGCTTTTTGCGTAACTTCCGCCACGGTTCAGAATAGCGCATCTCAACCCTGCCACCACTCCATATAATCTGGATGTCACAGGCAATTCTCAGCTCGAGGCAAACCGGAGGGAGAGAGGGAGAGGTGGCCCAGATAAAAGCCCTTTAGAACAGCAGATACCAAAAAACAGCTCCGGAGAGGCTTCCCCCTGCAGGTAATGATCTAGGATAACTTCCACCTTCCCGTGTCCTGACCCTCCGCAGAGGAGGAAGGGAAAGCCCACCACCCCCGAAATGACCCGGCTGCAGCGGGGTGTAATTTCACAGTCACAGCATCTCTTCCCTGCAGATGCACGGAGCTATTATTATGACGCTGTGTCACAATCTCCAGACATAACTGACTCTGTGATCAATTAGCCTAATAGCTGCCTCGCTGAGGTGCTCCAGGTGAGTACTGGCTGCCGATGTCACAAATTAATCACCTCAGCCAGTTAGACTAATTAATTAAGCCTCTGGTGGCGGCTGATAACGACTCTCCCCAGAGCTTCCAAATTGGTGGTCCGCATCTGTGACATTTGGCTTTGTAGATAAAAAAATACAGCTAACAGTAGCATGAACTGTCACCCTAAAAAAAGAAGAAGAAGATAGGTCGCTCTGGATGACACGAATATCAATTAGCTGATTAACATTAGCATGTGCTCTTCTTCTCCTTTATGCGTTTCACATCATTACGGAAATGTGAAAGAAAGTGATTAGTTACATTACATTGGTTTGATGTGCAATAAAGCAATCAGTGCAGTATAGACATGTTAGCGGTAGCCCGTGTGCACGATGTAATAATGATAGAATAAAACAGACCATCTTGTGTTTTTGTTGAGCTCTATGTAGTTATTGACTGTGTACTTGTGTCTTGCACTGGAGAAGACTGAAGTGTGTATAATATATGCATTGACCAAAGAAGCTACTGGCTCAAGTCCGATGTTAGAGTCTTCCATCAAGGCTCCATTAGTTTAACCTGCACTGAATTATTGATAGAAGGAAAATTAAACAATTCATTTCATATTATCTCCCTACTATATACTGTAACTGGGTTTTTTTTCTCCCCTGGCTTAGCAGAGCAAGATAAACTGTAGTGATCTCAATACTTCAACTTTGCGAGAGTCTTACAGTATTAATGGTGGCCAACAGATGCTCTTATCTCTCACGAGGAGGCGTCTCCCTGGGAGAAGGAATGGTTTACCCACACAGCAGGGGTTCCAGAGGGGGATGCTCTCGTGAGGGACAAGCACCACCTTGTGTTGGACACTTGTACTACACAAGACAGACAAAGTTTGCACAGGCAAAGAAGAGTTTGGTGGATCTTATGTTAGCTATATGCATATGTTACTATCCTACCTCCACACTCTTGTGTACGCCTCTTCTAGCCCATATCATTCCCGTTATTCTGGCCAGGTGGAAGCTGTTCTTCAGATTACATGCTTGTCTCCGATTTGTTCAGGTAACAGCCTCATTAGTCTGCCCCCCTGCCCATACCTGGCCCTCCCTTTCGCCCTTAGGCACCTGCCGTTTACCACAGGTGGGCATGTAATTGCTTTGTGGCGTGGTCGTGTTCTGAGTGGTTAGCAGAGAGCAGCCTCGCTAATGAGGCTACTCGCTGGGATGCTTCTCCAATGCAGAGAAATATATGCCTATGCGTGTGTGTGTGTGTGTGTGTGTGTGTGTGTGTGTGTGTGTGTGTGTGAGCAGGCAGGTGTGAGGCGCCACATACATCTGGTATACGGTTGTAATACAACACAGCTGCTTGCTGCCGCATCAAAGACAGAAAAACTAGGCGAGTAACCGATAGCCAACGTTTGTGTGTGTGTGTGAGTCAAAAAGAAAGGTAAGAAGGGAGTGCATTTGTTTAAATAAATAATATGCAGACACGATCAGTATGTGCAGGTCTACGGAGGGCCCACCTATGCATCACCCTACATCGACCCCCCCTGTTCCGGTTGTGTAGCCATGCGGTCGTGGATCAGGTGCGGATACTCACTCGTGGTGCACTGTTTGTCGGCGGCCTCGCCCTGAGTGCTGCTCTTGGCCTGCTCCTCCTCTCCTGCAGCGTGGTGCCTCCCGGTTGCCTCGGAGCCCATCATCTCCGTCAGCTGAGCCGGCGTCTGGAGGTCTGCGGTGCCCACAGAGGATCGGTTACCGTCAACAGACAACACTCTTTGCGTGTGTGCATGTGCAATTGTGTGCGTGCAAAAAGAAAAAAAACACTTCAGAAACGTCCTGCTGGCAAGTTAGAGTGCTGCTTGTGTGTATGTGGATGTGTGTATGACTAACCACGAGTCAATCAGAGCGAATATTACCACAGAAACTACAACGATATCCTTTTGCAACGGCGAGATGTCGGGAATGAAAAGCAGTGGTGTGGTGAAGACACATGCAAGCCCCTGGAATTGAGACATTTCGACTCTTGACATCCAGCGGTATTTAAGTCGTCGGCCAAAAATCACAGCTCCTTTCATCTCGGCACGGGGGGGGTAGGGGGGGGAGGAAATCCCCCAAGATACACTGCTGCAAATGGACAGCATACAGTGCCGGGCTAAATGATAGCTTCATAGCAGGGCACTGACTAGAAGATGAAATATTGTGCGTGTGTATTCCTCCTCTCAGGCTATGTTCATATACTCTTCCACACAGTGAGGCACACAGCTCATCACTGGTATCCAATCAGTACTCGGTGTGGGCCGATACCCAAAGCCCAAGTAGCGCTGCTAGTATCGGGACTGAAAAGGTCACATCGCTGCGTCCCCGTCTCAGGCATTTTGCCTTCTGCTCCTGCAGTATTTATTCAGCATCCTGTGCTTTTTAAGTTGCTAAAAGAGGAAATCAAAAGCAACCCGGTGACGTCTGGAGATTGCTTCCTCTTTGATAAGCTTCCGGTTTGACATGGAAGAGCCGGGCCTCTGTGGTTTAAATGAGAAGTCAATAATCCCTCAGAGGGTAGGGCTGTACACGATGCTTTAGACTACGTGGTTACAGATCAACCACGTCTTCTTCTGCAGTTCCCTTAACACACTGATGTTAAGGGAAAACAAATAATGACGGAAAAACAATTTAAAATGTGCGTCAGAGTCTCGTCTCTTTAAATAGGTAAAGAATAATGACGCTAACACAGACGATGATGAAGCAACCTGGTTAGAAATACGGAAATCTGCAAATAACGTTTCACTTTGTAACAGGACGAAGGAAACTCAATTTAGAGTACTAGTACTACTAGTAGTACTAGTAGTACTAGTACACCGTCTGCAGATGACGACCCAGTTTAAAATGGATCACAATAAATCTGAGCTGTGTGTGAATCTGGCTGGGAGCTTTACTCTGTGTTCGGTCTTGTAATATATAGATGAATATTGGCAAAACATGGCAGATATAATATGTCCATTTGTTAACATTGAATTGAATAGCTTATATATATATATATATATATATATATATATATATATATATATATATATATATATATATATATATATATATATATATATATACATATACAAGTGTACATTCAAAAAGACTTGCATGCATCCTTTATGTGAAAGAAAGATTATCCTGCTGAAATAGATAGACTGTGACGCTCCAACAATATCTGGCTGATTGTTTTGGACATAAGGAAATGGAATATGTGACACACAGCTTTAACTTTACAATTAGGTATTCTATAAGATTAGGTCCCAATTGTCAGAATATAATATATTATGTTGAATATGCTGCATACATAATTAGCTCTGGGGTTGCATTTATTTCTGATTCTGTAGTCTTGGCTAGGTATTGAACATGTACTGTGAGCGTATATCATTTTCCCAATGTACTCTATGTTAGTCTATCCCCATGTGGGCAAGTACAGCAACAGGAATATGTGCATATATATATATATATATATATATATATATATATATATATAAAAAGGCATATATGCTTAATATTTGTCAACGTGCATAAAAGTCAATACTTAAAAGCTCAAGTGTATCATTTAACTACACTGCGTGTGTGTTTTTATGTGCATAAACCTAATTTAGAGTTGCCGTATCTCCACCGGGCAGCGCTCGGGGCTGTTTGGTGAGCGTGCAGAGATGCAGGGAGCCAGCAGACAGCGAGCACAGAAGGTACCGTCTGGAACGCTGGAGCCTCGGGCATCGCTCCTCTCTCCGCGCCACATACTCTACACTAAAAGACCCGACTCCTCTGTCAAGTACCACTGGGCAACCCTACAGAATATTACTTTCCCCCCCCCCCCGCCCCGCCGCCCAAAAAAAAGCAGGTTTCTACTCTCTGAAATAATCTATCAAAAGAAAAAGAGAGGAAGGCGACAGAACAGGCCGGGGACGACACGGCCAACACGGACCGGCTCATTATTCAAGTGACCGAGTATTCGTCCAACATCTCTATGTATTTAGATAAACAAATGATGCGTTTCACTTCGGTGTTATTAGTATGCTAAATGAGTCTGCTCTACGCCTACATAAAGTGGGCAATGCAGACAAAATAATGGGTTTTTGTCAAGTAACTGGAGTTATTAACGGTTGTGATCTTGTAATGGAAGCTAAGCAAGGAGGCAAAACCCATCTTCCACGGCCTCCAGGTGGTCCATGAACTCCTGGTCATGGACACCGCGAAGGGCATTATCACGCTGATACTGAACGGACAGGATTCACCCAGAACATGGGTACCAACAAGGATGCGTTTACAGAGAGATGATGGTGTTTATCTGTACAACCGTGTACAGACAGGAGTTTATGTTTAGTGCACAACAGCGAGTGTGTGTGTTATTTAATGACAGAAAACACCCCGAGCGGTTTCCTTACCCCTCTTCCTGCGCGCCTCCTTGATGTCTTCACACATGCGGTCGAACTCGGGGTCCAGCTCGGCAGCAAATATAGCGTGAGCCGTGTCCTTTAAACTGCACGCTCGGTGCCTGATCACCTTGTCTGAGAAAGAGGAGGAGACGGAGAAACACGGCATTAGGTCAACACCGGTTTCACGTGCTTGACATGTATACACACAAGGGGCATGTCCTTTGTAAGGCAGGATATATCAAACCTGTATATTTGCCATGGTATTCTAACAATTTCTCTCTTTTTAGATATTGGTTACCCATTCCACTGCATGTGTGAGAAAAGGGATTGTAGCTCACAGGTTGAATAAAAGGATAGCGCTAGCTTTGGTGAGACGCGTTAACAGGCATAACTCAAGTAATGCATGAGCTTCTTGATATCACCACTTCACCCAGTCCAGACAGAGGAGGGTGCATTCACACAAACGCGCTGAAATGTTGCATTTATTTAAAACACATTGGCTCTCACATGCACACTCCTCAACACCTTCACAACTCTTATGTCTCTTCGATGTAGCACAGCATCATTAAATCCTCCTCTTTTTTTTCAACCGGCTCCTGCATCCATGGAGGGAAAATAGAGCCGGAGCTGAAGTGGCAGGCTAAAAGCAGAGGCACAGTAAACAGACAGCCTCTCATTACGGCAGGCAGAGGGAGACCAGTTCAGCCAGAGAGTGGCAGAGGGGTCACAATCTGCCATCTTCCTTTGTCTAATTGGAGGGCGGCTGCCTAATTGCGATGGAGGCAATTTGTGTGTGTGTGTGCGCTTTTCTACTGACAGAGTATGTCTGTGTGTGTGTGTGTGTGTGTGTGTGTGTGTGTGTGTGTGTGTGTGTGTATGTGTGTGTGTGTGCGCGAGTGCATTATAAGTGGGGCGAAGAAATGCCCGTCAGTGGACGGGGTGTCGAAGGCCAGGTGGGAAGCCGAGAGCTCATCAGAACCCTTATTGGCCCTGAATAACCTCCCCCCCATCTAGAACACGCAAGAACGTTTCTGACATACAGCGCGGTTGCGTACCGTCATAGTCACCGGGTTGTTATCGCCGTTTCCCTCAAGCAATAAAGACGCATTTGTGAAACTGAGTCGCATTGTGGAGCACAGAGATATCAGCCTTTATAAAGAAACGTAACCCAGGTTATTATTTAGCGAGGTGTGGGGGGTAAAAGACGAGGAAGCCGACATGATTGGAGGACGGTGCGATGAAGATAGCGCGAAGGACAAGGAGAGACGGAGCACTGAGGGATAATGAGGGTTTTTTTTTTTCCCGGGCACTTTCTTCGAGCTGGTGTAGAATTTCCCCAGCAGCGTAATTGTGCGAGGCCATATTTCCCGGGCAAAGCGCAGGGTGAGAGGCTTTCTTGGTCTTCTTTATTAACCTGCCTAATTGCATTTTTTTTTTTTTTTTTCCTCTTTAGTGTTTCATTTGTAGACCCGGCATTCCAACAAATGACCCGGGCCCCTCGCCTGCAAAGACAGAGATATGATTTATTAATTTGGGCTGGAAGATAATTGCTTCCCCATCGGTGTCAAGCAGCTACATCTTTATGAGGGAACGACGCAGGTAAACACACAGGGAGAGAATTTAAACGGTCATAGCGACTGAAACGTCCGAAGCAGGTCTCCTTCTGTATGCGGCTTTCAATTATCATCATGGCTACTGCTGTTGAGGATTAGATTCTGGGAGAAATAAACTGTTTCTCTTCCCGTGCAACAAGCATCTTTTAATATATTCACAAACATGCATCCCTCTTCACATGGGCTTTCCCCTGTTGCGCAGGCAAGTAGCCAATTTAAACAATACATGTAAATCCAATTTATTCTGTAAGCTACTGCAAATAACAGGCCTCTTTGTTTGCGTTGTGTGTACAATGTGTGTACATGTGTGCTCTTGTGTTTTTTTTTCCAGCCCTCGTTATGGAGCCCATATTTGGCTTTGGAAAAAGGTGCTGAGGCGGGTAGGAGGGTGATGTAAAAATCGGTTCAAACTGAAAGACAAGAGACAATTACATTTTCATGCAGCCTCTCAGCTACGGAGCAGGAATTACACGGTGGGAATGTATTTTATTGGGGGGGGGGGGGGGGGGCTGTATGCACTTTATTTCATTTGAATTTCCAAGTTGAAGAAACCCATCTTGAGGTTCTGTAATTTGACTGCCTTGAAGCCCTTTTCATAAGTCATTAAGTGTTAAATCTAATTACTTTCTCCTCAGCCTAATGGAACACAACAGTAACTACAGAGACACATGGTCAGACTTATTTGGACAGTCCAACGTTGATTTATTACCATGGGACCGTCGGAGGCCTTCACAAAAACTAGAAAACTAAAGAACTTCTTTAGAGATATAGAAGTGTGACAGCTTGCCACCTTGTTTTTTGCAACCAGATGTGACACGAGAGGGTGGAGTCGTTTTTCTCATCGACTTCTATTCAATCAGACTTCTTTCAGCAACCGGAGTCGCCGCCCCCTGATGGGCACCAGAAAGAATGCAGGTTCTCCTTTCAGACCCGCAGGGTGCAGCCTGCTTTGCAAACTCAACCGCGGAAAGGTTGTGACGTGTCTTAACAGTTCAAACTCTCCGGCTCCCGAGACGGACTAGTCACAGGCAGCTGGCCTGATAACGAGCACACTTCATCTCCCAAGCAAGGCGAGGACGGGAGGGGGAGGGGGGGGTTACACACACACACACACACACACACACACACACAGTACACAAACACACCAGAGGCCTGCAGAAGAGACACAAACACCGGCATCTTAGATAAGATGCACCTTGTGTCAGATATTCTCAGATACTACGGACCGTAGCGCTGCATGCGACTTAGGTAAGCATCTTTTCTGCAAGCGTGTGACTTCCGCACACGTTAAATTGCATGTGCATATTGCATTGATGTACAGTACCCTACATGTATACGTAGTATTACTCCTCACCTCCAGGATCCTTGTCAGGGTTGTATTCTAAAGCGTTGCTGCAGATGAGGTCGATGTCCCTCAGGAAGTCCTTCACTCTCAGGTACTGGTGGGTGTCAATCTTGGTCATGGCAGTGGACAGGTCCATCGGCTGCCGAATAACCTCCAGGTAGTCCAACACCTGACACGCAAAGTCCGTTTTAACACAGGATTTAAAAACAGGCTTTGTCAAACTGTGAGTGAGATACCAGGACGCGGGTTCAGTCCTCTTTACCTCATCGATGTCAACCGGCTTGCTGAAGATGTTGAAGCGTTTGTCGGTGGCCAGGCGCTTGGTCACGTCCCTGAGAAAGAGCCGGAGCTCCCGTAGTGTGTTCTCCTCCTGCTCAGCCAAGCGGCGCTGCTCCTCTGTCGACAGGACTCTGGGGCCCGGAGCCTCCGCCACCGGCAGCACCTCCTCACACCTCCCTGTCGGTAGGGAGGCAGAAACAGATGATTAGGCAAAAGCACTACTCCATCTATGCAGATATAACACAGAGGCACACAGCCAGCACATTGGTTGGAAGTGGACAACCAGACAGTCCGACCCACCAATCTCAACCCGGATCCTTTTTTTCATCATCGCAGACACGGACCAAAAGATACTTACACCAGGTTAGAAGAAAGGGGGAAAAAACTTTCACGATTCTTGCAGCTCTTTGCTGAACACAGGTTTTGATATCCACTAAGGAAAAGCCTCTGGACTATGACAGAGTGATGAAGAAAGGCAAGCAGATATCCTCTCCTCCTCTCCCAAGGCGCCAGTCCTCGCCCCAAGGCATCTGCCGACATCGTTAGGAAGCTCTCCACAGCACCTCGGGCCGCTTCACTCAGTAGCAGCAATCCAAAGCCCTGATTCTAATTATGGCTAATAACAGCCGGGCCCCTCGTAGCGATTCCTCTCCATGCTTTCCCGCCGGCCTCTCTGCTGGAAGCCACAATGCTGCCTTATCCAGGCAGGAACCCCTGAAGAGCACCGGGCGAGTAAAGCGGGGGACCCCTGCCTGGCATCAATGAGCAAACTGCGGCTGAACGCTGGGCACAATTTCCATTTGAAAGCCCGGGCGGACAGTTGTCTTATATTGAACCTGAACGTGGGGCGAGGGGGGGTTGGAGGGAGGGATGGATGGGGGTTGCTGATTTTGATGTGCATGAGGGTTGGAGATGTCCAGAATAAATACTGGCTTCACACTTCTATTCTCAATCTCTACAGAGATATTAAACAGATTCTGAACAGGTGAAACATGCAACTGCAGAGTGCAAATGTGAGTCAAGTACCCATACAGGAGGATATTTCAAATACTGCTCTTCTACCTTTCACTGGATCATTCAAAAAAAGAGAGATTGAGACCAGAGCTGGGAAGGAAAGAAGCATTTGCAGACAACACTGCCCTCTAGGACCGACAGCAGAGAGGAGTCATAGCGGTCTCGTCCTGCATGTTCTCAGTGAATGGCACTCGGTACCTGTAGTCCTGAGGCGAGGCGGAGCCCTGGCTGCTTGGACCAGCAGCAGGTCGGAGAAGAAGCTCTTCCTGTCCTCTTCCGCTGGAGAGCACAGCGTCACGACCTCGCCGTAGGTCCTCTGGAACAAACCTCTGAGCTGTAAGAAAAAACCAATCAGGGGGTTCATAAGAATTCAGTTCACCATATATCGCTGTACAATTAAATCCCTCTTAGTATAAATCAGGTAAACGCATAGAACAACAAGCACAAAGGCCAAGGCACCTAGCTTAACCCGTGTGCATGTGCGGGAGGTTCGTGTCTGAAGCTTCCACACTAAACGCATTTCTTTCATTTCGTAATTTGAGCTCCCTGCTAAATATATTACATTTCGAGAATACTTCATTTCATTTCATACACCCACCGTCGTCTTGAACTAATTACTCCAATTTATGTTTGTTACATAAAAGACAGCGTGCGGCTGATTGTGCCAGTTTTCATCAGCTCCTAACGTTAAAGTAAAGCCCGACTGAGCACAGCAGAAACACAGCGCGCTGCTCACGAGTTCAGGACTTCACTAACGGACGACATATTTCACGTCCAGGTTAACTGCAACAGTGGTACAAAAATATAAAAAAGGGTCTTTAGTGATTTCAAGACCACACGATAGCTGATCAAAGCAAAGCTTCCGAACTTCATCAATGATGCATCGCCTTTAAAAATGCAGTAGTTTAAGGATGAGGGCCCAGATATCATTTAAAATATGGACTGTAAAAAAAAGACAAGGTAAGAGGTCTGAAGTTTTGTTTATGCTCGTGCTCGGTACCGTAGAGCGAGCTCCGGGCATCAACGGAGGCGTTTATACTCTAGGCGCTGCTCGAGACGCCAGAGGGCGTACAAACAAGATGAACTGTGAAGAGTCAAAAAGACAACGATTGTAACGCAGAGATACGTCCATAGACTGTAGATGTAACCGGCAAAAAGACATAAACTAACCTCACATTCATCGACTACTGTACTGCCTTTGTACGAGCCCTAAATAAACACGTCAAGTATCACATGCATCATAAAGAAGCAACGGTTTAATATCTTGTAAAAGGTGCAAGATGTGAGATTGGGAGCATTTCGATTGCCTCTCAACGGCTCTCAACATGGCGACGCCTGAGCCATTGGCCCGTAGCACGACAGTGTTGGCTGAGGGGGAACCAGAGGGTGGGTGATACGCTTCCTCACCGAGTCCAACGACGCTGTCGGTCAGGGCGGCGTTATCAGCTGTAACCGCCGCATGAGAGCAGTGCAGGAGGACGGCCGTGAGCCAACCAGTGGGACACGCCCACATGCACCAACATGCACGCGCAGCCGACCCAGATATGTCAACGAAGCGAGGAGAAGCTCCGATAACGACATCCACAGAGGGAGACAGACTTCATTCTCTGCTCAGGTTGACATTACTCCATTGGATCTTTTATGTAGCAAATAGTTGTTTGCTGCTATATTAATGCTCTGAATGCTGTATATTGCTCTTTTAAAAATACAATATTGGTAGAGAAATACATAAACCTTCCTCCAGCTCCATAACATTCTGGTGTGCATCTCTACTGGGGCTACAGGGAGCTTCAAAGATCCCATGATGGAGCTCAAGGCTGCTCCCGACAGGAAGCCCTGTTGCTGACTAAGCACCTACTTCCCCCCCGTGGGGTTCACACTCTCTCCTCAGAAGACAGGAGGGAAAAAGGAGGAATGGAGTAAAAAGGGGGAAGACAGTAGGGGAGCCAGAGACAGCCAAAGTGTATGTAGCACACAGCGGGTAATGATCCGCAGCATTTTTCATCATGATGAAGGCTGCAGGGGTGTTGACACACGGAGGTTTAGCTGAAATATGTGGATAGATGAATGCTTAAAAAGAGACGAGAGCGCTAAATGCACAAAGAGAAGAGCAACTATAAAACAAAACTGGACAGCGGTTCTGCTAGCATGATCAATTCTGAGCTGCAGACACTTAAAGGGAAAAGACTCGTGTCAGACTGCCGAGCTCCGTCCTGTTGCTACATCTTTATCTCAATTTTCTAAAGATGAAAATCCCTTCTGCAGGTATTAAAGTGAGATGGCAATGAGATGGTCGGGCGGATTGGTGAGGAGTCGGCAGTGATGCTCGAGCTTCAGGACGTCCCGGGACGGGACAGGAGTGGCGATGACAATGACAGCACACAGTTCTTATTGAACCCCTTTGACATGAGAGAGCCATGGCATTCACCATACTGGTATGTCGCGGTGAAGGGGGAGGCTGAGCTTGTGCAGGCAAGACTGGTAACAAAAGCTTGCTCTTTGACGGGGTGTATTTGTATTATTATGCTATTCTATCATATTCATACCATTTACAACACTCTGTTATGTGATGTACGACGCCTCGGAAACGCACACCCTGAAGAGCAAAGACTGATGGGACACTATATCTCACTCTAGCTGCAGTTGCTTCACACTTTAAAATCACATGTTCGAGCCATTTCCAATCGGTCCTCCGCCGAGGAGGAAGTCAGTGTAACCAGAGTGAGAGTCTGCTGAGGGAGGGAGGGAGGCTGTGTAGTTGGACAACAGCCTGTGGTGTCAGCTTTGGCTGGGGAGGGATGCTGCCTCTTCCCTGCTGCGGTCTGGAGCGGAGACAGCAGCTGTCACTGTGTTTCTCTGTGCCAGAGAGTGAAACAACACTTCCAGAGATCGCCAAAATCACTTGAAGCGCCATCGACTGCAGCGTGTGTGCCGTAAAAAAAAAAAATGTAACCAAAACTCCACTGGGCCACTTTGAGACAAGAGTTAAGGAGCATTTAACAAAACAAACGAAATAGGTCAAATTTATAGACGAGACAAAACTGCTTAACATGCACACAGCCTCAGCAGAAACTCACTCACTCAGCAAATAATCGGCAGATCGTACGCTCAGTGGGAAACCTGAGGCCCGGTTTCAGTGGGACCCTCTCAGACCTCACATAGGAGGATCAGAGTCTGCATGCCGGGTCCTCCACATAGCAGAAACTTCAACGCTGCTCGTTATCACACTTGTGGAATTGATTGTAGTACAGCTGAGAGCATGTATTTATGTAAACAGTCTATTCGGTGCATTTATGTGGTAACAGCAAGCGTCAAGAGACTTGGAACCAAAATAACCAGAATCACCGTGAATGGCAATAACTGAAGGATTCATTGAACAGCAGGCTTATCGAAACTAGTACAGTAACGTAGGCAGCAGTCTCGCACAATAATAATAATCTCATTGTGGAACATCTAGGCCGATCCTTTGTCATTGCCAGTGTGGGAACACAGAGTGTGGTACAGGTAGAGTGGTTTGGAGAAGAACTGATTAACAAGTGTAATGGAGTAATTCCACAACAAACTAGCAGCGCAAGACACTGAAATGGGGAAGAACAGCCAGGACGAAGCCCACGTAGCCCGAGGACAGTGTTGATATGCTCACGCTGGCTCCATATTGACTTGGGCACACCATTTGTTCCATCACGAGCTCCCCGACACTCCAGGCTACACGCGATGTGTTCAATGACCAAAGAAAAGGTAAATTTAATGAAAAGAAGTAATTGCCAATCCTACGTGCTTTCAGCCAGTCACCTAGCATGTAATGAACAGCAATCTGCCATGAGACACTTTCATATTGCTAATCACCAAACATGGTGGAGGGGAAGGGAAGCAAAACGCCTCGAAGAAGGTTAAGAGTTGCAGGGAAATATCAAAACGCATAATACAAAGAATGGCAGGGAAAGAAAGAGAAAAAAAAGAGTGTCAACTACAACTCCAGGGGTTAAACAAAGAGCTTCGGCCTCAGTGGGTTTAACAGCCCCGGAGCCTCAGACATGAAGGGCCTAGCTCTCCTTGTAGCATAGCAGGGCCGAGGCCTTGCAGAAACAGCAGCCCCCCACACACAGAAATAAAGACCTGCACAGTCTGCACAGGCATATTGTAATGGTGTGTGTGTGTGTGTGTGTGTGTGTGTGTGTGTCCTGGGTTGAAGACATCAGGCTGCCAACCCCCAGATCTAATTAAAGCCCTTCTGTTGCCCGACTAGAGACCCTCTTCTTTATGTTGATCCGTCTCCCCCCTCCCTCTCCAATTCCTTCTATTTCTCCTCAAACCCTCCCTTACAGCCTAACCCGCACCGGGTGGTCCGACTCTGCTTTGGCTTGCAGAGAGAGAATAATAAATTCAAGGGGAAGGATGAGGGAGCAGGGGTGGGGATACCCGCGGTGAAAAGTGGGGAGCGGGATAAATGACAAGAAAAGGCAGATGGAGCCAAAGTAGATAAAAACTCGGTGGGAGCCGCCGACCTCGACTGTGACACCCTGCGGGGGGGGTCTGCACTGGTGCTGCCGAGTATGAGAGAAAGAAAGACCTCTGAATCATGCCTCCAATACCATATTAAAAAAAGGACATCAGGGTAACACTGTCCTCTCTCATATAATGGAAGCAATTCCACCAACAGCTACACGTAATCATAAAAGAACACGGGCCGGGCCTCCGGGCAAATCGGGAAAAAAATGTCAGCTCGGGTGTGTGTACATTGTGTTCCTACCTCTTCTGACAGCTGCGAGTAGTGAGTCTCGGCAGTGGCGAGGATGAGGACGGGGCTGAAAGAGGGCACATCCTGCAGCAGGGTGAGGAAGGTGCTCTTCACGGTGTCACTCACCGTCTCCCACCACTCGGAGATGTGCGGCATGAACACCACGCTGGGCACGCTCCGCCGGGCCTCCCGGAAAACCTGCAGCCACAACGCATAGGTCAAGCACACATCGCTGCCTAAATATGAAGAGAAAAGCTCTAGTGCAAATTATTAAAAACCTAAAAGCCAATAAGTTGCTTAGTGTCTCCAGGTTTCCACCACCTGTGCAACAGATGGCCGGCCGTGTGTGTGTGTGTGTGTGTGTGTGTGTGTGTGTGTGTGTGTGTGTGTGTGTGTGTGTTACCTGAGCACAGGACTCCTCTGGCGTCTTAGCGCTGACGGAGTAGAGAGTGGGCAAATCCAGCCGGTGCACCGGCAGCTTGTCCAGGTGGTGCAGCAAGGCAGGGGCCACGTGGGAGCTCTGCCCCGAGCCGGGGGCCCCGGCCAGCATCAGACGAGGCCGGTATGCCGTGGGCTGTTGGAGGGCAGAGCTGGAAGCAGATGGGGTTCGTGGTGAGCATAACATCCATCGCCTTTCCATCACCGACCAGCTCATAGCTCGGTTTTGTTAATCTGCTTCAGTAAGCTGATGTCGGAGGTTAAAGCTACAGTTGATACTAACTTAACAACCTGTGAAACCACCTCAGTACATGTGGACAACACGAGCAACATTCTAGATATATTCGCACACCGCTTTCTGTCAGTCTGAAACATTTTCAAGGACAAAATGGTCGAGATGGCAAAATGAGGGCAATCAGAACACGATCGCTTCTGAACAACAATGAACTCTTTGAACTGAACCCTGTGCTCGAGTGATGTAGTGGAACAGAAAAAGAAAGGAGGACAATGAGCCAGACACAAGTTAAAGTCACATGGGCTGCAGCGTGAGGTCTGCATGCAGCAGCACACAGTGGGTGTTTGGACACGACTGCACGTTTTAGAGGTGATGGAGTCTCGCTCTTGCACGTAACTCGTGATGCGTGTTATGTGCAGCGCTTCCTACAGGACGCATGTAATTGGAACTCCTGGAGATCTCTGTGAGCTTCCATTGTGGCACAGGTGTCTGATAACAAGCTAACCAAACCCTGCTTTGTTCCTACATCTAGAAATCTATCGATCCACACGTTTGGCCTTGAGGATTTTCTTCTTCGTATACCACTGTAGCAGAAAAAAAGCTTCAGCCTTCTGTACGACCTAAAAACTAGGCACTTGATAGCTTCATTGATAAATGAAAAGTCATCTGGTTCCTTCACCTCCCTCCCTTTCTGAATAGAAACAGCCATTGCATTTCTGATTTCAGAATTGCCTTCTCTCCCTTCACTTTCATCCTCTCCTGTGACCTAGAGACACTATTTGTTGCTCCATATTGACGACTTGTATGGGAAATAAATGTGTAATATCTTAACGAAGAGGTTTCCCTCTACTAGCACGAAGACTGGACTTGTAAAGCTCACTAGGTCATCGGTATTCTGTAGAAACATGTTCCGTGTCTGCTTGGTATGTTGGCATTAAAATTCTAGACAGAAAACATAGAAAAACATTCTGTTTTTCCTGCAGACTCACGAGGAGAAGTGGAGGAAGGGTCTGTGCGTTGCAGAAGAGGAGGGCTGACTCTTTGGGGATGCAGCAGGCTGGACTTCAAAGATGGAGGCAGAGCGCTCCTCATTGTCATCGTCGCTGTACAAGTGGTCTTCGAGCAGCTGATTGTCACCGCCTGGCACACACAGAGAGAGAGAGAAACGCTGCTCATACAGCCGTGCATAGGAGGCAAACTAAGCTTTCCTGAGGTTATTTAGGACCGTGGTGGCAAAACGCACTTAAAAGTTTGTCTCCACAAAGTTTTAATCCTCAAAGCGGCCCTATCACTGACATTTAATGAGGTCATTTAACAGAAAAAGTGACAATAAAAAAAACACAGCTGGCTTATTAGGCGAGATGTAATGGGCATTTAAAGCAATACAGCACCCTGGGAACCGTATGTCATTATTGGGTGCGACTCCCGTAAGCAATCTCCCACTGGTCAAGTGCTGCACTGTGGCTAATCTGCTGTAAACACTTTTGTTGACTGGAGTGGGAGTTGAGGTATTGAAGTGCAAGCAGGATGACTGGTTATCCAATCTCTGTGCTATCACCTCTGCATTCTCTGGGGGAGTGCTTCATCACACTTTAGGTTCAGCGTGTGAGGGTGGTACAGAGCATTTTGGTAATAAGGTGGGGGAGGGGGGGGGGGGGAAATAAACAATCAAATGCTACAGAGAAAGCACACTAACAAGTGAGACAGGCGGCAAAGGGAGAAGAGAGCAAGAGAGTCGACGTGGGAGAAGCAACTGCCGGCAGTAGGAAAGTGAAAACGAATGAAACCACGGGACCCGGTCCCTGATCCCTACCGTGCGTGTTGTCCCTGTCGGTGCACTGAGCGTGGGGGAAGACTCGGAGCAGAGCTTTCAGCACCAAGGAGAAAGAGCTGGCCAGCAGGGGCCGGAGGGTGGGGGACAGGGCTCGGCCGGGGGGGGCCAGGGCCCTCTGGGAGGCTGGCACGATTGTCGTAATGGCCTTGCTGAAGTCGGCGGGCCCTAAGACGATGGAGGCGACGTCCAGGCTCAGCTTGACGCTGCTGCCGTAGATCTGAGGGTAGCGGCGGCGCAACGCCGCCAAGGCTGCCTCGGTGCAAAGTGCTTTGATGTCAGCACCGCAGTAGCCTGGGAGCCAACCACATACACACAGGTTAGTTATTGATTTGTTTAAATTGTCAAATGTGCGATTTAATAATAACCGACACTTGGGACAACAAAAGGCGGCATACAGTCTCTTACCGACACATTTTTCTGCTAGTTCATCTACAAATGGCTCGGCCAGTTTGGGATTCCACTCCCGTGTGTGAATCTCCAAGATGTGCTTTCTGGCCTTGTGGTGGAGAAAAGGAAAAGAGACACACAAAGAAAACAGAGAAGGCCGAGTCAGCAGAGTAACGAGAACAAGCATGTCAAAGAAACACTGGTCCAACTGCCATAGCGGCCTCCGCTACGCACAAACAATGTAGAAACAATGAACAGATTCGATGAGCGAGGCGTGACAAGCCACATCAGAAATGTCATAATTAAAAGAACATGTTTTACTCACCGTGACTCTATCTAGATCTGATAACGGCAAGAGAAAAATCAAAAAGGAATCAAGTGCAGGAGTGAGCTTTCAGCACAATACGCCCTTCGTCTCATTGCCTCCACAGGACTCTGCGTTAAGAACAAAGTGGGCTTTGTCGGGAATCAAGGGCAACGCTTTTCATCATCTTTCATCACCGAGCCAGATTTCACACGGGGTTTTCTTTCTTTTTGGGCATCAGGAGCTGCAGTCGAATGTGGAGAGCGGATCGCTGCCGTTTGCACAGGAGCAAGGATTTGAGATCTGTGCTGGTGAGCTTTAACCGGTCTCTGGTTACCAACGATCCCCACCGTGTGGCGGCTGGTCAGCCCGGCTCCATTGAGAGAGGAGTCGCCTACACCGGAGCCGTTCATCTGACTCACCGTCGCATTTAACGTGCGGGAAAAAACACAAGTCCCCTCAAGTGCGAGATTAAAGCGTAAAGCATCGCAATAAATCTTCATATAATTATTTTTAATTTTCCAGGCACATAATGAGCATCTGCTTTGCCATTTGCTCATTGGATCAGAACATCTAACAGCGAAGGAAAGAACAGTCGAGGAGACTCTTAAGAGCCAGAGGGGCTTTGCTTGTACTCATTTCACCGCACGACTCTTATGAGTAAAACACCGTTTACTTCTGCAATATATCCAGCATCAAGCTGGGCGTGCATGTGGGCGTGTACAGCGCACTTCTCCTTGCACAGAATATTGCATTCAGATTCTGTGGTGCAGCAACATCCTGAAACCCATTGTGCACGTTGGGACTTACGCAATCTTCTAGGTATGCAAATAAAAGAATTCCTTCTCCTTCAATGAAAGGATCCATCTAATGAGAATCAATGCAGTGAAAGGAAGACGTTGCATGTGTACGTTGGGTCAATGAACACGTGTTCAGTGAGCGGGATATCGACGGCGCCTCACCTTCTTGTCGGGCAGGTTGAACAGAAACTCCCGGTCAAAGCGTCCAGGCCTCCTGAGTGCCGGGTCGATAGAGTCAAGTCTGTTTGTAGCACCGATGACCACTATCTCCCCACGACTGTCCAAGCCGTCCATCAAGGCCAGCAGAGTGGAGACTATGGAGCTAGACGCAGGGAAGGGGGGGGGGGGGACATCATGTAAGTACACGTTTACTGAGACAATATTGACAAGACTCGGGAGTCGGTAGCGTCCAAATAAACAAGACATTATTCCTGCAAACAGAACACAGAGCTGGTCTATCAAACACGCATATTGAACACTTCTATTTCCGTGCTGACGAGAGCTCCGTGCATGTATTTACCCAGCACGGCAGCAGGAGAGCATTTACAAACACAAGCACAAACACGGTTCAGGTTTTGAATAAACTTCCGTCCAGAATTACATTTCTCAGTAACAGATATTCCATTCTCTAGACGGCAAACAGTTCCATAAGGATCAACTGCACGCTGTGCCTGCATAGTAGTAGAGTCAAAGCTGCAGTGCACTGACGGTAGTCAAGAGCAAGAAAACCTGCACCACCTATTGGCAAGGAACGTACCAGCAGCAGCAGCAGCAGTTCAGGCCTGCAGAGGCACACAAGCCAATGTGCACACAAGGAAAAGCAGTTTTGAGAGTTTCGCCGCTGTGGGGGTAAGCGTTCAGGTGTTCTTAAATCAGCCTTACCTGTGTATCTGGTCCTGTCTGCTGGAGCGAACAGGAGCCAAACCATCGATCTCATCAAAGAAGATGATGGATGGCCTCATCAGGTAAGCCTGACCAAAAGCATACACACAAGACAAAAGGTCAAACCATTAGAAAAACAGTACAGCACAGAAAGATAATTAAGCGAGCTGGGTTCTGTTTACTTAAATAAAAGCTCAAGTGACTGAGGCTGTGGTTACACGGACAGTGTCCAGTTCATCCCTTTCCACCTCAGCAGTGTGCCTCACCTGGTCAAAGAGCAGGCGGAGCTGGCGTTCCGACTCCCCGACCCACTTGCTGAGGCAGTCGGCTCCTTTCCTCATGAAGAAGGAAACCTTCTTGTCTCCCTGGCTACACTCGTTGGCCAGCGCCCGTGCTACCAGGGTCTTCCCGGTCCCTGGAGGGCCGTAGAACAAACACCCTCTACGAAGAGAAGGGAGAGGAAGTGGAAACCGGGTTCATTTGATAAAGGCAAAAGTAAGCCACGTTCAGATCTGGCATGAAATAAATACAGAAACACATTTGAGTTGTTCTCACCTGGGAGGCTGAATCTTAAACCTCTCAAAGATCTCAGGATAAAGCAGAGGGAACACTACCATCTCCTTCAGAGACTGAATGTGACTACTGAGGCCACCCACGTTGTCAAATTTCACCTGAAGAGAAAACACACATTTGTAACCGATGAAAACTCTCCATTCAAAGAGTAATTGCCTCATAAAAAAAGGGCTAAAACTGTGTTTTAAAGCGGTGTGTATTAGTGGTTCCACTCAACTGAGCTATCGAGGTTCATGGGGTCCACGTCAGCCAAGCTGGCACCCACTTTGGCCCGATCGCGCAGAACCCCACTCGACAGGTCTTCTGAAGTCAGGTTCATGGGCAAACACCTGTGGAGCACAATAGGATTGACAAGTATTTTAAATTTGACTTTTAAATTAGGGGAAGATTAAAAAAGAGGGGAGAAAGAACGCTGCAGGGCTCACCTGTTCCTGGCTCGGGTCATGCTCTTGCTTTTTCTCCGCTCAAAGCGCTCTTCATCAGAAGACGAGGTGGTGTCACTGCTGTGAATGGCATGTTTCTTTACTCTGGCGTGGTGAGACAATCTAGTATCAGTATCACACCGGCACATTCCTGACTCAGCACAGACCAATGAAACCTTTTTTATAACCACAGCTCAGTTCATTAGTGGAGGCCGCTCATGAGTTACACATTGTGAGGCGTTTATAGTGTCAGACCGGACCGGGACTTTTCATTTCTACCAACCTTATATGGCTTCTTCTCGCTGGGGATCTGTGGGTGTCAAAAAGTGAGGGGTTGCTCTGTTTTCTGTTCACGGGTTCTGAGAAAGCGAACACAAAGCGACGGGTTATCAGAAGAACAAGCCTGAAGAACAGTTTCAAACACGATTGAACGGAGAGGGAAGACAAGTACAAAAGATCAGCAATTACCAATAGGTGGTGCCTCGTATCTCTGCACGGTCTTTCGCTGCCTCAGGTTGTACGGTCTGTCATCCTCCTCCCCAGCCTCTTCTGCTTCATCCCCTTCGTCGTCCTCATCCTCTGCATCCTGCTCCTCTTCCGCGCCGTGAGAATCTGACAGTCACAAAACGCAGTTTAAAGCTTCAAATACTTTAAATTAAAGTCCACTATACAATCGACTCCAGATTGTTTAGTGTTGATGAATTCAGGTAAAGTAAAGGTGGTTCATTGGGTTTCCGTGATCTCTCTCTCTCTCCACTGATTCATAAGGGTAACATTAGTGGGAGCCTGACCTTCAGTCCTTTCCTCCTCTTCATCCTCCTGCTCAGTTTTGCTCAGGACTTTGTGGTGTGTAGGCATGCTGAACGTGCTCCTGCGCATGGACTTCCTGCGCTTCACCCGAGAATACATGTCCATGTTTTCCTAAAAGATTTAAAAAAAAACAGAGCCTTTAGACTATCACGTTTATTCACATAAGATCATCCGGCAGTGGTACTGTACTCTTCTAGCTCTCACCTCCTCAGTGTCTCCGGTCCACATGCGGAGTCGCTCCACCTCACGGTTCTGCCTGATGCTGCTGATGTTGTCCATCTCCTGAAGGACAGCCTCAGCAGTGCTGCACACACACAGAACAAAACAGAATATGACAAACTGAAGGCGCCTTTACAATTCTCGTCTCATAGAGGTACACGATCTACGGTGTCTACAGTGCAGTTTTGGACAGACAGTAAAGTCTTTCTCATTCTAATTGTAAAGAATGACTATGATAGTGAAATGCTGACCATCATCTCTAATTTGAGGGTATCCACATGCATATTAAGAGAACAGGAGTGTAAGAGTTGTAGCCCTGACTATACTGCTGCACTGTTCAACAGTTAGGGATACTCTGACGTCTTAATATATACTGTTGGTAAGCTTTGTGAAGGCAGCGGACCTGGACAACAATTTCATAAAAAGTACAAGGAGTCGAGTCCAATTCAATATGTTCCAAAGGTCCGTGTCAGCAGAGCGCCTGGTGGCTTACCTGTTGACCAGCTGGTCAAACAGCAGGCTCTGGTTGAGGTGTTCAAATTTGCTCTTCTTCCCCCGGCAGCTCCTCTTCAGCTCCACGTGGCCATTCATGTGAGAGTGATCTCCACCTCCACTCTGCTCACTCCTGTGACTCATATGGGCTGCAGCATTGACAAAACTTTAATTAGAGACCAGGTTCTATTAATTGTATCCCTGTCAAACTGTACGTTCAATGTATGGCTTTTAAATAAAAAAGGGAGACATTTAAAGAGAAGTGCATTACCGTGTCCATTTTGCATTATGCGAGAGGACAACCTAGAAATAGAACAACAAAACAAAGTCAAAAAATTAGGATTAATCACAATAAGGTTGGTTGGGAGCTCACGTTTAAGTTCGTCCGATTACCCGATTACAATTCATGACATGAGAAGAATGAACTCTTACTCAGCCATCTAGAGAAAGTCTTGCATATTCAAACTTCATGTGCACAACTTTGTCTGAACTTATTCCTGCTAAAGACTGTGTGTAGCGATGCACTAGCCTATCGTAGCGGTGCACAAATATATGCAACCCCATTCAGAGATGCTCATGATGAGCGAAACGAGGGCCAGCAGCTGACCTGGTGCGGTAGGTGGGAATTTCCCAGCTGACCCTCTGGCCCTTAGTCTGTGGGGACGGGGAGGTATCGCTGGAGCTTGGCTCGGAGGCAGTCTGCCGCCGCGTCCGCTTGGAAGGGGGAGCCAGCCGCGGGCTGCTGGGACTGCTCACATCACTACTGGCCTCCTTCTGTTGAACAAACAAGGATCACACAAAAAAAATGACAATCAGAACAAGCAAGCAACAGAAAAAACAACAACAGAGGATGCCCCGTCATATACTGAGACAGCCCTTCACAATAATGTTGCATAAAACATTCACCCCCCCGTCAATCACCGTACAAAGCCAGAATATTAAGCAAATAACAGGCAAGCATGAACAAACTGCTCCAGTAACAAATCAACTCCACGTCGACATAAAAGACGAGTATAACGATGAGACAAGACGCCTCGTCGACGTATTCCCCGAATCATTACAGAGCGCCAGACAGACATATGCCCTTGATCCTCAAGCCCTTCACAGCTCAACTTCCCCTCCGATATGAGAGCATATCTCACTGTTGTCATAGGAAACTGTCTGCGATGCCTGCAGAGACGGTCCGTCTGTCTGACAGACTGACTGACTGACTGACTAGACGCAGCAGTGCATAAAGTACGAACAGCTGTGGCCTGATGGGTGCACCTTGGAAGTCATTTTAAAAACATTTCCCAAACATTGACACAAAATTGTCAATCTGGACACACAAAATTGAGGGAAATGGTTGAGCATTAAGTGTTCAAAAACAATCAATATTATTGGGAAATAGCATTGTGAACGTGTTAGGTGCACCACTCTAAAGCCCGTTAATCACAGATCGCATTATCATGTGTCAGCAGTGCAGCCAGGAATAACTCTAATGTCTAAACCCTCGCCAAACAGCCCATTAAAACTCGAGAATGTGCTATTGATCATCTATAATTTATCTGATCAGGGTTCGTCTGTGTCAAGTGCTGGAATACCCGTAAGTAATGCCGTGACACGAGACGCTCTGGCCTTGCGCAATCTCAATGTTTACATTTTGAGACAAAGGCTGTCATGCTGTGCTTGTAGGTCACGCGACCACAGTGAAAACATAAGCTATTAATTTAGTGTACATTTCGAATAAGCACAAATATAGCACTGTAACACTAAATCAGTGCATTTTTAAAAACACTTTTTTTGTGTAAAAGCACGCTTCATCCGGGTCTTTTTGGGGGGGGGCATTCACAACAGGAAAGTTCACCAAGTTCAGACTTGTTTAATACGGGACTCGAGCCAGTCAACTGTTTTGAACCCGGGACTCCCTTCCCCCACTGTAAGCTAGCTGTCGAGCTAGCCACGCTAGCTTCACTTGAAGCTTTTATCTCTTCACATTTAAGAAAAATAAACCACGCCAATGCGTCCGGGACGGCCACGTGAAGACGTGCCGATAGCCTCGTGACAAAACCACAGTTGTCTTTATTTAGAGACATTCGTGGAGACAATGGTGCACACAAGTCAGTCGGGCTAAAAATTGCCAAACACAAAGGGAACTCAACTTAGAGCTAGCCAGGAGCTAACATCGCTAGCATGTAATTTGGCGAGCTGTGCAACAACGTTCAGTGCGAGTGACACGCGCAGGAATCGCGGCATTCGAGTCCTTTATTGTGTATCTGCGTGACTGGGTGGGTGTCAAGTGTCAACACTTCCCGTGCTTTGCAGTGA
>JAVDOI010000003.1:24703957-24923957 GCA_032191485.1 Leptoclinus maculatus | reverse complement strand
GCTGGAGATCAGTGTGGAGGACCTGACGGAGGAAAACTACGTTCCCAGGAAAAGGGCCTTTCACCCCTTCAGCGGCCGAGGGTACCGACTTGGCAGGTAAGAGATCGCTGTTGTGATACTATTACAAGGTAAATACACTACATGTACATTTTAGAGTATTATATGTGTTGAAACACGATTTGACCTTTTTATAAAGAATAATTAAGCACATAAATATGGTCCTAAATAATCAATAATGTACCTGTTGAGTTGGCTTCAAGTTCCAAGGTGCTATACTTCTTTATACCACTAGGTGTCCTTCTAAATCCAGCTATCAAAACACCCACAAGCAAATCTGAGCAAACAGACCCGATGAACTCAGAGCCTCAACATTTAATAACGCCGTATAAATACTACATTTTCCAGAGAGTCCCAAAATATTTTTTACGAGGGTTTGTCTGCCTACACCTAGTTTTAATCACTTGCACAAATACACAATGCATTGTCTGTGTGCATGCACTTTTAACTGATCGTTAATTTGTTATTTATTTCTGTCTACTCCCAGTGTGGCGCCCAGAGTAGTGGCCAGGTCACCATCTGTACACGAGGACGGAGAATCTCCTCCTATTCCCCTGGTAACACTAGACCACGCCCTTCCTGTTACCTCCCTGCAGATCTGGTTGGCTGACGGCAGGAGATTGGTGCAGAGGTTTAACCTAAAGCATCGGTGTGTATTAAGTCCAAAAGGCCAAAAACGCATCTCTCCACATCTGAGCTTGACATCGTCAAATATTATCTACATAAGACCGATTTAGTATTCTGCGCAATGAATATCTTGACACTATCCACCACTGCTATGCCGTCTGTAAATCCCATAATCTCAAGCATCGCAGAAAAAAGAAGTAGTTCAAGGGATGACACGGGATTTTTGTTTGTACTAGCTTAGGAGCTGGCGAAGGGGTTTGTTTGAGGATTACGTAATGCTTTGTTCTAGTCTGCTGGAGTCGAAGGCACGGCACGGCGCATGTTATATCCCCCTGCCACAGTGCAGGGGGCTGCAGAAAACATAATCTGAGATGTAGCAGCGGAGTGGATCTATAAAATCCCCAGAGAGGGATTGCGTAACTGGGATGCAGCATTTATATAACAGGGTTAGCTAAAGGATAGGGAGGGCTGAACCCCTCCAACCTTCAGCGAGCCTCAGCGTGTGTGTAGGGCCGCCATAGGATCGCTTGTACATGGTGGGCCGTGATTAATAATGGATGTTTTTTACGAGCACAGAGAGACATCATGTGTCACAAGAGAGAGTAGAGTATTTGTGCGGTGATGCTTTGCTGCTGATGAACAGTCCTGCCTTTCTTTGTTGTGTTATTTTTGTTTACGTCTTCCTGGTTCTTCTCTAGGATCGCCGATGTTCAGGATTTCGTGGCGCGCTGCCAGAGGAGCTGCCCGCCTTTCGTCCTGACGACGTCGGTTCCTTTCCGGGAACTCAACGACAAAGAATTGAGTCTAGAAGAGGCCGACTTGGCCACCGCCGTCATCGTCCAGAGACCTCTGAACACACAGGCTCCGTTTGGACACTCCTGACTAAAAGGGGCCCCCCAGTAATGCACACAACACACCCCTCAACCCCTTCACTGGCACCTCACCAAGACCCTGATTGCAGTCTCAAGGCCCCCCCTGTAACTTATAATATTGCTTTATTCTAAAGTTTGCGCTGCATTTGATGATTGACATATTTAGATCTCCATGTGGGCTTATCTACAGCCTAATGGAGAGATTGTCAGTTTGTTTGTTGTCAGTGCTTTTTTTTGTCTTCTTCCTCTGGAGGACAGTGTTTATCTGCCAACAGATCTCCCAAAACGCCCAAACTCAAGAGAGGCAAACGGATTCTGTCGCCCGTGCAGATGTGTCCATCTGTTGCTCTACCACATGTTACCCTCCCTCCTCCCCTCACACACACACACACACACACACACACACACACACACACACACACACCAATACCTTCACCACCAGCACCACCGACCAACTCTCTAAAGTCTTCCCAAACTGTGATCACCAGTTTATCTGCACTACATTTAATAAACATATGTTTGCACATTATTGGGATTTAAAAGGGGAAAAGATGACAGCTTGTTACTGTTATATGTGTGTATTCTTTTTAACCATTTTTGCGCTTTTGTGCATTATTTAATTCAGAATGCACAATGTATTGTTTTATTTGACTGCATCCTTTCAAAACATATCAAGGTACAATAAAAATCCTCAAAAGTTCTGCAAATTTGTATTTATTTATTGACGTCAGACAAATTGAATGAAGCATATTTTCAAAGCCCTTTCAGCATTCAAATTCATATTATTTTTTTTGCTACCCAGGTGTGAAGACTGCGGACCGAAACATTTGATAATTGAGGCATCCATCAGCTTTGACGTGTTTATGACATGACACCAAGCAGCACCGTATTCCGTGTTGTAATGCAACATCTGGGCTGTTACTACAGATTTAAATGGGGATTTAGATTCAAGAGGTGAGGGGGGAGGGGAGCTACTGATGTCAAAGAAGTCCGAATTGCAGGAATGGCGACTTCACACTCAGATGGGGTGGAGTAAAGTTGAATTCCCGCTCTTCTTCTTGAATGAGGCCTCTTGTGTTTCCTGCCATGCGTCAGGCCATGCGTGCGCTTTTACACACGAGCGTGCGCTTGCTTCTCCGTCTCTAAGCTTTCTTGCTTGGCCTCGGGAAGAAGGCGAACACCATTATCCATCTTCAATATTTAAAAGCAACGGGAGGGATGCTAGTGCAGAACAGAGGAGGGCTTGTATTTGCTCGTGGCTGAGGAAGAGGAGATGACAGCCACAGGACGGCCAAGGTTAGGCGAAGAGATGTCTCGAATAGTATAATCCCCTCTGAAGAATTACCTTTCTAAGAGGCCACATTTGAAGATTTTGACCTGAAATGCAGGCTGTGGGCATCGCTTGGTTGGCAGCCAGAGGGGGTCTGGCTAAAGAGTAAAAGAGAGCACATTTCCTTTCTGCTACATATTTAATAAGGCTAAGCATGCAGGGAATTACTTTCCCTTTAACTCCCACATTTCCTTTCAGAAGGACGCTTTTACTCGTGCAGCGGCCAACCTTTTCATTTTGCACATTCCTCTTCACGCATTATCGGAAACATACCCCTTCTAATGCAGGTCATATGCCTGACTTTTCTGCAGCGGTGACCTTTTTCACTGTCGATAATGTGGTTTTGGTTGAGGGGTTTGCATGCTTGGGATTTACAGAGAGGTCTGGGTTCACCAGCCGAGGTCTCCATGACATGTTTGTTGTCATGCTCTGAGGAGAGGCTTACTGTGGAGAGTGAGCGTCTTGCACTAAAAGGAGCTGCTTATTATGAAAGTGCTTTGTGGGGAAAATGAAAGGCACTCAATATATCATAAGTGAAAGATTGATAAAAGGGCCTTAAAAAAAATAGCATTACGAGTATGTGTGGAACTGCATCTCCTTCTTATGGAAGCCCATTCCCGCCAGCAAAAAAAAAAAGATCACTAAAAAATAAAAATTTAAAAAATAAGATCACAAAAAAAAAAATAGTAACTTAAAAAAAAAAAAAAAATGTAATTCACGAAAAAAAAATAAATAAATAAAAATTCCCACTAAATAAATAATAATAATTCTAATAATTTTTTATTTTTTTTTATTTTACTTTTTTTCCACCAGCAAAAAAAAAAAAAAAAACTTTTGTTTTTGGTGCATCCATCTGTAACCATAACACTGACCACATTTTTCCAGTTGCTATAGAAAGTCGAAATTATGAGATACTTTAACACAACAGTCATAGAAGCAGCTATGACATATGAATGGATTGTGAGTACATTGAAGACTTCTTTAAAACGTGGCTTTACAACACATGAAATACAGATGTTTCACATGGATTGTACTGAGCAAACTATGGAAGCCCATTCCTGCCAGCAAAAAAAAAAAAAAATAAGATCACCAAAAAAAAAAAAAGAATTAATTCACAAAAAAAAAAAAAAAGAAATTAATTCACAAAAAAAAAAAAATATATATATATATATTTTTTTTTTTTACTTTTTCTCTGTCAGCAAAAAAAAAAAAAAAAAGATGTTTCCAGTTGCTGTTTATTGGTCGCCACCTCAGCCACATTGGTTTCATTCTTTATACTCCAGAGCTGCTTCTTGCTTAACATTCTATTCAAGGGTGCGTTTGCTCAGTACAATCCATGTGAAACATCATCTGTATTTCATCTGTTGTAAAGCCACGTTTAAAGAAGTCTTCAATGTACTCACAATCCATTCATATGTCATAGCTGCTTCTATGACTGTTGTGTTAAAGTATCTCATAATTTCGACTTTCTATAGCAACTGGAAAAATCTGGTCAGTGTTATGGTTACAGATGGATGCACCAAAAGTTTATTTTATTTTTTTTGCTGGTGGAAAAAAAGTAAAATAAAAAAAAAAAAAAATTATTAGAATTATTATTATTTATTTTGTGGGTGGATTTTTTTTTTTTTGTGAATTACATTTTTTTTTTTAAGTTACTATTTTTTTTTTGTGATCTTATTTTTTATTTTTATTTTTTAGTGATCATTTTTTTTTTGCTGGCAGGAATGGGCTTCCATACCTTCTCCAACCAGAGAGATGTGTGTAGAAAAGGCTTGCTGTCTACTCAGAGTTAAGCCTATGATGGAACTATTTTCATGTATATTCGAGAATATTTTATTTCATAGAGCCACGTGTTTTCTAAATTAAACAAATAATCAGAATCAGAAACGGTTTATTGCCAAGTATACGTTACACATACAAGGAATTTGGCTTGGTGATCCTGGTGAGCTAACAATACAAATGAAACCCTGCGTAAGATGTTAGGAGTAAGATGTGTAATGTCTCGTGTGTCTCCAAAGCCAGTTTGAATAAAATAACCCTGATGATGTCATCGGGGTTACAGGGCTCGAAAGTTACATTTTTTAAAGGCTGCATGTGGTTTGAAAGAAGTGGACAGTGAAATGAATTATGAATTATTTGGGTTTTAGAGGCTCTGTGACATATAGAGACTACTCTGGGGCTAGTTGGTAAGCTACTTTAGCTGGCAGGCTAGCCTCTTACATGCTAACACAAGTCAATTACAATAACTCCCTTAGATTCTTTTCTCTCTGAAAAGAACCTCCGTTAACTCCTCTGTGGTAATAAATGCTAGTTATGGACATTGTAGGCTACATCATTTCTTTGTACAACTCGGCCTGAAGGTACGCAATCACCGTGACGCACCCATTGGTGTGTGGACCGCCGTTTTGAAGCTTCAAGCTCTGCATTTTGGCCACCGCCATCTTGGTTTTGGCATCTAGACAGAGAAGTTATCAGACAACTCCCGGACCGGACAACGTCGTGGTAGCAACCTGTCAATCACAACGTAGCCCCGCCCTGAAGCATCCCCTGCTTTATGGTCTGTTTGACTCTAAATGGACCATCATTTACTAAATGAACATCATGCTGTATTGAAGAAGACTTGAAACTAGAGACTGAGACCATAAACTCATGTTTACAATGTTTACTGAGGAATAAAGTGTGAAGTAGGATGATTTTCTCATAGACTTCTATCTGACTTCGTTTTGCAACCAGAGGAGTCGCCCCCTGCTGGCTATTTGAAAGAATGCAAGTTTAAGGCACTTTCACATTGGCTTCACTTTTCAGAACCGGAGGTTGCCACCTGGTCATGGAAATGTAGGATCCGGCATAGGGACTAAACGTTTGGATATCTCTGCCTCTGCTGCTTCGATGTTGAAAATCTGTTTTTTGTAAATCACTCAACTTTATCCGGAGTAGCCTAGCCCGTAAAGTAGGCCTTCTACACTCACACACACTACAGGCCTATACAGGTATTGTATTTACAAAAGTTAACATGTTAAACTTTACATTGCATTACATTGTAGGCAACCAACTATAAACTTACTTACTACAAACTATATTTTGCAGTGGAATTGAAGTGTAACCTACATCACAACGATGTTGATGATGATGATGATGAGGATAAGGATGATGAGGATGATGAGGATGATGAGGATGATGAGGATGATGAGGATGATGAGGATGATGAGGATAAGGATGATAATGATGATGATGCTAATGATGCTGATGCTGATGATGACACTGATGAGGATGATGCTGATGCTGATACTGATGATGATGATGATGATGATGATGATGATGATGATGATGATGATGATGATGATGATGATGATGATGATGATGATGATGATGATGATGATGATGATGATGATAATTCAGTCTGGGAGCCATCTAGTCACGCTTGAGTGGTCCTTGTTGAGTTCCTTTCGCAAGCACACCTTTCCGGCTCGTTGTTCCGAAGAACCGCACAGGTAAATTCTCCGTGAGGGAAATGAAACCAAACTGCATTTTAGACATTCCGCGTGTTAACAGCGCGTGAGACCGGGGTGAGTGTTTGTAAACGAATATGTCACCAAGCGTGATGCTTTTTATACGGAATGCCAAAGAACCAATGCTGATGCTTATTGTATACCCTTTCAAGAGTAGAATATTATAGGAATCATATATGATTGTTTATCACATGCTTAAAAATAGCACTATTTTGTCACTATCTCACTAAAAAAACACCCATGAAATCAGAAACAACAGTGTTTTCTGTTGCATGGTCCCTTTGCCGTGCCTTCCCATCCAAAACACACACACTGTTCGTGTCAAACACACGCCTGCCATAATCTCAACACAGATGCACGCACACACACACACACACACACATGCATTGCCTACATACATGCGATCCGTTGAGTGTCGTGCACCGTGACGGCCGCTGCACGGCGCCGCTCCGTCACTGCAGACTGAAAGCAAACCGGGAGCGGAGACGCGCAGACCGTCTCCATCCTCCGCAGTCTCCTTCTCATCCTGCCCGTCCGACCGACTGACTGGCAGATCACCGCAAACAACTAACTGACCACAGCCGCTGACAACAGCGGCAGCTTTTCCCACCAACAAGAGGTAGGACCATACATCTGTTTTCTCCTTTTAAAAAAGAAAAAGAAAATGTAAGCAAGGTTCTTATCAGTGGCTGTTTATGGATGTGCTTTCAGTAATAGTAGGGCAGACTAACACACTCTCGCACGGGACATCGTCGCTGTTTTGCGCCCCTGTTTGCTCTTTCTCAAGCGCAGTCAGCTGCGCAAGCTGTCAAATACAGCAGGTGATGGTAACCTGAATGCCATTTGACTTTTAGTGGTCTATTTATTTAGAAAAGGTTGCTTAGTTTGAACATGTGTGTGTCTGTGTGTGTGTGTTTGTGTGTCCGTGCGTGTGGTTTCTTGTTACATTCTCCTGCATCTGTATTCAACTCTGCTGTTGTTCATTGTCCCATGTATGCGTTGTTGTGCATGCATCCAAAGTCTTTGTGTGTTTGTGTGCCTGCATTCTTGTCATTGATTGAGTGAGTGTGTGTGTGCCTATATATGCTTTTTTTTTGCATATATGTGTGTGTGTGTGTGTGTGTGTGGCACCGCCGCCTGTCTGACTTTGCCCTTCCCTTCCCCTTTCCCTCCCCGGCCTCATTCCAGAGCAACCACAGCATGTGAATGGCGGCAGAAAGCGGCAGAGTTGTCACAGAGGAGCAGGAGGAGCCCGCGGCCTCCGGAGCCGTCACTCGCGCGCACCGCGCACACACCCGGAGCCAGAGCCACATCCAGTTTCAGCCTCTGACACACAGCACCTCCACCACCACCACCCAGTGGCAGGCCCCCCGCGCTCTCGCTCACACGAGGAGTCACAGTCACACGCACTTCAGCACTCCTTCGCACACGCCGGCGCAGAAGTACGGCTGCCGCCTCACACACAGCCTCTCAGCCATGACCAAGGGGGACAAGGGAGCGCAGGGCTCCGCGGGGAAGCTCATCAAGCCCACTGAACCGCTGTTCCCCAAAACTCCTCCGCAGGTAAGGCCACCTGTGCTGCTTCTTCTTCTTCTGTTGTTGTTGTTGTTGTTTGTCATCACATGTGCAATAGCAGCTGTGTAGTGAGGCACAAATCTGAGTGAGAATTTCCAATCTCATCTGGTGTGTTTTGCAGCTTAGGTTGGCTGTGAGTGACTTCACATGATTGGATGGAGAAGGACAGAAAACATCTGTTTGCAATTAATCAGCTACATTGTTTCCCTGTGTTTTCCACTGTAATCCACTAGATAGTAGGTTCAACGCCGGGGAAGTTGATTGTTTTCATTTGAGCAAGGTTGTTCTGACTGATAGGATGATGACCTTCTTTTTTCTGTGATCAGCGGACTTAAGTGAGGAAATAGAGTCGTGATCACATTCATTATAGGAAGCAAGACAGTAGAAAGGAATGACTTACTCAAGTTTTACAAATGCCAGAAGCCCGGGTTGACTTATCTCTCGTTAGAGTCATCATACGATTGCCATTTGAGTGCTAGAAGAAGTCTGTGAAGAAAGTGAAACTTTGGCGTGTGAGCGCGTTGTTTGTATTTGTGTTCGAATGGAAGTGAGCTGACAGTGAGCCAAGTCTTCACACGGTGTATTGCCTCTTGGTTTTTGAAATAGTGGAAGTTAGTCACTGGTTTTCTGTTTCCCTCCGTTGAGTCAGGTTGCTTGTGAAAACAGCATTACATCACGCATACATCACTCGATCTAACCAGTTCTGCAACTGTCTCCTCTCTACCAAAGCTCTGTCTGATCTGCAGTGTTTATGTACGGTGTTTAATTATATTTGGAAGAAAAGTTGAGTATTTTCTCAGTATAAATAGTCGTTTTATTTTTATTTCCCCAAACGACCTTTAAGATGTAACTGGAACATGTTGGGACCACTTCTGGGCCAGAAGCTGGTTCAAAGTACACGGACTGAAGTGGACACTTTCTCCCGTCGTGAATGCGACTAAGTGACGGATCGATGGTCAGTAAACTGCCACAGCAAATTCCACATACGGAGCTTTGTCACACTGACACGCCCGGGGAGCTGTAAACTCTGTCCATCTCTGGATTTACTGGATTTGATTCCCTGCGAGTTCAGCCGGTGTCACCAGGCGACTGTTGACATGTCGATGACTTGCTTCCATCACTGACACAATCAACCTTTTGCTTTCATTCTCATAATCCATAATCTGAAGTGATGGCAGCACAAAGCTACTGTTGTCAACTCCCATAAGGAGAACCTTTTGGTATGACCCTGACAGACAGAATTGTCAGAAAATCCTTCACCGAATGAACATTTAGCTTAACTTTTTGCACGCAAACCTTCAGCGTACACATTTTATTTGGAGAATATAGCTTTGTTTTTTCCCCCCTCCTTTTCTTTGCACTAGAATTATCCTCAATCCTGATTTAGATCACTTGCAGTTCAGTTTCCCCTCTAGCGGTTAAGGATTCATTAACTTTAGAGATTAGTCTTATCTGTCCTTGTCCCTTGCTTGTTGACAGTCTTAACTTTGCAGATGCTCCCTTTAGTCAGAGCCAGCGTTTTCGTCTGTGTTTTGAATTGTGTGTGTGTGTGTGTGTGTGTGTGTGTGGTGCTGTTTGTGCATCCAGACAACAGCAGAAGGGATATCCTGTTTATCCTCTTTGATGATAAGAACGCAGTTATGACAGATTGAGAGTAAGTGTTTGGAGGGAAAGAATGAGAGTTTAGAGAGAGACAGAGAGAGACAGAGAGAGAGAGAGAGAGATGGAGAGACAGAGAGAGAGAGAGAGAGAGAGAGAGAGAGATGGAGTATCTTTTGCACATTATCAGATAAGCAGCATTCTCCAGACACCAAAGACTTTAATTTCTCTCTCTCCAATTAGAGGTAATTGCAGTGAGAGTGGAAGAAGAGAGAGTTTTGAAGTCGGAACCGCCGCGCAGCCTTTACTTACCTCTGACCCGCTTGTCTTGCGATTGAATAATTACACACCTACCTCCTGGTAATTGTCGCTCTCGAACCCCTCCATGTTTTAATGGGGCGACAAAAATGGAGGAAGAGAAAACGTGGGCCAGATAATAACAGTGTGCCGGTCGTGGCTGTGGTTACTTTGGTGATTTCCCCCTTTCATGAAGCTCTTGGATGGGGGGGGGGGGGGAGTAGCTGTGGGGCTATGCCTGGGCCACTGGATGTGGAGTGACACTGTTTTGTGTGTGTGTGTGTGTGTGTGTGTGTCTGACACCAAAGGTTATACAGAATCGGGGGAACAGGCAAAGGTTGTGCACAGCCCCTGGAGACAGTCGTAAATATTGTGCTCCCCAGACTGTGGTGACTCGTCTTATTCATGTGTGAAGATGAAAGCTTTCCCCTTCTTGTTGCACACACACACACGCACACACACACACACACACACACACACACACACACACACACACACACACACACACACACACACACACACACACACACACAGACACACACACACACACACACAGACACACACCTACACACACACACACACAGTCACGTGTCTGATGGTTTTGGCAGAGCACGGTGAGGGGAAACGGAGCTGTGGATGACTCTGTGGGTTTCTCCGGCTCCTCCATGGGCCTCAGTGTCTGCGCAGACGGACCACAATGCAAACAGCCGGCAAGGGGGGGGGGGGGGGGGGGGGGGGGGCTCCTCCTGATTCTCTATCTATTTAACACGCACACATATTTTATACATGAGCATCTCTCTTTCCTGCTAGAGTAAGTCATTTAGGGAGGCAAAGATACGGGAAGATGATCTAAGGTTGCAGTTGTAGACTATATCTGTGTGTGTTTCTTTAGGGAGTGGAATTCAATGGAGGAACAGATCAACGTCCACACATCATCAACGTACGTCATCATTGCAAATGCAGCGTGACGAGGAAGCGCTTTAGCAACTACAGAGCTTTTCTTTGCATTCCACTGAACCACTCGATGGTTGAAGGAATGTTATTTTAGGAGCACCTGAAATTGAATTTGGAGGAAGGATTGAGACCATGAGCGACTACAGCATTCAATATTTATGAGTCATAAGTCTGTATCTTATGGCTAAATTAGTTTGAGAGCGACAGCTCGATTCACGTTGTCTTGTGTTCTTGTGAACTAAAATAAAAGTTAGTTTAGTTGGTTGGATTTCACGTCCTTCAGTCTAAAGTACTACTGTATGTGCAGCAACAGAAACTTACAGTTTACCATGTTATGACTGAATCATCCATGCTGATTGGCTAACAAAGTGACACAATACTCCTCACTTCCCATTTCCTGGAATTAAAATGATGATGAAAATACAAGAAAGTAGAAAAGTAGGATGCACACATGCACGCGTGCACATGTGACGGATTGCATGATGCTGTTAATTCAATACAATCTGAATATACTGTTTTCAATTACGCCTCTTGGCCTCAGCCTTGATTGTGTCCATCAATGCAAAACCTTGTCAGAAGCAATTACCTTATACTTAGTTTAAACCTCAACGCTAAGCAGTTCTATTGTGTGTTTAGTGACAGCAAGCAGTTTTCAGCGTCGGGCATCCTTTATCTCCCGTTCCCCGCGTGGAATGAGAGTCTTCACCAGATCCGCTTGCAGTGGCGAAAAGTTAATTGGCTCATTAGCAGCCTGACCTGCGTGGCCACCCATTATCTTAAAATAAGTTTCTTCCTCCGCTCTGTCGCCTCTGTCTCCACAGACCGAGTTGGGCCATAAGTTGACATTTAGCAGCAAGCTGTGTTTCGCCATCGGCGGCGCGCCCAAGGAGGTGGCCGGCAGCGCCACAGCCTTCTTCCTGCAAATCTACCTGCTGGATGTCGCTCAGGTATGTGTTTGACAATGAGGAAAAGTGTGTGTGTGTGTGTGTGTGTGTGTGTGTGTGGCTCCTTTATATGAGAAGCAAGTGGTTGTGTGTGCGCCTGCATGTGTTTTTATTTGACTCTGTTCCCGTTCTGCTCCGCAGATCAACGCCTTCCAGGCCTCCATGGTGCTGTTCATCGGTAAAGCCTGGGGGGCCGTGACCGACCCTGTCGTCGGTTTCTTCATTACGAAGAGCAGATGGACCAAGATTGGCAGACTCATGCCCTGGTGAGCTCCCTGCTCACACCACGAAGGAAACTCCATCATTGTTGTTTCTCTTTCATAGTCATTGTTTTTCTTTTCTTTCTCCTTTTATCTGTAAATCACATTCGAAACATCTGGTTGCACAGACATAGTAATAATAAGACAGTTCTTTAGGGAAGGACTATTACTGCAGAAGTATATTATTGTATTCGGCTACCAAGGAAAATTCATACACAAAATCTCATTGTCTAACTGCAGTTCAACCTTTAAGAAGGAGGACATATAAGCAACTGAATAAAAAAAGCTAAATAATATATATATATATGTTTTTTAATCTCAGCTAATAGACTTGTTTAAAACACAGTAAGGTGCTGCTGTTGACATACGGATGAGCTTGCGTAAAAGGACTGGAATTTGTCAGCAGATTATGATTTGGTTTTGTTTTTCTCCCACTCTGTCAGACATAATTACGGACGCTACATCATGTTAGTGTTTGTGCAACGTCTAAACAGAAGAAAAAAAACCCCAATGTGCTCCACTTTCGGATGTTTTCCAAAATGATTCTCAGGCCCGAGGCTCTCACCTGAGGATTGGGCTGAATAAATAGCCTTTGTGCTTTAATTACTCTGTTCCCGACGCCCCCTCTGATGAGCTTTACATAGTGTGTGCTTCAAGGGGGCGTCGGCTGTTCTTTTTGTTATTTTCGACCGTTTGAGGCCAGACAACAATAGACAATTCATCTGCGTTCTTTCACGAGTGGTTGTTGCCACCGTGCCTCCCCGATTACACATTTTATTACATCTCTGTAAACACCTCATTTCACATTTGGGCATCATCCAGCTGCCTTTGTGCGCAAGATGCTAAGTATCTCACGGCCTCTCTGTGGAATTATTCTTTGCGGCTCTACGATCGCGGATTATACGAAGCTATTAACACAAATCACCATTTTTTGCAAAATATGATCCTATAAGCTGCTGCGCATGTGTGTGTGTGTGTGTGTGTGTAGTCTTTTGAACACGCTGGTGTGACACTTACTGTAATTACACATTCAGTATCTAATGCCTACTGCATTATAAACCATAGATTACATACGAGCTGACAGTGCTGGAGGGGGACCAGGTCCACTGTGGCCCGGCCGGCCACAGATGCTGATGGCTGTTGAATCAGCTTTGATTACTCACAGGAAGCTGCAGGTGTGTGTGTGTGTGTATGTGTGTGTGTGTGTAGTATATACAGTGGGTATTTTAAATGTGGGTTGCAAGACACTCCCTCAGATTGGACCCTGTTTGGAAAGTCCCCTCTGCCCATCCAGCAGGAAGCGTTCATCGCCAGACATACCGTGATTTCTATCTTCTTTAGGATGGAGTCATTTGGCCCTCTTGGGTGCTGCCCTGTTTATTATTTTGTGATTGTAGTATATTGCACAATCCCAGTGGAAGATTGTCTCTACTAGAGAAAGACACAGTGATGGTAGTATACCAGTGGAGGAAGAAATACTACTACCTACTTGGCCCCTGTGACAGCTATATCATTATACAATATGCTTATTAGATTGATTGATTAATACCACTGCTCTAATTCTTTTACATAAGTAGAATATGTGGGAGTACAAAAGTACAACATTCCTCACTGAAATGTAGTGGACTGTATGAATACTAAATCCCAAAGTCAACGAAGAAAGCACACTCTCACCCGCTGACCTTCCTCTAAACCCCCTCTGTTCCACTGCACAGCATCTAATTAAAACTCTGCAGGAACAAGTCAGAAAGAAGAGGAATGTGCGCGCCAGCTTCCTGTCAGCTGCCTTAATTAACCATTGGGACAGGTGCGAATGATGTGTTTCCGTGCGTGAACGCGCGAGTGTGTTTGGCGCATGTGCCGCTGTCGAACCGCTCCCCGTAACACACAGTCATCTTGCAGGAACGTTCTGACCGCCCCATTCATCCCCCCCCCCCCCCGGGGGGGGCCCTTTCATCGCTCCCATGACCGAGCAGTCAATACTGCAGCACCAGCGTTGCCGGACGCCTTTGTTTGAGCAAACAATCAGGAGGAGAGTGAGGTGGTGGTGGTGGGGGGGGGCTGGACGATGCTAGAAATGACCACTACCTCTGCCTCCCTCTCTCTGCTCCTTTCTCCCGGTTTCTCTGTTCACAACTCCCGGTGCAGCCGGAGCGGGTCAGAGTTCAGAACCCGCTGCAGGTTTTTGTCACAGTCACCACAATCCCAGCGGCCCCCTTGTTCTACCTCGTTAATGTGCAGCTGTTTCGGTCCCTACACCGCGTGACAAACAAAACGCTCTTTTAAGGACAAGGCGGATGATATATTGGTGTTTGCACAGACAAGTCGTACACTTGATCCTCCGTAATCTGCCACATCAAAAACACACAGCTGTTCACGTTAACCGGTTGTTTACCTATGAATTATACACGGCCCGTGCACCGTATCACTCCGAGTTCTGCAAGAAGCACAACGCAGCAGAATTGCTTCATGCAAGCGTTTGCTTGAGTGTGTGTGTGCTTCATGTTCACGCGTTGGTGTGTGTGTGTGTGAAGGGTTTGAAATATTGTGGTATTTCCCTGCTTGGCCATTCCTCCCAGGACAGATTCCTGTCACACTTACAACATAATCATTTAGCTGTCAGCTTAGCCTCACTGTAATCCTCCAGAAATATGGCCTGATTTTAACACCGCTATGGATATTACATAACACAAGCACTGTCATCCCTATTCTTAAGATGGTGATGGTGGCTGCTTGGGGATTTGCGTAGACCCATCATTGCTTGAAACACATTTTGAGATGTAATTAGGTTATGTGTGCTTCATATTGACAGTCTGGCTTCAGTGTTTACTCTCACCTGACGTGCGTCTGTGTGTGTTTTCCAGGATGGTGGGTTGCTCTCCGTTCCTGGTGGTCTCCTACTTCTACCTCTGGTTCGTTCCTCCCTTCATCAGCGGCAGGTTCCTCTGGTACCTCGGCTTCTACTGCCTCTACCAAACCCTCATCACTGTAAGTACCAATGCTCTTTCAGGGGTGCGTTTGAGGTTTTGAGGAATCTGAAATGCCGCATGTGTGCTTTTTACATTGCTCAGCGGGACTTCGGGGCGCAAGAGAGAGGCGGCGAGTGGGAGACGGGAGATGAAAGCTCTTATTGACACGTTGCGTAACAATATAGATAAAATGCTGCAAACACTGCGAATAACAAAGCGTGGGAGATGATTACAGTCGCCTCATGCCAGACTCCGACAGCTCCTGGTTGGGTTTGCACTTTGATTTGTGAGACAAGCAGCACATCAGAGCCCAGAGCTCTTAGATAGCTCACCTCAAAGGGGAAGCGTAGTTATTTAGGTTGCCTTTTGTTATTATGGTCCAGACCATTCATCTCTCTCTACCTCTCTGCTCTGGGGTAACCCATCTAACATGTGCTACAGAGTGCGCAGACCGCCGCAGCCACAGTGCGGCGGGCTGTAATGGCATGTCATTCTAACTACTTGATAAGTATACGGGCAGCCCTGCCAGGAACCTCTTGCTGGGTAAATGCTGGTTACCACTTTTAGCCTGCCTTCATTGTCTCTGGATGTGTGTGCTTGTGTGAAGTGAGCTGGGAGAGGCCAGCTGCTATCATTCAGAGGGCCGCGGTCTGTAAACAGAGGTTAGGATGCAATACATCATCTGTTTATGTAATCAAGCTATAACGGGGGCTTCTATCCGATTTATTAGTTCTCACTTCCATCCGCAGCGAACGGCTGAGCAGGTTAAATTCTATAAATGTTTGCAATCCAGTAAATGACATGCTGTTTAGAACCGGCGGCTGGAGAAAAACCCCTTCCACGGCCGCGTTTATTTTGGTCGCGGCTTCCGCAGTGCTGACTGGGCCCTCGTGTGTAAATTACAAAGTGAAGCAGGACTCGGTTTGCTCGCCTATTCTCTGGGAGAGGTGGTGAGGAAGGAGAAAACAGAGAGCTGAGGTCTGCAGAGATTGCTGTATTTTTATCTTCTTTTTGTTGTTGCATTTTCACAGGCACTTGTAGATTAAAGACATCTAAACATATCTTGGGTGTTCCCATTTGATTGTGAGTCAAATGTTATACTAGACTAAAGGGTGGGAAGCAATGGTGAGGCTGAGCCAAATGAACGCTTTGACTTGTGTGCTAACACGCTCACAATGACAATCGCTGATGTTTAGCACGTATGATGTTCAGCATCTTATGGGAATGTCATCAGTTATGGAGGTTTTTAACGAGATATCAGGAACGACCAATGTGGTTGCAAAGTTATTTCACTAAAAAAACGCAAATATCAACCTCATTGTGGTGCTAGAGGAGAATCATTAGGGTTCATCATGTGGGGACCATGAATGTCTGTACGAAGAATCTCATTGCAATCCAACTGAATAGTTGGTAAGATATTTTGGTGTGTACCAAAGGGGCGGAGCCACCAACTAGAGCCATGCTGCCACGCTAAGAACAACAAAAAACAACAACTCAAAAATTCATTATCTTTCTTCAGCCTTATGAGACTTGAGCCAGACTTGTGTTCATCATTTACCCGAGCCATAACTGTGTCTTTCTGCTCCATTGCAGTGCTTCCACGTGCCTTATTCTGCTCTCACCATGTTCCTGAGCACAGACCAGAAGGAAAGAGACTCGGCCACTGCTTACCGTGAGCTCCTTTTAATTAATATGCATAAACAGCAGCTGCTAATGACTGCAGTGCTGAATTAATCTTTGCAACAGTTCAGATTAAGAATGTGTGAGTTTGCTTTGAAGTGCAGGAACTGATAGCTGGATCTGTTTTTTCTTGTGTGATGCCAGGAATGACAATGGAGGTGCTGGGGACACTGGTGGGCGCCGCCATCCAGGGCCAGATCGTGGCCAGCGCTCACACTCTGAAGCACTGCCCGCCTCACAACATGTCCGCCGGTTACCTTGGCAACAGCAGCGGGACAGAGATCGTCAGGAGGCTGGTGCGCTCCCAGGACTACCTGTCACACTCGGTAAGTGTCACCGTGCAGCAGACCAGGAAGCCCAGGTGTGCCCAAAGTAGGCCAAGGAGGTGCTGTGAAAATAACTTGGGACTGTCATCAGCGTTCTCACTTAACTTGGAGCTGCGGTGTGCGCTCGAGGCAGGAGGGGAGGGGAGGGGAGCGCTGAATGAAAAGGAGGATTGTTCGAAAATTGGGTCCATATTTACAGACTGTCTACAGGTTCTGACATCCAAAATGGCCCCCGTGTTTTAACCCGTGAAACCTGTGGGATTGAAAGGAGACGCCAGTGTTTGATATCTGAAGCCGACATCCTGAGCCGGCTCCCCTCTCACCAACCACAAAGGGGGTTCCTCCCTCACATCAGGCTCCCAAAACTGTGCCCCCCCCACACTCAGGGGTCTCCGCAGTCTGTAAGTCATTAGGCCTATTTATATCCCACCCACAGCTATTGGAACAAGGCGCTCCAGATTCAATACGTCTGGAATATGAGTGTTTTGCTTCACGGTGGTTGCGGTTTTAGTGTAAAGTTGGAGGGAAAGGAACACGATGGGGAAACATTTCAGTTTGCAGAGCTGTGAAATAAACTGCTGCGAGTCCAACATGTCGCTTCTTTGCGAGGATGAAACGAGTCCAAACTGTCCTGGTGTTGGATTTTGGTTGCACCGCAGCTATTCGGGTTCCTTTTCCGATGGATTTTGGGTGAACCTTATAGGGGGGGGGGGGGCGACCCCGACCCCGCTCACCGCGCCAAACCCTCTGCAGCCACCCGCTAAATTCCTCCGCGGTCGCTGGTGAAGGGGTGGCACACCGTCTGCGCAAACTAGGTCTGCCCTTCGGAAACAGGGTGTGTTTGATGTGCATAAATAATAATGAACCGCTGGCTGAGCCGCATGGAAAAATAGCAAACAAACAGAGGTTGTGTAAGGCAGAGCAGTTCCTGTCGAGGTGCAGCATTAAACGATTACGGCATGTATTTAAGGACACAGCTGTACTTGAGGTTTCCTGCTGTTGATGCTTGTATTTGTACAGTGAAATGCCCGTGGCTGAGTTTGCTATTTAAACGGATGCCGGGAAAAATAAACACAGAAAGTCGCGGGCAATAAATCACGTTGTAATGGACGTATAGCATGGTGAAATGAAGCACTTTGAATCTTTTAGGCATTTGAGCACATTATGAATTAAAGATTGAGACGAGGCTCAGAATAGACCGGCTTCGTGCTGCCTGTGTACGAAGAGATGGATCGTCGCTTGCTGCTACATGTGTGTTCTTCCTCTCTTGCAGAAGGAGATGTACATGATCGCTGCCGGTGTGATCGGAGGAGTGTTTCTCGTCTGCACCTTGGTGATGTTCCTGGGAGTCAAAGAGAGAGACGGTGAGGCTTTTCTCTTTGGGTCTGATGGTGGGGGGGAACAATGACTTCAATGCTCCAACATCACGCATGAAGTTCAGTTTACTCATAACAAATAGTGGGACTTTTGTATAATATCTTCCAGACTGGCTGGACAAGCTGGAGGTGTTGATTTAGACCATTCTCTTTGATAATCTGTTCACACACTTTATTGAAGTGCAACACTAAAACGCTTGAAAATCAATTATCAAGCAAAGTGCCAGACGTGAGCTGATCTCAGCTTCTCGAATGTTATGTTTTTTTACAACATTGTACATTGAATATCCTTTAGTTTTTGGACTGTTTGGGCTCTGGGAATTTTTCTTCTGCATTTCATAGGCTAATGAGTCATTTAAAAAAGATTATTCATACATAAATCAGTGATGAAATGCAGCGTTAGTTTGCAGCCCTAATGAGCTATTTCACATATGGGAACACATTTTGGATTCAAACCAGTAGAGTTGGAGATGAAATTAGTAGCCGAGGGTCATACGTAATAACTGCAACATTCGCTGTTTTCTTGCATCTTTCTCACTTTTACGAGCACGCGTGTCAGTGAACTGTTCGGAGGTCCTCCAGTGTTTGCTCTCGTGCTCTGATCTGTATTATGAATGACAAACAGCATCCGCTGCAATGCAGCTGGGCAGTTCCAGGAGCACATCCATCCCCTCTCTCTCTCTCTCTCAACTGTGCATGTTATTCGATATATGCCGCATGCTCGTATCCTGATTCCACATCTTACCGTTTTCAGATCCGTACGCCGCAAAGACAGAGAAGCAGATCCCATTCCATCAGGGCTTCATCCTGGTGATGAGACACGGGCCGTACCTCACTCTGACCGCTGCCTTCCTCTTCATCACCGTCGCCATTCAGGTGAAAAGCACGTTTTACGGCAAATGGGGTCCTGCATCCTGACAAGGCGGAAGAATTGCCGGCGCTCGATGTTGATTTGATCAAAGTAGAAGAGCACTTACTGAAGGCTCACGGGTTTAAAGCATGTTTTTAAGTCCGTTTGGAGTGATAGCAGCGCGGCACATTCTCTGCTGTTTGTCACTTGTAGCCTGACGCTTCAGTTCTGACACCTGGGGTTCAGGCTGTTTAACTTAGTGCAGACTACTCCAACTTTTGCATGGGATCTATTTCCGTATGTGTATCTGCGATCCCTCATCTCAGTGGAGGTGTCAGTTGTCATCCATGTGAGCCCCGGGGTGGGAATAAATCACTGCAAAACGCCGTCAGCAGCGAGCCGAGAAGCCCAGCGACAGTGCTGAGTAGACAAGACACGAGTGAATATCTGAACGTCTCGTCTCTGATTTCTGCAGCTGGTACAGAGCAACTTCGTCCTCTTCTGCACTTACGCCGCCGACCTGAGGGATCACTTCCAGAATATTGTGCTGACCATCCTGGTGAGTACAGCTTTTTTTTTTATCACCAATGCACCCAAAGATAGACCATGTGACTTGAGCAACACATACACTCACTTTATAACTTCTTCATTTTTTCAATCCTGGTACTATTTGTATCCCTGTGACCTGCATTAGACCTTTACTTGAACCACAGCAAATGATGTGACAAATACTTCATGTTGACAAAGGAAACTTCGCCTCATTCCAGATTTGCACCACGCTTCCGATGACACTCCTCACATATAGAAACGTCATCATCTTCCTCAGACTATCTTACTTACACGTGATCCACTTGCACATGTTCACGCAGGTTTCTGCAGTGATAAGCATCCCGGTGTGGCAATGGTTTCTGCAGAGGTTTGGGAAGAAGACGGCGGCTTTTTGCGGCATCACAGTGAGTATACCGTGTTTTATTTTGGTTTGCTTTTAACTTCGACGATTACACTTTGATGTTTTGTGCCATCTTGTGGACAAAGATGGCGACGTGGCGTCCTCGTCTCTAAGACTTTTACATTTTCTTTTTTAAATTATTCCTCTATCTAGTGGATCATGCCCTTCACCTTGATGCTGGTCTTCATCCCCAACGTTGTGGTGGCCTACGTCGTGGCCGTCTCCTCCGGACTCAGTGTGGCCGCCTCGCTCCTGTTGCCGTGGTAAGACTTTTTCTTTATTGTCCCTTTTTTTTATTTATAACAATTTAGATATATTTTACAAAAGAAAAGGAGAATTTATTAAGATCCACATATGATAGCGTCCCTGTTGTTTTTCTGGGAAAGCTCTTTCCACCTTATTCCTCAAGAAAAACGTCACTTTTTACTTGATAAATAGGATCAACGCTTATTCAAAAACACCAAATAATCTCTAAAATGGTCTAAATATCTGAGCTAAATAAACTTTTATCAGACGAACATGTGAACACGGTGCTCCAGTTTAAAAGCCCGGTGGACTGTAGACTCTTTGTCGTTGTTAGACTTGAGAGTCCGTCTGTGTCAACGCTATTTGTGACCGTCCAGGGCGTCTCCCTGCCATCTGCAAGGTTTATGTGAGGATTAAAAAAAGAATATGCTACAGCTTACTTTTCTATCAGTAGAATCTGGATTTATATCCTTGAAATATTCAAAGTCCACTAAGCCTCCGACATTGTTTGTACAAAGGCCGTCCTGCAGTAAGTCTGTCTGTGCAGCGGTTGCACTGCTCATGTTAGTTCCCCTTTGATTTAATGCAAACCATGATATAGCACAGACCCTGCTGTTAGTGGTGACTCAGCCATTCACTCGGTTCATGTCACGGTCACAAACATGATGTCATTTTTTATGAATTAGAGGCGGCGTCTGCTATAAATCCTCTATATACCATCACAGAGCTAATACACAGCCGGAGGTAAAGCGTCTCCAAGGACGCTCCTCCTATCTCTCCTCCCCTCCCTCAAACCCCAAATTACAGGGGCCTCCCACGGGGGCATGTATATTTTGGAAGGGGCCGATTGTTTATCTTCTCTGCGGGCTGAAGCCGGTGGTACCGTGCGCTGCTCATCGTCTGATCGTGTTATTAGCTCTGTAATTTTAGCCCACCGGTTTATCGGAGCGCTATAAGAGGACCGGTTAAAGTCAGAGCGTGAGGGAGGTCTTAGGCGAAGACAAAGGACACACCGCTTCCAAAATCGTGCAACAAACCAACAAAACAAAAACCACAGATTAGTGTTCAACTCTGCATGTGTGTGTGTGTGTGTGTGTGTGATGCAGGTCTATGCTGCCAGATGTGGTGGATGACTTCAGACTGGCCAACCCCTACTGTAAAGGCCACGAGGCCATCTTCTACTCCTTCTACGTGTTTTTCACCAAGTTCGCGGCGGGCATCTCCCTGGGAGTGTCCACCCTCTGCCTGGAGTGAGTCTGCATTCCTATCACACACGCTCCATTAATTTACACACTCTATGATGCTCTGCATCTGCACTTAGTCATGATACCTTGCAAAGAAATGCATTAACCCCCGGACCTGATGCATGATTCATTATGTGAAAGGTGTGCAGTTGGCCCCTTTGCAGTATTGCAGCGTCAGGCTGGGATGTCGATTTCCTGTAACCTGTGTTTAAATTGGATCTCTGCGTGCGTGTGTGTGTGTGTGTGTGCGTGTGTGTGTGTAGATTTGCAGGGTATGACACCGGCGCCTGCAAGCAGCCTGCTCCTGTAGTGTACACCCTGAAGCTGCTGATTGGCGCTGCCCCGGTGGCCTTCATTGTTACGGGGTTAATGATCCTACTGCTCTATCCCATCAGCGAAGACGTGCGACTCAGGAACAGACTCTGCCTGGATGAGCTACGGTGAGCAGGGTTTGAGACTTAAAATCTATAACGGAGTGTCTGCATTACAAACTGTGTGTTTGGCACTTATGAGGCAGTAATGGTCTAATGAAAGACACCATTGAGTTGCATTATGGGAAATGTAGGAGAAGGAGCTCGACCCATGCTAGAGAATAAAAGTCAGGATATCTCATAATATGTAGAAATATTTCATTATAGTAGCATTGTTGACGTCCTGTGAGATCAAGCACAGCAGTATTCTGGGTAAAGCTGTTACTAACGTGACTCGTCGACGTCTCCCACAGGAAACAAAGCATCAGCTCCAGAACAATGGAAGATTTGAATAACGTGTGCCCCGGCTCTTGAATGAAGTGAATCCACAAAGCCACGTGTTCCAGTCGACTCCGCTGGAAAGTTGTCCATTAGTGTATATTACACTGATAAATAGTTCCATCGTTCTAATGTAAACTTTTTTGTTTCATTTTCACATGTACTGTACAGCCATCTTGGATATATAAATATATTAAGATTACCTAATTTATATCAATGAATGTATACCGTTATTTGCTGTGTTTAGCTCTACAATACTGTTATTTATTGATGATATATGATTATTGAGGGCTGATGAGATGAAATGAATAAATGTTGTAGCGGTTGGTTAATAGACCGAATAAACGCGGGCGTTGTGTTTCATTCTCTGGAGTAAAATAACACACAAAGGGAGTGCACGCTAGTTATGCAGATTTAATATTCAAAAGGCTACCAAGAGATGTTTTAAACCAGACATTCCGTCACACTTATTAGGTCTTCAATAGAGCTGCGATTGACAATTCATAGCAGATTCTGTTGAGGCTTGCCCCCTCTAGTGGTCAGGTGTGTTACTGCGCTTGGTAAAAAGTGCTTTAACTGTTCTTATGAACATTTTAGATAAGATTATATACAACACAAGTGTGGCATGACAATGTTAAATCAAACGCAATCGTTTGAGCGGGACCAATCAGCATAAAAGTGCCAATCCAGACATCAGTGCATCTCATTAAAGTGGTGATTTCTGCAGAACAGAACAAGACATTTACCTCAAACATAAGCCTCTATCAGTTCTTGTACCAGGACAGCAGGAAACACGTGTTGAACGTCTCTAAAACATTCTGTTGGTAGAGCATGTTGTCAACAAGACATTAAAGAACACACATTCTTTGGGTTAAGCTCTCATTTCAAAGCAGCAACATGTAAACAAGCAGCCCTTTTCCACTCGCTACGGCTCTTTAATAGAAAAATACATTTTGACATAGAACTCTGGTTATCTGTGCATTGGATGCACTCAAACATATTGAAGTGAGGACGATACAGCTGCGTGAGTCCATGAACTGGGACGCGTGTCAGGAGGCACTAGGAGGAGAACTCTGTGGTGGTGTGGGGGCTTTGGCCGGGGGCCGGACTGGACGGGACGGAGCTCTCCGGACTCCCAGGAGTCCGCAGGTTAGTTTTCCTCTTCCCGTTGCGCACCGTAAGCTCCTCTTTGGGCGTGAACGTCAGAGGCACAAAGCCGTCCGCATCTGCCACGAGCACAACCCACAATGGACCTGGAAACACAAAGACTACTGGCTCAACATGGGTTTCTCCACATCTGAGATCCGTTTCATTATCAAGTTAACTTTAAAATGCAAAGAGTAGATAGAGATCGCTGTGGCTTGCTGCTGCGTCTCGGTTTAGGACGGTGTGTCGCTTCAGTGAAACATGCGCATTAAAACATAGTAAGCTGCTTCTGTTGTAAACCTTGTAATCTGACCTAGGCTTTTAATCACTTCCAATTATAGCGTACGCGTTGGTGAAGACTGTACAATACAATACGAGACTCTTTATCAATTAAAATGAATTCTGAACGGGTGAGTTGAAGGTTTTAAAGAAAGCTGAGAACCTTTATTAACCCTGTAAACTCTCTGTGCAAACAATCTCATAGGCAAGAAACCTTTGTTTGTGTAGTGACCCCCCCTCCCCCCTGGCCCAGCCGTCGCCATGTTGAGAGCCGTGTGGAGGCAATAAATATGCTCCGAATGTTGTATTTAGCACCTTTAAAGTTTAAAGGACGTATGACAAGGGATGGGCGATATGGTCAAAATCTTCCCGATACAAGTCATATCTTATAACTTTATATAAAGTTATCTCAATAACGTATTACTATAAAAGTTATATCACGATATTGCATGTTTTTTGTCTGTATGAAATGGTAAAGCCGATCTTTCATATACTGCTGTGTGAATTCAATATTTGACAAAAGAAAAGTGCAAAATGAACAGTTTCAAGTGAAATTGTAGAGAAAAATAATGATGATGTCTGACTAAGTACTGACTATGTTTACATAGTCAAAGCAACGGAGCCTTGGAAGAGCCATAGGTGGCAAACAACGCTGCACCTACTATGCATCATCTCCACAATAGTGAGGTTGAAGAGGTCCTGCAGGGCTCGCAGACACAGCTTCCCGTCACACAGCAGCACCGGCCTCCGCTCATCGATGAACACGTTCTCTGATAACTGCTTCTGCACGAAAGAAGGAGAAAGTCAAGAGAAACAGTCGCCATCAGGAGCGACTCAAATAAGACACGCTAATGCTATTATACCAGTTAATCCATAACTTGATCCGATACTCGACAACTAAACAAAGCATAGTCGAGCGTCTTTAAACGATTCCGGGTATTTCAGTCGTCTTAAAGTGTAAATTCCCGCTGATTAAGCTGTTTAAGCCTCTCAAGCAAAAGCTGCTGTAGGAAGAGAGGGAATCTCTTCCTCTCTAGTTAGGGTTATTATCCCCATCATTTACAAATACACAGAGAAACCGTGGGGAGTAGACCTGTACCTGACATGTGACGTTGACATAGGGGGGTTCAGAGGCGCTGGGGTAGACACTCGGGACCTTCTTGCCATTCTGGTTATAATCTCTGATTTCCGTCAGGCACTGCTGTACATCCGCAAAGCGCGTAAAAAGCCTCTCCATGTTGTGAACCAGCTGCTCCAGAGCGCGCTCCTTGGCGGGGCCCATGGCCTTTTCGGGAAAGGGCAGCGTGGGGTCCGTGTGGAGCTTGTCCGGCGGCTCGTGGCGAGGAGAGCCGGCCCGGCTGGAGTCTCTGCTGGCCTGGCCGGCCACCGCCAGGCTGGTCATGCGGTTGACGTGGTCCATGTCGAAGTTCTCCACCGTGATGGAGGAAGTGCTGGACAGGGCTCTGTCTGACGCTCGGTCGGAGAAGTCCACAGAGCTGGTGACGGGGCTGGGCTCGCCGCTCCTCACCTCCTCCACCAGCCTGCGCCTGTTACCCGCAGAGCGAACAACTCCCCCACCTGGTAACACCAAGTCCTTAATCCCTTGGTGCTCCCTGTCGTCCTTAGGTAGGTGCTCCGAGTGCCTCCTAATCCTCGCGCAGAAAATAGAAGCGGGCTCGCGGTTGTGAGCAGAGGGGGGTGGTGTGATTGGAGTCTCTCCATCGAGCATCAGCTCTTTGGCTACGAGACGAAGAACGTATTTGTCCGTGTTAGAAGACGGGAGGAAGGCGGGGTCGTTGGACTTCTGCCGGCCCACCATCAGCAGCAGCATCTTGTCGTTGAGGAAGCAGACTCCTTTGGGCCTCTCGTTTGTCTGCAGAGAGATCTGCTGAATGTTGGGCATGGCAGAGGAAGTGATGCAGTACACCAGCACCATGTTGCAGGTGTTGGAGGCCACTGCGACCGTGGAGCCGCGTGGGTCAAAAGCCACGATGTCCGGAACCAAAATACCGGGGATGCTGACTTTGCGGCTGGTGGTGACTTTGCGCTCGTAGGTGACCAGGATGAGGTGCGAGGAGTCCTGGCCCGAGCCTGTCATGGTGTCTCTGCGACGCAGGTGAAGAAGGGGGCTGGGGTCGGAGCGGCGGTGCTTCGCCAGGAGGTGGGTGAGGTCTAGAGGGCCTGAGCTGGGGATGTAGGACCTCTCCGACTCAAAAGATCTCCTTCTCGAGTCCACATTATTGTCTTCTTCCGACATGACCACATGCGTACCGTGGCTTTGCAGGGACTCGGCCTCTGACGACATGTCGAAGGCTATGCCGGCATTTAACCCGCAGATTTTGTCCAGAGGCAGCTCTGTAGCCACCGCTACTTGAGCCTCCCCCGTGGCCTCGATGGCACAGATGTAGCCCCCCACGTCAAAGATGGGGCAGAAGGAGCAGGCCACCAGACTCTTCTGGATGTCATTCCAGACGTAAGAGTGCAGGGAACTTCCTATAGCCACCACCAGGCGTGTGCCATCCTTAGTCCAGCACGCACAGTGGATGAGTCCACTACCTTTGATGTCCGCTTTGATCCTCCTGTTGTCCACTCTCACAGAAAACAGCAAAGACGTGTCCTTCTTGGTCAGCACAACCAGGATGTCCAGTTTAGGATGCCACACGCAGCCTTGGGAGAGCAACGGGAACGGCTCACTCATCTCGCAGGTCTGAGTGCACAGCAGCTTGTTCTGCTCCAGCGCACTGAGCTGCAGTTGCCACACGGTAACGTGCTTCTTGTGCTGGACAGCCAGCAGGGCGGGGGAGCCCGAGCAGCACAGCGGGCCCCAGAAGAGCCCGAGGACGTGCTCAAACTGCCCGATAACGTTGGTGTCCCCGAAATTCACCTCGCCGTTGATGAAGAAGAGAGAAGTCAGGCAGACCTGCTTGCCGTCCGTCCACGCTATCCCGTGCACAGGGTGGATGGCTCGGTGCAGAGTGTTGAGACCCGTCCGAAGCAGCTTTGCTTTACCAAGATCCATCCTGGCAGGTGTGAGGACGCTTTGTTCAAAGAGAAAATACAAATAAAATGTGACTCAGAGAGTTCACATTGAGGACTGAGACCTATCAGTCCTCAACGCTGAGTGGGTCCTGCACCAGAGCAGCTATTGTTGCCTATGCCTATACCTATGCAGATTAAGAATAGCAAAAGCCTCTCGTGTCTCCTTCAAAGTACATGCCTTAATCCCCTCTGCCTGAGCTGAGGCAGCGGTGACGAACACTTATAGCTGCTTACAGCTGACTGACCTCAACGGCACACCGATCCTGTCAGGGCCATTGATCACTTTGGGGCCACTAAGTTAGCTCATTAAAATAGAGAATGTGGTCCTCATCACATGCAGAATAAACCAAAGAAAATTTAAAAAAAAGACGTGTGCATGAGCTATAATTCACAATTGACAATTTCAATCCTGAAGTACGTCACTAAATCAGATAATGAGGCTATAGAGGATAATATAATGTACACAGGTGAGGTTACATTACATTGGTATGAGGTTATAAACATGTTCAAAGTTATTTAGCTAGCTAGTTAAGCTAATGTTTACCTTTAGCATTAACTTATTAAACGTACGTTGTAGCTAATAAGTGGTGTAAATATCTACACATACCTTATAAAACCACAACCGTCTCATGTGGAATCCGTCTGACGAACTAAAAGCGACTTTCCCCGTGTTTTAAATCACGTTTTTACCGGTTGACATGTGTCCGAAATGTACATTTCCAGCTGACCCCGGAAGCAAAACTAACTCCACACTGCCGGTGCATTATGGGATATGTAGTTGAAATATACACAGCAAGCGGTTTGACGCAAGGCTGAAGACGACGTGCGTAGCGTCAGTTGAAGATCGCGACGCTGTCTTGTGCTACAAACGAGAACACATCTTGGCTGTCCGACGGCTGGCTGCAGCTGTGAGTCGGTAGCGGTCGGTGAATGCATGAATACATGGTTTCCAGCGATCACACATTGTAGTCTGTATGTTTCAGAGCTGATTATTGAAGTACTGTAGCACCACCATGGGCGTGGAAGTCGAGACAATATCCCCCGGTGATGGTAAGTTGATCTATCCGCTTGTGTGGGCTTTGATGCGGGGGTGGTGGTGGTGGTGGTGGTGGTGTAGGGGCTCGGTAGTTCCCCGGAATGTCGTTCAAATCTTGTCAAATTTCAACATAATTTACAATGCAATTTGCTCACAGGATAACTGTGATTTGGCTGTCAGGATAAAGGTATATAATAATAACTTTATTATATGTATGTGGTCATGCCAGGGAGACCTGCAAGAGTCCTCACGGCTTTATTTCTCTCTGTCAAACGCGCTAATATCTCAGTCAGAGGGGTTTTATAGCCGCTTGCCCTGGAAAAAGAAACCTAGCAGGCTAAAGTTTCAAACATGTGGATGAGCCTAACATGCATATCTGACTTCAACATGTCTGCGTGTGCGCATTCCTATGGTATTCCTGCTCCTCACCAGACGTACCAGAGTCATTAATCTACAGGATATACGTTTCTGAGGTGTACAGATACACACAATAACACTTCTTCTCTCTCTCTCTCTTCTCAACAGGAAGAACATTTCCAAAGAAGGGCCAGGCATGTGTTGTGCATTACATAGGTAACCGACCCCTTTCTTTGCTTTTGGCAATCAACCAGACATCTTTTTTTCCTGTCTCCTTTGTTGAGAGAGGAGGGAATTGGCTCTGTTTGCATGTTGTTGTTGTTGTTTTTTACAGTATCTTGCAGCCCCAGCTCTCTCAAAAGTGTGCACAGTCTGCGGAACATGTATGCACCCGTGTGACACTTAAAGTTTCATGCAGCAGCTAACACACCCAGAAAACATCATTATTCTGGTTTCTCATGGTGTCAATGCCATTTTAGAGACTGTTGTAACTGTTGTGCACACGCACACACACACTCTCTTATTGTCTCCTGTCAGATTGCCCAATTTTGAGGTGGGGCAGCGAGACGCTGAGACGTTTGGGTGAAAAGAAAAATTGGGTTATTTGGTGCCCCGGGGATTTGCAGCCCAGACAACTAGGTCAGACAGAAAGCAAACAAAACCACAGTCATCAGTCTGTCTGAGTAACTGTTATTACACGGCTATACACGTTATTGGCTCTGTAGTAAACAGGTTTTCACTGTGTGCGTGAGCATTGGTGCATTCTGCTGTATGTGTGTACATGCATGTAATAGTCTTTTCCATTCTTCTTGATGATTTGGCTTCACTTACTTTCTTATGGTATTTGGTTTTAATAGAGGGATTTCTGCTTTGTTTGACTAGTGTGTTTGTGATACTAGTCCGGGTCAACTCTGGATAGTAAACGTTGTGTTGTCCTTTGGGCCTGATCTCTGCAGAGATGCAGAGAGAGGGTTTGGTAGACACTCGCTCTTTGCCGTGCCGTTTAATTCCACGTGCTATTAATTGCTTCGTAAATTAGCTAAAGAGGATAAGTCTCCATCTGCACTCTTGGGTCATGCTTATCGTGCATCCTGTTCTCCATTGTCACGTCTGTTTGCTGTTGTAATGATCGCCTCCTTGAATGTCACCAACCTGTCCACATCGTCCTGTCTGTTAACGGGACTTGTCCTTTCGCAGTGGCTAGATAGAAAAGAATGCACCGGTATTTAAAGGCAGAGCTGTACACCAGCCTGTAATACTGTCGTGTTGAACGCAGGCCCGGAGATTAGCAGAAGAATGTGGTCCTGTTCGAGAAGATTAGAGTATTTGTATTATAATAAGTAGTGTTAGTGTGGACCTCACAGTGAGGCGTGTATGCACCTGTAAGCAAGTCACTCAACATGTAACGATGACTCAAAGAGGTATTTCTTTTTCAAAAATGTATTTCCTCCACCGTTTTTGTAGTTGTTCGCATTCAACAAGCAAAAATACATCCTAGAACACATAAATCATTTTCTATTTTTTGTTAATTTCTATTACATAATTTCTATTATTTTTTTTTTTTTGCATTTGCCAAGTCCACAGACGGTATATGAGAAGTGGACGTAGTCATCGTGACGTCACTCATTGGTTTGTGGACTGCTGTTATGAAGCCTCGGTTTTGGCTTTTTGGCCGTCGCCTACTTGGATTACGGCCGTCGCCATTTTAGCTTTTTTGCAACCAGTGAACGGAAGTGACCATATTTGGACGGCCACGCAGTAAACGGCTCTGATAGGGTAGCGAAGTGTCAATCAAAAGGTAGCCCCGCCCTAAAGCATACCCTGCTTTATGGTCTGTTTGACTCTAAATGGACCATAAGTTACTAAATGAACATCATGCTGTATTGAAGAAGACTTGAAACTAGAGATTGAGACCATAAACTCATGTTTACAATGTTTACTGAGGTAATAAATCAAGAGAGAAGTAGAGTCATTTTCTCATAGACTTCTATAGAACCAGAGGAGTCGCCCCCTGGTGGACACTAGAGAGAATGCAAGTTTTAAGACACTTCCGCATCAGCTTCACTCTTCAGAAACGGAGGTTGCCGCCTGGTCAAGACACAAAAAAATGCTAATTTACACTAAGTATGAAATTCTATAACACACTTTTAGCAAATATCTACACACGGTTATCTACATTAGACACATTCAAAACTAAAAGCCTGTGTGTGTGTGTGTTTGCTAAATGCTGCCATTGAAATACCACACTCAATTATCAATCACCTGCACCCAGAATGCACCTGTGAAAGCACCCGTGACCAATTAGATCGCTTAGAAATCAGAGCTTACTTACTTTTCAGGTCGAGAAGGACACTAACCCACATTTGGTTTATTTAAAAGCTTAAATACAAGATTAGTTCTCGATCTGATAAAGAGATAGTACTGGTGATAGAGGTTAGCCGACGATCTGGGACGTAAGCCAGTCATCGAGCGAAACCACAGACTGCACCCTCCACTGCGCTGGTGTACGTTTTCCAGATAGCAGAGCTGAGAGAATCAGCATGGGTCAGCAGAGAGGGATTTCCCAATCCATAGTGGGACTGGAAACCACTCTTGTTTTCAACACGTAACATTAGGGAGCCTCTCTTGCTAACGGCTTTACCTATTCTGATCCTCACTTTCATATTTGGGATTTTAAACGCATGTCGGAGCACAGAGACACGTAGATATTTGGAAAATGGAAGCAGATGCAATGTCGGTCAATATGAAGAAACGGACAGCAGCCGTTCTGTGTCTGGCACTAGGCCGTGAGGATAAACAGCCTGGTCGCTCTCCACTGACAAGAGGTGTGAGCTCTGGGAGCAACAGGCCTACTGGATATGATGTCATGCCTAAATGTGGACGTCCTTCCTTACCATGTTTGAGCTCCAGACTTCGCCATGAAACGTGCTGAAGCTGAGACCTAATGGCTCTGTGTGTGTGTGTGTGTGTGTGTGTGTGTGTGTGTGTGTGTGTGAGACACATAAATAGATAGAGACTGAGACACAGGGTTGTATGTCAGGAGATGACGAACTCGCCTTCCATGGGTAGAATGTTGTCATTGAATGCCGTGGGAAGTGTTCAATCCCAAGGTTGTTCCTAATAGAACCTTTTATTAAGGTTCTACCTAGAACCTAACATAAAGGCTTATACCTAGATACATCTGTTCAATGTTACACCCAGAATCTATCCTTTCCACCTTCTAAGGATACTAACAAGATCCATCCAGGGGTTCTACCAAGAACCCTTTCATATTCCAAGGTTTTCATCTGGAACCCAGCCAGGGATTTCTACCTAGAACCCTGTTATGGTCCAAGGGTTTCACATTCACAGTTTGTTTTGGGGGGGGGGGTGGTTCTGTTGTGAGCGTTCCCCTTTAACACCCATGCTTTCAACAATCCTTGAAGAACTCTTTCTTCCAAAAAGGGTTCTTAATGAAACCCATAGTCTCACAAAGAACCCTCTTAAATGGTTCTCGGTAGAACCTCAGCCCTTCAGGACGACCCTTATTCAAAGAGTGTATAATGACAGGATTAGATCAACTTTTGAGCCATTGCTGAGGATGATTCTCAGGCCATCAGTGCTGCAGTAGTGAATCTGCGTTAGTTGTATTAGTGTAAAACACTCCTAATAACGCATCACAGGATTATTTAATTCTTTCCACTGAGACGTGCGTGTTCGCAGCTGTGAAACGGCATATCGGTTTGTAGACAGACAGCTTTACACGCATCCCATATTTCATCCACACTGGGGGGGGGGGGGGGGGGGGGGGGTTGTTGTGCTGGCAGCCGTCCTAGGCGGGGGTGAGACAGGATACAGTAAAGTGAGTAAAAATAACCCCACCCCTGTGCGTCACAGATTTCTTTTTGCAGATCCAGCCAGAGGAGCACGACCAAGTGAAAGCCTTTCAGGAGGAGAGGGTGAGGGAGTCAGCCTCAGGAAGGGACGGGCCAGAGGCCTCACCCATGCTTAGAGTGATAGCGGAGCGCTGATGGGGGGGGGGGGGGGGGGTACCAGTAGTTGGGATGTTTTTGCTTTTCCCTGCAAGATACAGTCCGACGTCCATGAGTGAAACACGCACCTGTTTAGCCTCGCTGTCTTTATATATATATATCCTGCAGCAAGAATTAAAGTAGCATAGAGCATTACATAATGCATTGCCATGCTGTCACTCATATTGGAATCCACATCTCTAGGGCAATGCTGCTGTATATTTGTTTCTACAGGAAACAAGCAGCAGGTGGTGTTTTTCTTTCTTTCTCAAACTGGTTTTAGCCAGTTGCCAGTGTGTGTACCACAGTCCCTGTTGCTGTTAACCCCTCTGCAGGCTGCTGCTGCTGCCTCCTCCACCACGGTTGAGTTGACACGGAGGAGCCTTTTTTACCAATATAAAAGTTAACCATTAAGCCTAACTAGTGCAACGACTAGGACGTGACCCCTCACTGGCTTCCCACCCGTGAACATTACCAGTCTCCACTGCCGTAAACTGAACCTGACACAAGTTGCCTGCCCCGCTACTCGAATGCCCTGCAGCAGGTGGTCTCCGCCTCGGGGAGTGCACTCGATGACTCCGCGGTTGGACCGAGCTCGCTGATATCTGGGCCGCCTGGTGGGGGGGGGGGGGGGTGAAAGAGGAGAAGCAGTACAGAACCAACATTCATATAACTGGATGGCTTCAGTGAGCACACAACTTTAAATGCCAAGTATTCACACTTGTTGAATTATGACAAGAGGAACATAAATCAAAGGACTATTAATCCAAAAATTGCAAGTGGATGTTTGTGAACGTTAAAACATATTTATATTAGGAGTAAGCGATGAGGATGATATATATGAAAATATCTAATCATGATATCTGTCTTTTTATATCAGAATATTGATTTATAGCATAATGTAGTGCATTTTCTGGAAACTCAATTGAGAGACATGAACATTAAACACGTGACAGATCAAAGTACTGCTGCCCACGATGGACTAATACAACCAGATTCATTCATTCATTTCACAGACTGAATTGTGTACGACTGACTTCTTCTAAACATATAACATAAAGAATGTATTTCTCCCAGACGGCTAGCTATAAAGTAGGACATTGACACGGTAAAACTCTGCATGTCTCACAGTGTGGAAGTGACGGGGATCATTCTTTTATGAGTCAGGAAACATCAGGCTTGACTTATTAAAACAAAATGTAAGAAATAAATGCATAGATAGTACTTGACTATGATTAGAACAGCCCGTCGGTGTTCTGAAGGAACAGTCCGGCACCGCTCCGCCTTTGTTACCCTTTTCTCCCCGTGGTCTACATACAGGCGAGCGATGGCCTAGTTAACTTTAAAAATAATCCACTAAACCAGGCCAATGCTTCCTGGTTCACATTCCCACATTGTTCATTTGAGTAATTGAAACAGACCCCAGACCCTGATAAGAAGCCCCCGCCAGAATAATTCCTCAGACTGGAGCCACGGTGACTTTATTCCTTTTAATCTCAAATTGCCTCTTTCCTAAACATTAGCTACTGAGGAAAGGGCGTGCATTGATCTGGCGTCACACTCTGATAAAAGGCGATAATGCATTTAAGGTTAGGTACAGTATTGGTCATAAGAGCATTTAAAAATAAGTGTGTGCTCAGTCTTTAATTGATCTCAGATGACCCGGATGGGTAGTTTCTTCACCAAATGGGTCACCGGTCTCTGAATGTAATTCCCTCTTTGCCAGGTATGCTGCAGAATGGGAAGAAGTTTGACTCCTCCCGAGACCGGAACAAGCCATTTAAGTTCAAGATTGGACGGAGTGAGGTCATTAAGGGCTGGGAGGAAGGAGTAGCACAGGTAAGAGAAACTCCGTTACATTTCTATGTTACATTCAACCCTTTTGATTAAAGCTAGAAGTCCATGTTTTCATTTAGATTTGGGATTTAAAGGGGTATTTGGTATGAAAAAAGGTCATACCAACCAGCTAATTCTTCCCTGAGGAAAAAAAAGAACTGCTTGAAATTGTATTTCCATGTAGAAAACAAAATAAAGACGGTGAATGGCTACGATGCATTTCTTATCTCATGCTAATTTGATTTCGCTCTGTGTTGAATTTCATACACCAGTGGTGTTTGGGGCTTTAGAACAGCATAAAAAGAGAACATCAGCAGTATTCTCAGTCATGTTTTCCTTTTTCTCCTACGCTTCAGATGAGCATGGGCCAGAGGGCAAAAATCACCTGCACACCAGACATGGCTTATGGAGCGACAGGCCACCCCGGGGTCATCCCCCCGAACGCCACACTCATATTCGATGTGGAGCTGCTCAAGCTGGAGTGATGCCTGAGGTGAAATACAAAGGTTGAAGCTTACTGAGGTCTGCGTTCCACAGGGGAGACCATACCCACCATCCACTTACTCTCTGTTGATTTCTACAGTCTACTTTAGTTCAATTTTTAAATGCATCTACTGCTGCTTTGTCATAATAGATCCTGCATGGAAAAATTTCACATCATGCAAGACTTTTTTTTCCACACACTCAGAGCACCATCACCGTTTGGTTTCTGTTTGTTAGTCAGAGATGCTATTTTGTTTAATTTAATTTAAAGTTGTACATTTTGTGGAACCATGAGGAAATCCGTCATCTGATGAAAAGCCGTACTACATTGCAATCAAAAACATACACTGCCTTACAGTTTCAACAACAGATGAAGGGTACATTATGTTGAAAGTACACAACTTCTGCTCTGTATCTCACCTGGGCATTATATACCACTGTCTGCATTGACACTTTGATAAAGGTTTGACCTGCTGAATGCTCTGAATGACGTTGCTATGTGTAGTATATATTTTATATCCCTCATAAACATGTACTGCAAGTGTACCCTGTTTAATATAACCCAATCCAATACTTTACAGAACTCTGTGAGAGCCATTGCTACTATTACAGTTGATTGACCAAGTCTTGAATAAAAATGGCATGTATTGTGTTGAGATGTCTGTGTCCTGTGTGTGATTTGAGAGGGAGTGAATAAGGATGATAGAAAGAACCAAAATAGCATGTTAGACACGTGCTTCTGCAGCAACATCGCCTCCTAATGGCAGATTTTATGGAGAAAAAATTATTCTTTGCACTAATAATTAAGTATAAACTGTGACTAGTATCCTAAAAAGTAAATGGGAGGAACACAGTTAACTAAAATAATGCAACTTTAAATAACACATTATTGAACGCGCTTATAATAGCGGGCATTGCTTATCTCTACGAAATTCAACAATCTTGTTTTGATTATTTACTTCCGGTGTCCGAGGTCAAAGTTCACCGCTTGACGCTAGCAGGCTATTGGCTAACAGGTGATGTTATGAGACTTCATTGGACAGAGGAACACACGCCTTTTCGTCACTTTGAAAAAGCATAACAGACGGCAAGGTCAGGAAATTATATTAAGACATGTAAAACAATAAGTGTTATAAAATGTAGTTAACGTTAATTGCCTGCAAAGTGTCTCATGTTAGCGGATATGTGGTTCCTTAAAACGAATGCTAATAGTGCAAGCTAACATCCATGGTTAGCTAGAGCAACTAACGGCTATATAACTTGACTTTATGTCAACATTAACTTGCACGTTTGCCTTTTTTACAATGTTAACATAGTCGTCCACAGGGATTTAATCATTATATGCCCTTTGACTTTTCTAAAAGGTGATATCTGGGTGGTGCAGCTGGTCGACAATGCTAAGCTAGCTAGCGTCATTGTAAAGGTTGTCAAATGTTGCAACAATGTCGTCTCTTTAAGTGTCAGCATCACATGCAAGCTGCTGGTTAAGTAACGGTTAAACATGCCCACATCTGTACGAGTTATTCTCAATATGGCTGACTGACTGGGCAGTAACTTACGGAGAAGTTACGTGTCAGGTTTGCATAATATCCCCACACGTCACTCTGCTACTGAGCATGACGTTAACTAACTAAAATAGCTACAATTGTTCTTTGTTGGATTTCTCAAATGTCGTTGAATAGCTGTTGTAATCAGTCCAACACAACTGGTTTTATTGTCTGTAAAGGACACGTGTGTGTCAGACTGTGCTATGTTAACGGTTGACCTTATGTTAATTATCTAACAAGACAAAGTTAACTTTACAGGCTGTTAGCAAACAGGAAACCAACGCTAAGATGTCCCACTGTAAGTGAGATACGCTGCTTGGTGGATGATGTACATGCTGCAAAAACAATATTGTTTCTTTAATGATCATATTTGAAGCACTGTTTTTGTGTCTTAACTAAGCAACATTAACATGCCACATTTTTAAAGGGTTTATCTCCATAGATGTTGAAATAGGATCCATGTGCTATTACTACCTCACTCCTAATGGTGCTAACATCAGATAAGACTTTATTGATCCAGAAGGACATTTTTGTGCCATTGAAGAAGAAAAGCAAAAAAATAGAATAAAAATATAAAAGAAAAGACTTCCTGTGGCGTTCAGTGGTGCACCTCTGGTCTCAGTCCACGGCTGAAGGGGCTCTGAAGTGACTTCAGTGGGACGTGCAGGGGATGAGAGGCATTGTCCAGAATACTGAGTAGTTTCCCCTCTAACACCTCCACCACAGTTCGACTCCTACCTCAGAACCAGCTGACAACATGCAACCATCACAAGAATTTTCCCCACTTCATGTCCGTTTGTCGTTGTCTGCCTCAGGTGATCCATGTGCGTCTGATTGAGTCAACATTGAAGCATGCTGACTGCACAGAGGGCATGTGCAGCGATGGCTGCCCGGCGCCTGGTGAGAGCTTCCGTCTCCTTGGCGCACACGCGCCGCGCTCTGATCCACACTTCCACACCGTGTCAGGACCAGGACAAGCTGAATCCTGAATGGGCCAGTCTGGCTAAGAAACAGCTGAAGGGGAAGAACCCAGAAGATCTGATCTGGCGCACGCCTGAGGGACTCAACATTAAGCCTGTGTACACCAAAGAAGACTCAGCTGACCGGCCAGATGAATTGCCGGGAGTATTCCCCTACACTAGGGGGCCCTATCCTACCATGTACACCAACAGACCTTGGACTATCAGGCAGTATGCTGGCTTTAGCACTGTGGAGGAGAGCAACAAGTTCTATAAAGATAACATCAAAGGTAGATCTTGTTGTTGTGTACGTTTACATTTGTAGCTGAAAAACTGTAGATTCAAACTTAATTATACAAGAGGTTACACTTTGAATGACACAGAATATTTATAAAACAAGTTTAAAGAAGATGGAAAGACTAAAATGACTCGTGGCATTGTAAAGTCATATACATGTCATGTCTCCTTTCGTTTCAGCCGGACAGCAGGGTCTCTCCGTGGCGTTTGACCTCCCAACACACCGCGGCTATGACTCGGACAACCCCCGAGTCCACGGTGATGTCGGCATGGCCGGCGTCGCTATAGACACAGTTGAAGACATGAAGATATTGTTTGATGAAATCCCACTGGAGAAGATGTCCGTTTCAATGACAATGAACGGAGCGGTTATCCCTGTGCTGGCGATGTTCATAGTGACCGGAGAGGAGCAGGGCGTGTCTAAAGCCAAACTCACTGGCACCATTCAAAATGATATTTTGAAGGAGTTTATGGTGCGCAACACCTATATCTTCCCCCCGGAGCCTTCCATGCACGCCATCGCAGACATCTTCGCTTACACCACCAAGGTAATCTGCTTGTGCGGTGCTTACTTTATGCCGTGTTGTTAATGTAATACTCATCGTATTGGGAGTTCAGCTGATTTCAATGACTCTCCGTGTTACCAGCACATGCCCAAGTTCAACTCCATATCCATCAGTGGCTACCATCTTCAGGAGGCTGGAGCCGATGCCATCCTGGAAGTAGCCTACACCATCGCTAACGGCCTGGAGTACTGCCGCACTGGTCTGACAGCAGGCTTAACCATCGACGAGTTTGCCCCAAGGTACAACATATTCATATCTTGTTAAGTGTGGAGAGGAACAGTGTTGATTTGCATATTTATGGCTCACCGCTATGGCCAGATAATGCATTTTTATATATTGTTTCATTATAGATTTTCCCAATAAACGCATCACAAAGGCCTGCAATATCACTGCCAATGTTCACACAGGAAGAGCTGTTATAAAGCTCATACCTCCTTCATTTTTATTATGCTCAAATATAAATTAAGAATATTTGTAATCGCTACAAAGAGAGCCAAGACTCTCCAGGGACACAAGCTGTCGGCCATGACACTTTTATCTCAGGTGTGACTTGGCTCTTAGCACCACCAGTGTCAGTAAATGGTGTTGCTGGTTTAGTTGCTGGTTTGATGTGACTACATTCACTTTACACTCAATATTTTAACAGGAGCTTGTGCCGTCAGTCAATAACTACCCAGTTCAGTATTCCACTCACAAGTTCAGCCATCTATGACGTCGGCCTTTTATTAATATTCCACTGACGCTGTGCATGTTTGACTCGTGCATTTAACTGCATTAAATGTTTCCTTCCTCTTTGTTTGTCACAACACCAGATGGTCCTCACACACTGAATCGGCGTACAATTAAAGGCAGATGGAGATGCTGCTGCTCCAATCCACCCATTCAAATAGTGGTTTATAGAAATATTTCCAATTGAGCACACGATATAGATTTGAAAGACAGAAGAAAATAGGATAAAGTTGGCTAAAGGTGCTAAATATTGGGCGTGTTTACTGACATTTTTTCTGTCAATTGCTACTTGCTGCTTCAGTGTTCCTACTGTTATCTATAACGCATCTTTTATGTGAATCTCTGTGGCTCAGCCTGCCTGTTGCGCGCCGCAGCGTGACCTTTTTCCTTCTTACTTTTTAACTGAACGATCTATAATGTGGAGCTGCTGTAGACGGTAGATGGTCTTTTCAGTCAATTACACAACTGTGCCACTTCACCAACTCTGCCCTCCGTCCAATCCTTGTTCCTTTTCTTGTACTTCCATTATCTGCTCTTCATGTGTCCGTTGCTCAGTTAATAGCAGAGATGATTGTGCATGCAATCCTTTCCACCAAGTGACTTCTCACAGGCAGCCACATTGAATCAATATGAAGGCGTCTCTCTATTGTGTTTCAAACCCTGAGCTATTATCTCATGTGGGTCAGACTCGCGGCCCACGCCTTACCCTTGGCTTCACACAAAGACTGAAACTTAATCATTCTATTCTGACAGACCTTATACTTCCAGACGTTCTGATGTCTCCATGGAAGGCTTTCAGGGCTTTCAGTGTGCTGTCTAATAGTGTTTTTGTAGCAAAGGGAAGAGATTATGAGGATGGAGGTTAGAAGTTTGAATCATTTCTTTACAAGAGGAAGGCAAATACTATCTATTCTTTCCCCTCCAGCAGTATTTATTGTAAATGTATAAGGACATGACATACCTTTTTTGATAAGGATAGCTCATTCTTTGATATAATTGTGACCACAATAGGATGTCATAGAGACTCTCAAGGTTGCATCTTACATATTTTGGCATTTCTGCCAGTCAGCCGTTAGGTTTCTTGTTACTGAACAGCAATACACATACCAACATATTGGCCGTGAGCCAGTGGGGCAGCTTATATGCGCGAGCATGCCCTAAAGAGCAGGCCTGGCTTCGTAAACAAAGCAGGGAGAAGCTTGGCTAACACACAGAGGGAGAGCTGCTCAGGGAGACATTACTCCTTGATGAGAAGTGTTTTTCTACATCTCATTAAATTGCGGTTTGCCTCTATACAAATGCCAACATTGTTATTTTTCGTGCCAGGTTGTCATTCTTCTGGGGTATTGGGATGAATTTCTACATGGAGATTGCCAAGCTGAGGGCAGGCAGGAGGCTGTGGGCCACGCTCATTAAAAACAACTTCCAGCCCAAAAATGCCAAGTCTCTGCTCCTCCGCACACACTGCCAGACTTCAGGCTGGTCTCTCACTGAACAAGTAAATACAAGTTGGAGATGAAAGTGTATAGAGATCAAGCTCACGAACAAACTGAGCGGAATAGTAATCAGAACTTTCTCCTCTTAGGATCCGTACAACAACGTGGTCCGTACAGTGATCGAGGCCATGGCAGCTGTGTTCGGGGGCACCCAGTCGCTTCACACCAACTCGTTCGACGAAGCTCTGGGTTTGCCCACGGTGAAGAGCGCCCGCATCGCCAGGAACACCCAGATCATCATCCAGGAAGAGTCGGGCATCCCCAAAGTGGCCGATCCCTGGGGGGGATCGCACATGATGGAAGCGCTCACGGATGACGTCTATAACAAAGCTTTAAAGGTTCGTCAGTGAAACCATGTTGTCTCAGTATACACGTCTACAGAAGTAATCCATCGCGTCATTCAGTCTAGGGCTGCAACAACGAATCGATAAAATCGATAAAATTCGATTATTAAAAGAGTTGGCAACGAATTTCATTATCGATTCGTTGTGTCGCGCGACTATTACGCCACTCAATGAGTCGCGGAGATATGGAAGCCCATTCCCGCCAGCAAAAAAAAAAATAAGATCACAAAAAAAAAAGAAGAAAATAATAAGATCACAAAAAAAAAATAGTAACTTAAAAAAAATAAAATAAAATCCACCCAGAAAATAAATAATAATAATTAGAATAATTTTTATTTTATTTTTTTACTTTTTTTCCACCAGCAAAAAAAAAAAAAACTTTTGGTGCATCCATCTGTAACCATAACACTGACCAGATTTTTCCAGTTGCTATAGAAAGTCGAAATTATGAGATACTTTAACACAACAGTCATAGAAGCAGCTATGACATATGAATGGATTGTGAGTACATTGAAGACTTCTTTAAAACGTGGCTTTACAACACATGAAATACAGATGATGTTTCACATGGATTGTACTGAGCAAACGCACCCTTGAAGCTCTGGAGTATAAAGAATGAAACCAATGTGGCTGAGGTGGCGACCAATAAACTATGGAAGCCCATTCACGCCAGCAAAAAAAAATAAAATAAGATTACCAAAAAATAAATAAATAATGAATTCACAAAAAAAAAAAAAAAAAAATGAATTCACAAAAAAAAAAAAAAAAATAATAATTAATTCACAAAAAAAAAAAAAAAAAATATATATATATATATTTTTTTTACTTTTTCTCTGTCAGCAAAAAAAAAGAAAATAATAAGATCCCAAAAAAAAAAATAGTAACTTAAAAAAAAAAAATAAATCCACCCAGAAAATAAATAATAATAATTAGAATCATTTTTATTTAATTTTTTTACTTTTTTTCCACCAGCAAAAAAAAAAAATCTTTTGGTGCATCCATCTGTAACCATAACACTGACCAGATTTTTCCAGTTGCTATAGAAAGTCGATTATTATTAAAATAATCGTTAGTTGCAGCCCTAATTGAGTCCCTCTTCTACAAGCTGTGTTTTCCTTCTTACAGTTCATCAACGAGATTGAAGAGGTGGGAGGCATGGCCAGAGCCGTGGCAGAGGGCATCCCCAAACTTCGTATTGAGGAATGTGCTGCTCGCAGACAGGCCCGCATTGACTCCGGTACGACTGTACGAATGTGTCATCAGCTTATTGGCTTAAAGCCCCTCATTCTTTCCTCTTTTTATCCTCTGCCTCCAGTACTTCACGCTTCACTTATCAGAGCTGCAACGGAATGTCAAATGGAAGTTTTATTCAAGTGCGCAACTCCTTCATCCTGTCTGAAATCCTCCCATTTATTTCCAAATTTGGCATGAAATATTTAAATCATCTTGACCTTTTTGTAGGTTATCGGTTTTGATTGGTCTTGGTTGTCTTACACACATATATATGTATATATATATATATATGTATATGTAACAAATCATCTGGTGCCAGGAGATGTGTATGCATCTGACGAGGTTTGTCATCGAGCAGATTAACTGAGCCTTCTTTGTGTTTCTGTGGGATTTTACTTGCGTCACAGGATGTGTTGATAATGCTTCAGGTGTAATCTTCTCGCGTGGGGTTTTCTTTGTCTCGACCTTTGTTTATCTCAAGGTTCTTTATTCTGCTCCTTGGATAACACCCTGAAAAGGGTTTTCACAAATCTGTGTTTCATGTAGCTGTATACACCCCCCCCCCCCCTCCCCTGTTTGTCTTCAGGGTCAGAGGTCATTGTCGGGGTGAACAAGTACCGTCTGGAAAAAGAGGAGACGGTGGAGGTGCTGTCCATAGATAACACTGCTGTGCGTCAGAAACAGATTGACAAGCTGAAAAAGGTCAGTGTTCCTCTGAGAGTCACAGAGCGGTATCTAAAGAGTAGCGCTGCTGTTGACCGTACCGCACACAAAGAAAGCACTTCCTACTCACTGGAGACGGTCATGTAATGTGTTGTGAGGACTATATAGTACACACACATACACACACATCATCCATTAGTTATTATTAGTTTGTTTTGGTGTTTTCGTCCTTGTTAACGTTAACGTTAACGTTAACGTTAACAGTGAAGACTGGAGATAGTGAAGGGAGTCGTATGCATCACAGCTCAGCCAGAGACCTATAATATCTCTACGTTCTCATGTTATAGTATCTATAATGTACATTTTGAACGACATATATTTAAAAAATGCACCGCTCACTGGCACACTGAAATGACTGATGTTCTATTATATTCAACACCTGTGCTTTTCCTGCTGGATGATATCCGCTGTAAGAAAATGTATTTTTGGTGTTAAAGAGTACTTAAACACACATATAGGCTCTATATAGTGGATTCTGTCTGCAGGGCAGATTAAAAACCCCAAATACCATGTTTACGGCATTTTGCCTCCTTCCTGTGTTGTAGGTGAGAGACAGCCGTGACCCAGAGGCAGCAAAGAAGTACCTGGCAGCCATTGAGCAGTGTGCCCAAACCGGGGAGGGCAACCTTTTGGGCCTGGCTGTGGAGGCAGCACGAGCCAGGTATATATATATATATAATATTTCTTTACACTGAGGCGGTCATGCATTTCACAGTCACACCCATCTGTGGCAATGCAGCAATTACCGTATTTTCCGCACTATAAGGCGCACTTAAAAGCCTTTAATTTTCTCAAAAAACGACAGTGCGCCTTATAATCCGGAGCGCTTTATATATGGATTAATTCTGGTTGTGTTTACTGACCTCGAAGCGATTTTGTGTGGTACACGGCGCTCTGTCAAAATGTTTTAGTACGACTTTGGTAAACTACAAAGCCGCACCGCTTGCAGCATTACGGCTACCGTAGTCAGGAGTCTCACCGGTAGTTCTGGACGAGGTGTAAGCATAAGCATGCATAAGTATCATAGCTCGCTGTGTGAGTCACGCAGACTCCACTAACTGTGTGTTTACATGTCTGTAATCATAAAGCTACAGCTGTCTCAGAACGCTGCCGTTAGCAGACGTGCTAACTAACGAGCTAACAAGCTAGGGGTAATCTGCCTCTATCTCTCAAGACACCTGCCCAGCTGTTCACTTGTTCTCACAACACAACTCAGTTTCTCACTGATGGCCATTATTTATTCTGTGTGTTTACATGTCTGTAATCATAAAGCTACAGCTGTCTCAGAAAGCTGCCGTTAGCAGACGTGCTAACTAACGAGCTAACAAGCTACACTACACGATGTAAACAGTCCGTCCCCCAGATCGTCATAAACTCGTCATATGCATCACATCTCGCTGTGTGAGTCTCGTACTATCTCGTGAGAATACGGACACGGAAGTGGAGAATCTACAGATTTCTTCAGAGCGCCCGCGCCTTATAGTCTGGTGCGCTTTATATATGAAAAAAGATCGAAAATAGACCATTCATTGACAGTGCGCCTTATAATCCAGTGCGCCCTATAGTGCGGAAAATACGGTATTGGTTTTCTTTCTTTTTGTGAGAAACTTCCTGAAAAATCTGATTTAATTAAAATGACTTTAGAATTAGCTGTCTAAGATGAGCTAAGTTACAAATATTTAGATACAGATGTTGTAATTCAAGCTTGATAAATGTTTTTTTTTTTTTTTTACAGCTGCCAGAATACTCAAAATCAGATTTCTATTTAATAAAGGAACTATTAATCAATATCAATTCTTTAATAGTGACTAGTTAAAAGGTTATTGGGCACATGTGAAATCAAGTCATATTTGATACAACCAACTGCTGTATATGAGGCCCACACACACACACACACACACACACACACACACACACACACACACACACACACACACACACACACACACACACACACACGTGGATAAACTAACATAGACACTGATACTGATTCCTATTCCAAGAAAAGAAAGATCCGACAAAGAGCCCACCTGCTGGTCACAGCCCACATGATGAGAGGCGTGATGAGAGGCACGATGAGAGGCACTCATCACACAGATTACCATTAGACCTTTAAACCCGCTACCCTGAACAGGAGAAGTGGTTAAAGGGTGGACTTGCAAATTAGCCCGAAGTTCATCGCTTTTTTAATGATGTGTGATATTGTGGGAAATGAGAACAAGAGAAACTCTTTCTGCCTTGTGACGCAGACAGTAATAATGCACTACTATAAATGATACAGATAAATGAAAAAACACGGATATTTGCTTTCAGTTTATTGAAACGGGAAGTCTTGACTAACTAGATCTCCTTTCATTGTTTATCATCGTAAAGTGGAACACATTGAAGAAGATGCTGATCTTATTTTTGTTTCTCAGATGTTCGGTCGGTGAAATAACCGATGCCATGAAGAAAGTGTTTGGTGAGCACAAGGCCAGTACCCGGATGGTGAGCGGCGCTTACCGCAGCGAATTCGGGGAGCATGAAGAGATCTCCCGGACCCTCAACAGGTAGGAAATAAACCCACTTAGCATCTTTACAACCACTGAGTGCTCCACTGGGTGATTATATATTATCTTTTTTTTTTTAATCGCAAGAGTTGCAGTGTTTAAGAAGCTCGAGGGCAGGAACCCTCGACTGCTGGTGGCAAAGATGGGGCAGGATGGCCACGATCGGGGGGCCAAAGTCATCGCCACAGGGTTTGCTGACCTGGGCTTTGATGTGGACATCGGACCACTGTTTCAGGTCAGAGTCACACAGTAGAGTGGAGTATAAGACCATCGAACATGCATTTAAGCCTTTTAGTCAGTCAAACTTCCTCTTCTTACAGTGTTCTACCAAACAGCTCTTTGTATTTTAGAACATACACATCTGCAAACTCTCAGACACTAAGAGGGCTCTTAATTGGGGCTCTTAATTGGGGCTTTATTGAAGCCGGGTGCACTGGAAAGGGAAGGCAAGTTCATATGTTTAGCACATTTCAACAACAAGGCGATTCAAAGTTGATTGACTGATGATTGATGTTGAGATGAAATCACACATTTGAAAAGATTGTAGCTCACTGTTTTGCCTGTGTTTGGCGGTGTTGGTACACCTCACTCAGAGTTGTGTTTTTCTTTGTTTTTCCACGTCGGACTCTCGGGTGAGCAGACGCCCCTTGAGGTTGCCCAGCAGGCGGTCGATGCCGACGTGCACTGCGTCGGGGTCAGCACGCTTGCCGCAGGGCACAAGACCCTGGTCCCCGAGCTCCTCAAGGAACTGCGGAAGCTCAATAGGCCCGATATCCTGGTCATCTGCGGAGGCGTCATCCCACCACAGGTAACATTTTGACGTAGCTGTGGATGCGTTGAGTGAAGGTTTTCCGATAAGTGCAGTGATGGGGCCGGGGGGGGGGTCTAGTGGAGCTTATGTCTGAAGTGACATAAGTCAATAAAAACATTTTCCCAGAACGTGCGAGGCATTTTCTTTCAATAATTCCCACCCAGAGGATTTTATCTTTAAATGAGCCTCAGGCTGTGTGAGCTGATGGTGTCAGCTTGACTGCAAAAAGAAAAGACTGTGCACGTCCTTCTTTCCTATAAACTGTGTTCCACCTGTGTGTGTATGCAGGACTATGAGTTCTTGTACCAGAGCGGCGTGAGCGCTATCTTCGGCCCAGGAACCAGGATCCCGCAAGCTGCAGTGGATGTGATCGACAGCATTGAGAAGAGCCTGGAAAACATCCGGCAGGCCATGTGAACTCTCTCTGCAACTTAAAGAACCGTCTGTTCATGTTGTGTCAACGACAAAGCCACAAGTGGGAGCTCACACCTTTTTATACATGTATATGTAATTTCCCCCCGTTAAAACGCAGAATGTACAGTCATAACAATTAAAAAGTAGTCGGTGATGTATTAACATTGAATGACTAATAGAATCCTCACAGATTGCTGATTTGGTGTGAACATCGCTAACACGGTGTTGAGTTTTGCTCGGTGACCGTATCACTTAGGAACTACAGAGATCCTGTCCCACTCGACCTCTGCAGTCAGATAAATGGGGATTTCACCCTTTGCTGCGTGCCTGTGTGTGTGTGTGTGTGTGTGTGTTGCAGTGGTTCCTGTAAATATCATAGAAATACATAAATATCATTGACTTACAATTCAGATTCTATCACACCGTAGGCACAGCTACGGGAGCAATTTGGGGGGGTTAAGTGTCTTGCTCAAGGACATCGAATCGCCGATCCTCTGATTGAAGGACTTCGCCACCGTCACAGCACTATAGACCTAATCGGAACGTCATTATTTGAGTGTGAATTGTGTGTGTACTTACGTAGCAGGGTGTTATCGGTGCCATTGTGTTGGAGATGGATAGGTACTCGCGTCAAAACTAACCTCTTACTACCCCTGGGTTTTCTGTTCATGGATATTACTCTCTTGTAATTCTATTATGTTTAATTCATCCAACTTCAGCTCAGAGACAAAACTCTAGAACAGTGATCACAATCTGTTTGATGATAGTATTTTTGTATGTGAGATTCTGAAGCGCTCTTTGGTCTAAATAAAGTATGTGACGTTTGGAAATGTGACTGTGTATGAAGATAATGTGCATTACCTTTAGAGATTCAATCATTTTTGGAAAAGTGTGTGAATTCAACGTGTTTTAAAGCCTGGTAGGTTTGAGCTGAATGTCAAAAGATATTAAATCGTTACAGGAGAGAGCTTGTCAAAATCAAGAGCAGGATTTATTTTGGCACCGTTTTTTCCTACTAAATTGCTGTAATTGGCTTCATGGAGGTGGAGCATATGAACTGTGAGCTTTGCAGCAATTATGAGCACAGTTATTTATGATTCCAGCTGGCTATTCCTGGAGGGCAATCACATTTGATTGTGAACGTCAGAAGACGTGTTCTTGTGCTGGCCCTGAGTGGCAGGGTAATTGGAGGGGACTACGTTCCTGCCAGGTGGCTCCACCCCTTCCATTCCCCATATGACAGTACTGAGAACAGTTGATGGGAGGCCACACACCTGGAGCTGATCTCATCAATTTGAGATGTTGGTGGTGTAAATGCTGAGGGCGAATATAAACCCTGTTAACAGCTAAGCCGACTGACTTTGATTGCTGTACTGCCACTATTTTCCCCGTCTTCCGCCCAGTCCTGTTAGTTATACTCATGCAGTCTGTCCCCCAGTCATTTCAGTGCAGCACCTTCTAATTATATTGAATTCCACATTTAAGCTATGATATTATGCAGCTCATCTGGTGCTATAGGACTTGTTCTTTGCAGCCCGGGTAGGCCATACGAGGCACTGGGATGGTGATGTTGGTTGGGTTGTCCACCACTTTGCTCCAGACTGATAATGGATTACAATGAATTTGGGCTTATTCATGCCTCCATTAGAATGTATTGTGCTCAACTGGTTTAGCTGGTGAAAGCACTCCTTTCACCACCACCACCACCAGTGTCTGGACTCCAGGGGGCATTAGGCCTGTTGGACCTCAGTACCCCTGCCCTCGGTGATAGTACTTCAGGATGGAGTCCAATCGCCAAAGACTTTGCACTTTTCATATTTGATGCATGTATAATAAATCAGTCCCATCAACCTCAGCTGGAATTGGTGTACTACTATTACCATTAGCCCCTTTGTCGAGAATCGAGGGTAGCAGTCGGGGAGGAAAGACACCAGATGAGAATGTTCTTGGCATGAATTTCAAAAGGTTGATGTTGCAGGTTGAGGTTATCCACATCCCCCTTTTTACACATGTGAATATAGGTTATTTAATTGTATTCTACAGAAGATGTGGCACTTAAGCTGCAGTATGGTAATTTTTTGTGCGTGGAATGATTGCAAATTTACACATTGACATTTTGGACACACCTAAGATAGATTTATACACTCACTGACAGATATTGCCATCCTTTGAGCACTGCCTTCCGGCTGAATTCCACGGTGAATTCATATGTTTTAATTGTATTCAGTCAGTCTTTATTCCAAAACATGACCAATGGATTGTACACACAAATATGCTCAAGGTTCATAGCTCTACATTCACAATGGTTTTGAAATAATTCAACACAGTCAACAGTAGTTACAAGATGCCAAAAAGTTTGTTCTCCATGTTCAAAAAACGTTCAAATAAAAAGTTAGACATTTTGGGAAATCGACTTACTTGCTTTCTTGTTGAGAAGTAAACGACAGGCTTTATACCACCCATGTATCTGTGTAATTAACATACAGCCACCACCAGCAGCTAGTTAGCTTGCCTTAGCTTAGCACAACGACTGGCCACAACTAGGAGAAGTCTCCTTCTGAAATCTGGCGTCGCATCCATATTTTCAAAATCATCCGTAGCATCCTTTCATAATGTTATCAGACACTTATAATAACAATCTGAGCCGGTCAGTGGCAAAAACAAGCGCTTATAGAGGACGTGAATTGACGGTGAGGAGTTGCGCCGAACGGATTAGCGGATGCAATCTGCAGCGTTCTCGCTCAATAATGGACCAATGTCATAAAATTGAGAATAAAGTTATCCTATAACATAATAGCATTATCTCATTTGTTTTCTTCACTCAAAAACTGAAGCGTAAAAACGCTTTTTGGCAGATTTTTGTCACCTGTCGGACAGAGCTACGTCAGCTGTTTCCCCCTGTTTACAGTCTTTATGCTAGGCTAAGCTAGCTGGCTATAGCTTCATATTTATCATACTCAAAAATGAAAGTGGCGTCAATCTTCTTATCAAATCCTCAATAAGAAACCAGCATATTTCCCAAAATATCAAACTGTACAAAAAAGAGCCATAGAAGCATTTTGTTGACATGTTGACATGAACCAGTCTAATGGCTATACGTGACAATTCAAATAAATAAAATGTTTGGTTTTGGTCCAAATTTGTTTGTAATACAAAGAATAGCTGGTCACATTCCTTATACTATATAACATTTAGATTGCTGCAACACATAGGAGAAAGCAACATACATTCATTAGACAGGGTAAACACGAACAATATGTGTTATTTTTGTAAACATTTTCAGAGGCAGACCTATGAAACATCTGTCCATCTTAATCAACATTTAGCACATACAGCTGCGAATTGGCAAATGTTCTGAACTGAAAGAGATACTGATGTAGTGTAAAAACAAAGAAGATCTGTCACAGATTAAACCTGAAGCCTTAAAGTAAACACCTCTTGTTGTTGTCATATTCTGTACAATGTTTGGTTTGTATTGTGTGAAAAAAAGGGTTGATTTTATAGCCTGTTGTACTGGACAAAAGACAAAAAACCTACAAACGTTTGTGAGACAACACTTTACGAGGCTAAAAAGTCTTTCTTGTCTCTCAATCCAAATTCGTTCACTCCGTGATCTCTTCTAAAGTAGACAGTACTTGCACATTGGACTTACCGGTAGTGCTAACCGTATAAATGTCGGTGTCATCGATGCTGTTGGAGACGTGGCATAGGGTCGAGCAGAAGTACAGCCACAGCTGCTTCACCTCCTTTCTGAAGCTTTGGCTGAAGAGGTAGTAGATCAAAGGGTTGTATACGGTGGAGCTCTTTGCAAACAAGCACGGCAGGAGACTGACTTCAGGAGGGATGCTGCTACTGTCGTGTAACACAGACCACAGGCTCACTATAGCATAGGGCGACCAGCAGACCATGAAGCCTAAGCTTATCAGCACAGCGATCTGCAACAGAACAAGAGGATAGAGTCAGCCAACATGACGTCAATGTGCTTCTTTAGTTTGCACATTTAGCTTCAGCTAGACGCCTTTACCTTCCATCTGTTGAGGTTTTATATGAATGAAATGTTGACCTGTATTTTCTCTGTTAATTATACAATCCAAACAATAGTTACATTCCACCGGTTATTAAACAATTGACAGATGTCTGTTGGCCAAGAGTGGCTTCAAAACCTCTTCACCAGTGATCCACAACCAGGGGTAGGCTACTTGTACTCCAAGGGGTTATTAAGAATACATATGCATGTACAGTATATACACAATCTTCAAACTCTACTCGACTAGCTAGCCAGTTAATAAGCAAGCCACAGCTGCAACATCACGTGACGCCCCCCCTCTCTTGAAGTCCGCAGACGGACACCACTCCAACCTACACAGAGAGTCCCCAGACCTGTAACGGTAGCGCCGTCTCGTCAGAAAGAGTGACTCACCACTAATAGCCTTCGATGGCGCTTGACAATGTTGGGGATTCGGTTGCTGTTGCCGCGTGACTTTCTGTAGGTGAAATAAAGCTTGATGGCGATGCCGAAGTAACAGCAGACGATGATGACACAAGGTAGGACGAGGTTAAGGGAGAATATGGAGATGACGAAAGAGAAGCCCTCGTGTTTCATTTGTCCCCAGGCGAGAGAGCAGGACAGGCCGAAGGGCTCCGGGCCGTACCGTCCCCAGCCCATGAAGGGGAACACAGCCCACACCAGAGCGTACAGCCAAGTCCACAAGCACAGCATCTTCACCTTCATCCAGCCGATCTTCTCGTCTGCAGAGAAGAAAAGGAAAGGGTGGTAGTTTTGTTGCTTCTTTTGTTGTTTGACCACACGTGTACGTTATAGACACTTATGTGGAGCAGCTTACATGTTCATTTAACATGTTTGACCTGAGTGCGCGTGCGGGTGAATAAGGGTGAAGGGTGATGTGCACAAACATACACAAGAACACAATCTGCATTATATGTAAATTCAAAAACAGACAAAGACAATCACATGGCCATAAGACAACAAATTAAGAAGCACCAACAGCAGATTAAAATGAGACATAAATAACGACGTCTCATTAAGATCCTTTGTATTTAATATAAAAACATTCCACAGAGCCCGGGACTGGCCATGTAGAGAAAAACAAATTATATATTGAGGGCACGCTTTACTCATTTGTGTGCACTAGATGTAATTCATGACTCAATTAAATAAAAGCGTTTCCCGTGTTTTGGCTGATTTGTGCACGTTTAGATAAGTGCACACAGAGCCATCACAGCGCACCGCTCTCCAGGCTCTTACCGGAGTGATGTTTCGCGCTGGCAAGCTGGAAAATAATGCACGGCATACACAGAGTAACCGGGGTAACAGCTGTGCACGTCAACTTTCTTTTTTAAACCAGACTGGCCAAAATGTTGTCCAGTCCTAGACGACGCTAAGCTTCCTCTGAGGGAAACGCTCTACAGGATTCCTAATCCGTGAGTGCGTCGTGACGGGGAGAGCTCTGGGGGTCATGAGTACGGCCTTTTTACTATAATCGCTTGCAGGCATCAGGTGGGGTTCTTTTCAACATGTAAACAAACGACACGTTTGATGTGCATGTAAGCACGGGAGGTTCTTCTTGGTACGCCTGGAAGTCAAGAACCCTAACCTTCCCCTGCTGTTAATTCCTTCATCTCCTGCCAGTACTGTCAAACCAGTCTGTTTATCAGGCTCATTGTTGGTATTGTCAGTTTGAAAAGGGTTAGCTGTCAACACGGGGTGTTCTGATATATCTCTAAGTGCCAAGGCATTATTGAGAGAGCCGGGATGGGAACATACGTAGCTGAAAAAAAGTGATCACCTGGGGGAATACGCTTATTTGCTTTCTTGCCGAGAATTGAAAACCTTGGAGACTGACTGAAAAGTCTTGTGAAATATTCGTAGCTCTTATGAGGGTTTCATCGCTACTGCTAGAATCCCTCGCCACAGTCACATTCACCCCTTGAATAATGATGGCATTGTCTCTTGGAGCATTGAAAATAGGGTTAGAAGACGCTGCGTAACATTTGCATCGTGATGTCCTCCAAGTGACAGCTCTTAAAATATCAGGTAGTGTTCTTATCAGTGTTTTTATAGCCTTGAATTACTCACTGGGTGAATGCAGATTGAGGGACACGATGAAGCGCACCATGGCCAAGCCGGTCAGGCTCATGATGCTGGCGATGCCGAAGAAGAACCCTGCCACGCCGTAATAAATGCAGGTAGCGTCTCCCCCGAGCCAGCGGTGTCTCCAGGCTGAGGCCACAGCCAGGGGGTACATAGTGACAGCTGCTCCCAGGTCTGTCACTGCCAGATTCACGCTCAGCAGCTCCGGCGGTTTCATCCGTGAGGACCTTTTGACTGCCATGATGAGGACCAGCAGGTTTCCTATGATGGAGAAGACAGCTGAGACAGACAGGAGGGGGAAGGGACAGAGAGGGGAGGGAATGAAGGACACAGTAGTTTGAATGAACAATGATAATCAATTCAATGCACAAAGACGCCTGATTAAGGCGGAGCTGTCTTCTTTGCCGTTAGTGTAATCAGAACATCTTTGTTCTGTGTTGGGTAATGCTGTCCCTATAAGCAAACATCAAGATATCATTTACCAAACACAAACTAACACACAGCCTTAATTCCAGTTAGAACTTTCCCCCTCATGGAATGGGACAGGCTAATACTACTTCTGCAACTCCCGCAGTGAGCGCCTGACCTCTTCCAACTGTACCCAACTACACAGGAAGGTTCCTGCTGCATTGAGAGGGTTGCATTCGACACCTCATGGCCACAGCAACGCTGAGAAAAAGTGTCAATTTATACAGTGAGACAGGAAATGCAGTCAATCCCATTTCCAGAGCATGACCGAGGCGTCGGGAGAAGACGACGGCTCAGAGGGATTTGAATGATCCTGTTTAAAATGTCATAGGCACTTTTCACCTCGGCCCACATGGCCATTAGCAATGTATGGAGCAAAACCGTGGGGACTAACACCTCCTCTGTACATCTGCTACTGCATTGGCCTAAAAGGCTGCAAGTTTTACTAGCTGAAATACATTTTTTTTCAGTTTTAGACTTGACCTTTAACCTTGGACATTACCAATTGCGCTTTCACCCCATGAGTTCCTGGAGCTGAATACATTCTGACACCTCACAAACTCATTTGCCAATTTTCAGAGTTCTCAATTGCTGACAGTTTTCCAGCACCAATACATATGCTTCAGGTGGCAACTACCACTATCAGCAACTCTGAGAAGGTAGCAAACAAACTGGAGTAACATTCAGCGCATTCAGACTGATTATGGGAATCCGGTAAGTGTTGAGCAGTAACAGTTACAGATCCTTTTCACTAAAACTTACCACTAACATTGCTAAACTATTGAGCCAATTTACCAAACACAAACTAACACACAGCCTTAATTCCAGTTAGAACTTTCCCCCTCATGGAATGGGACAGGCTAATACTACTTCTGCAACTCCCGCAGTGAGCGCCTGACCTCTTCCAACTGTACCCAACTACACAGGAAGGTTCCTGCTGCATTGAGAGGGTTGCATTCGACACCTCATGGCCACAGCAATGCTGAGAAAAAGTGTCAATTTATACAGTGAGACAGGAAATGCAGTCAATCCCATTTCCAGAGCATGACCGAGGCGTCGGGAGAAGACGACGGCTCAGAGGGATTGAATGATCCTGTTAGGTTTTTAAAATGTCATAGGCACTTTCACCTCGGCCCACATGGCCATTAGCAATGTATGGAGCAAAACCTTTGGGACTAACACCTCCTCTGTACATCTGCTACTGCATTAGCCTAAAAGGCTGCAAGTTTTACTAGCTAACACAAGCTAAAGATATTTTAATGTTTCAGCTACTATGTAAAATACATCAGTGAATACGACCACGGTGCAGTTTGTTTGCCGTTTACGCTCCAAAAATCCTATAAGTCGGGTTCATTTGGGGAAATCTTCTTGTTGAACAAATGTGTAAGTATCATAAAAGTTTGCCACAGAGGTTATGATAATAATAACCTAAACATCCCGTGGGCTTTCTGTGAAGGGAACCTTCCTGTTAGCCTAATACATCAGCCCAGAAGCACTCTGTACGCTCACTCTCTGTCGCCTATAGCTTCAGGGTGAACCAGTTCAGTTCAGCTTCTGGTTTTGACAGGTGATGAATAATTTCTCAGCATCTTGAACTCCACAGTGGCGTCACGTTCCAAACTCTGGCACTCTTGCTGACGGTAACGCAAAATGTCCACCACCTCTGCCGGTAGAGATTCACTCAAAGAGCGTATAAGCTAACAGCCTTTCAAATTAAAACAGGCTTTTCACATCATTATCACCACATTTGCATCACTTATTTGGAAGGTTTATGATTAAATGTGATAAAATTGAGATAAAATTGAAGTTGAAACACATTTTTCTGTATTCCCTAACACCAAGACAGACCCGTTCGGTCTGTAACCGGACAGCATCAGCTGTGGGACTACTTGAAGCATAATGACCAGTATAACCATCAACTTACAGCTCGCCGATAATCACTTTCATGAAAGTGCAGCCGGGCCAATCGAGAATCAATAGTAACCGTCACTGCTTATGCTTATAAGGAAAGTGGGTTTTAGACAGTTCACTGAGGAGTACAGGGATAAAAAACATGTTATATAAAAAGGAGGTTATGAAATTCTGGATCGGTGACTCTCACCGTGTGGATACAGGGTTAGCAAAAGTGGGCTGACTTTAAATATATGATATTCTAAATGTATGTATTCATTCTTTTCTTTTCTTTTAATCCATAATTGGGTACACAAAATAAACAAGTTGTACTTATACGGTTTTGAGCTTCTATAGAGCCGTTGAATATAATTGGTAGGTCCACAAGCATTGCCTGACACTCGGTATGATGCTTGTTGTGCCTGTGTTTAGCTTCTTCATTGCGCCTCACGTCACTTCTGTGCAGTTTGTTCACTTCATCTGAGAGGGTTGTCCCTATGGCCTGAATCACAGCTGTGACACTCTGACACTCTAATCCGATGCCAATGAGAGCAGTAAGTGTTACATGTTCGTCCCACCACACCACAGCCACAACAAGGTGCTTGAACCTCCTCCAGAGCCCATTGCTATAATCTGTGTTATGTAAATAGACACTTTAATAAAGAGATATTTTAACATACTCTTGTATTGTTTGCAGGTTTATCATATAATGTCATACGTTGCAAACACACTTGAGAAATAAGGCGTTTCAGATTCTGATAATAAAATCTTAAAGGTCCCATATTGTAAAAAGTGAGATTTCTACGTCTTCTTTAATTTATTTATTATATAGCAGGTCTAAGTGCTATATAAATACTGTGAAAGTATTAAAACGCTCAATCCATGGAGGAATAAACTGTGCCTTCAAACGAGCTGTGAGGTTTTCCTTTCAATATATATATATATATTTAAACGTAAACACTGTAAAATGTGTCCCAGTCTATTGACTGTTGCAGTGACATCAGCTGACGGGAAGTAAACATGGACCCAAGCTGTTGCGAAGCAACCCAATTCTGTTTAAATGGGCTAAAACGGAGCCAGAAGGTAAAGACAGGTGTAGTCAGACAGTGTGAGGAAAATCAAGAAACCTGGAAATCAGCATCAGATTTTTTACAGCAACCCTCAATGATGATAATCCTCAAACCCAAATTCCTTTAACAAGAAATCAGAAACACACTCATTGGCAAAGCCCCAACAAGGTGTGAAATAAATAAGTAATGTACTCCTCATAATAAGTAATCGTCAGCACTGCATTACACCCACATTTTATTCTTAGAACAAAATCTCTTTTTACCTTTTTTCTACCCTCATTTGTGCTTTCATTCATATTTTTATTTATTTACTCATTTTATTTTAACGCTCTCTCTCTCACACTAACAGTGACATATATACGGACACACCACCACAGGTTCAACTAACACCAACATACAATTATAGATAATTATAGCATTCCTCCTATAGAAACGGCTCATGTCATATTGGCTGTTGTCATATTGCACCAACAAAACGAATGGTCACAGAAGGGAACTAGGAGTCGAGTTCTTTACCACGCGTTATACAATATTCTATGTATTAATGGTGTTGATTTATTTTCATGTTCACTACAAAGGTCTTATTGCATGATGGATTTTTGTATTGCATTGCCCCATTATACATCTGGGTCAGCTGTATGTACCGCCTTATAATGAAGACAGATATCATGTGTGGCAGCAGTTTCTGTGTGTGTCACATCCCATAGAATACACCTGCTTGATCTTATTGGCTGTGTGGGATGAAGGAACCCCTAAGGAGGGAGGACGTGAGCAGTTGCGAGCTGCAGGAATCCAACATGCATGCAGATGATTGAAGCTGGTTTTACTGTCAGATATGTGAAATGGAAATGAGTGTGAGACACGTACATGTGGAGCTACAGTTCAAAGATCAGCAGTGAGAGAATAACATCCAATCCAATGCTCACCAGTTTGTCTTCTTTATCGTCCACATGAATGTTCCCACTAATTAACTCCATTATAGCACCGTATATACTATATATACAGCATAATACCATCAGGGTTAAAGGCTGCCCTCTTACACACAGACTCATTTGTCTTTTGTCACTTTGGAGGACATTCCTCTCTGGAGACATTCTCCTTAATCTAACCTTAATCACAGCTAACACTAATCTTAATTGAAGTCTTAAACCTGAATGGTTGTCGTTGTGGGGACCCCTGTTGTGTGCTTGGATACCCATTTAAGCTCGTTTAAAGCTCGCTTTGAAAACAAGTGTTGTCTGGAAGTTTCAGAAGAGGGAGCAACACGTTAGAAGAGAAAACTGAGTTTATCCAGCAGCAGGAATGTGCGTAAATATGGATTATGGAAAAATGTTTGAGTTTTTTTTATCCTGTTTGCAAGAACTGAATCCAGTATAACTATTTCTCCCTCACACATAACTGAGCCAACTATGGCAGCTATTTATTTTTTTAGTTTATTTACGCGCGGCTTGTAACTTACCTACAAACAGCAGATAACAACCTGCGCCGATGTCCACCGCTGGTGATAACGTGGAGGTGTAGATGTCCATGAGGACTCCGATCAGTAACAATAATACTAATAATACTAATAATAATAGCAGAGGATAAATGATCCGTCTTCATGGAATGAAGAAAAAGTCCAAATGTGCCGCTGTTGATGCGCCACGGCGTCAAATCCATCTGTCCTCAAGTAGCCTATGGGCGCAGAGACGCGAGAAGTCCTCTGAAGCAGCTGGATGCCTGTGGATTGTATAATGTTCCACGCGTGAAGCCCCCTCTCCACGTTCTGGAGGGCAGAGCAACCATCAAGCGTCTCCACTGCGTGTGGCTGCGCGTTGGACTCATTAGCTCACCCAAAGTGAGGGGAAAAGTGGAGACTCTGAATTAGTGTTACATTACCAATTGATCCTTCTTAATATTTAAATTTTTTTTTTTTAAAAGAACATGAAAAGGCAGCCATTCGAGCGTGCAACCACTTCAGATGTAAAGCAACGTGTGGGTATGAAAAGTGAAGCCAATTTCTGTTGTTGTCTGCATGTTGTTGTATAGCTCCACCCTCCTATGTCACTTCTGGGTGCAACACAAACAACGTTCTCCACTAACTAACACACACAGTCTGTTTGAAGTTTGCCTTCAGGGCTTTCTGTCAGAAAGAGTTTATTTGAACCCAAATCATGGTGTTTTCCCTAAACCTAACTAAGTGGGTTTGTTGCCTAAACCTCGTGAGATTTCTTACAGAAAGGAAAGGCGGGAGAGGATAACAAACACAGGACTTTCACTCAAGATGTGTTTGTGTTTGTGAAACTGTAAGTAAATGTTGATGGTCGCTAGTCGGTGAACTTAACGTCAACGCGCTCTTTTACCTAAACGTACCTGCCTAAACCTTACTTCCTGTTCATTTGAAAGAACACTAGACGCTCTGTGTGAAATGACTAAATTCTATTTTCCTTTAAGATTTCAAGTGTGATTTTTAGTCAGTTTGTGGGCATGCGTAGAGACCGTAGCCTTGTGCTCAGTATTCTTTTTTTCGGTGGATGGTTTTACTTTCTACAAACATATCAAATATGATTAGACCAATAATCGACCTACAGAATTGTATTCCTAGCAGTGTGGAGGCAGTTAGCTGAATACATTCAAATTAAATGAAAACCAGCTTTGGGGGGGGGTCATTATGGGACTTCAGTATTTCTAAAATCCTGGCTACGGCCATGTTTGTTGCCTGTGATGTTCAATAGGATCGGCTTCCCAGCATTCAGTTATGCAAGAGGAGATGAACGCGCAGAATTCCATCTGGAGGGACTTCAGTAAGCTTTGCATGAGCCACAGTTATGGAACTAATTTATAATGACGGGTTCCTCTTATTGGAAATCCACCGCCTTTTGAGTGACATAATCAATCAAAGGGAAGTAACTAAGATGCTTTTCTCTGACAAACGTCAGGAATAAAGGGCCTTATCTTGGAGATTGATCTAGTTTTTCCTCTTGGAGACGTCTTTTTTTTTTCCAGCTTTGGAGTCTCCGCGTCACTGTCGGCACCAGCTAAAGAAAATCCACTGTGGAGACCCTCGCGGGGCGCAGATGTAACACCATCGTCGGATTGGGTGAGAGTGAAAAGGGGACGGCGTGACAATACCAGCCGGTCAAAGATTAAACGGTACATGGCAGCCGGAGGGGAAGGTGTCAACAGTATGTTAATGTGTTAATTAAAGAGCCTGTCCGGGCAACACCGAGAGCCTACAAATAAGCCTGCGGCATTGAAGGGACCCTGCGGAGCTGTCACTGTAGTCCACTGAAACACAATGTGTTTATCCTCGAGACCTGCGTGGACATTATTGTTGTTCTCTGAATAGGTTGTAACTTCCATCGTTTACGTTGTTGCAGTCTCCTTCCTCTCCTTCCTAATTGGGTCATTGCAACCCAATGAACGGGCCCTCGGACTGACGCTAGGTTTCAAAGAAAGCTTCTCTTATGAATACTTATTGTACTCACAATGAATGAAATGACGAGGTGTATTGTGAAGAGAGTACTTCAGATATGGTGGCATTGTAATCCCAGGATGATGTCGTTAACACACACAAAGGTACAATTCTTACAAAGAAACTGGAGGAGTGATATTATGTGCTTTTATGCAAGGTGAGGGTATCATAATCATATTCATTTTGTGCTAATCTTGTATAAGGGACATTAATCATTTTCATGGCTAAACGTCCTATCTATCAGAATAAAAACCTGATTCAGACCCCAGAATAATAACTTGCATAAGGAGCAGCATGCTTTCGTTATCACATCTGATTATGCTCTTCAGAAGGATGTTAATGCCGTGTCACGTTTTGAGCACCAGGCTCTTCATCTTCCTCCTCTCTTGACATATTCTCTTGACATATATTCAATTTCTCCTCCAGTTCCCCAGCTAATGATGAACCTGGTAGAAGCTCCTCCATGCAGAGACTATTTTAACATGCTGACGGCCTTTGTGTTGTATTGAAAAGTGACAAATAAAAGAACAGAAAGAGTCTGGAGAATGAAAACAAAGAACCTAATTATGCGGGCTTCATAACATTAAACCATGCTTTGAATGTTTAACGAGGTAGAAAACAGTAATTGGTTTGGTTTGACAAACAGAAGCCTTGAATGTATACAAACCTGGTTGGTTACAATAGAGGTTACCTCTAGTTACCACAGGTATGTCCTCATCGTTAGTGGATATGAGTGGATATCATTGGAACACTTACTTTTCAGGTTTTCCACATCTCCCTGCTCACTGGGGAGCTCACTGTTTCTGCCTTGTATCTGCCCATGGAATGTAAATGACTTGCAGGACAGGTGGAGAGAGATCCAGTCAAATAAACGGATACAAACCCTTTTGTTTGCTGCATGCTCGAAGCAGCTTGGTAACAGGTTGTCAATCGTTTCCCCAGCAGCTGGAGGCTAGATATCCATTTGTACAGTTTTGTTTTGTGTTGTAGGTAAAGGAGGAGGAGGAGGAGGAGGCCCTTGATGGTCAGTAGAGAGAATGCAAGTTTAGGACACTTCCTCATTTGCTTCACTTTTCCGACCCAGAGGTTGCCGCCTGGTCTCAACAGAGATGAGAAGCGAGACGGGCTCACGCCTTAGCTTCTTCCACCACGAGCTCTTATTATTCATTTAAGAGTTGCTAGATTTACTATAGGCCACGGGGCATTTTACTTGCATAATCCTCATTGTTGAGTCCTGTATTAATGTCAACGGCAGAGCAAAACAGTTGAGGAGGGTTTGAGATTTGCTGACCATGATTTTCCAGAAGAACACAGTTGCATCAGCCCTGCCCCCTGGTTGTGTTCTAGAAGTCCTGTTCAAGCCAACTTTGCAGCATCACACACAACATATTTCACATCTCTCTGAATTTCCTGAGGGCAACCGTGCAATTTTGCCTATCAGGGCAAGGTGGCGGATGCTCACCTTACCTAACCTCCTTTACAGCAAGGAAAAGGTCAAGCTCGCCGCCTATTTGTCGATTTCTTTCCTCTACAAGCCCTAATCTGGGCAGAGTATTTTATATACCATTTCACCTTTGCCCTCTCCTTGATGGCATAGATATCTGATATTATGATATTAACAGACCCCGTAGAGTGAGTGTTATAAGGAGGCATGTCCACGTGGGAAGGGTTTTATTGATTGGTGTCAAGATTCATCAAAACTAAGGAGATGTTAATTGATTGATAAATCCACCTTATTATAACAATACATATCAAGTCAGTGGACACAAGCGGTGGAAAACAGAATAAATAAGTATTTATTTATAAGTATACTCACAGACACAAGTAAGTGCATTTTCATGACATGTTTGTTCAGGTCATTCAGTTAATTCTATAATACAGCATTTTTAGTATTTCAATTAGTTTGCTCTCCATTCTGCTACATGACACAAGATAAATATACCAGTCAAGCATCCTTTCTTTGAGCTCTATAATTACGCTCTTTGAAATAAAATAAATGAATAACGCTGCAAGATGTTCTTCTTTCTGAAGCTCAAATTAGTATAATCTGTCCGAAAAAACGTGAAACTGTTTTGTATAACAGTCCCTTGTGCGTGCGCATTGCACACCATAATTAAAAGCTGACATTTTCTGAGGCTGCCAGTTGACCACGCATGCTTGGGGTGAAACGACCCAGCGGAGGAGCACTGAGGAGGATGCTTTCATCACAAAGTTCATCAAAGACAGAACACGTAGCTGATGGGAGGCCAAGGAAAGGGCACACTCACAAATAATTATATTTTAGCGTCTCTCATGCAGGTCTCGCTCCGCTTTCTGGAAATCAAATCCACATTATGTTTGTTCCCCCTGTGGCGACCTTCTATCTTTCATCCACCCCATTATAACGAGAGGATGGATGCCACCCTCATGTCCGTGCGTTGAATATGTAGCTGGAGCCAGCAGCCGCTTAGCTTAGCTTAGCTTAGCTTAGCTTAGCGCCAAGACTGAAAACGGGGAAACAGATGGCCCGACCAAGAAATAGTCTGGCACACAACCGCTTGTAAAACCGCACCATGTTGTTTTAGATCTTCGGTCTTTGTACAGAATAAACAAAAGAATGTAAACCCATTTGCGTCATTTTCAGACGCTGCCACGTGATGCTACACCACTGCAGGACGAAGCGTCGATAGTTGGCGCCCAGGAATGAGCGCGGGCTTCAGTCACATGACGTTACGTCCATACATGACAATGCAACTTATACTCATTTTAGGCCAAACCGTGATGTTTTTTTGAAACTCTAACCAAGTGGGTTTGCTGCCTAAACATTGTTAACCACACGCAAACCCTTCTGCACATCAAGATACAACGGACTTCTGCTCAAACATGCAAAATATGACGAGTCGGGATGAGATCGCGTTGTAATGATCTAATTAGTGAGCGTCAAGGGTGCTAGCAGGTGGATTTGTGTTACGTTTGGATTGAGCTAGCCGGCTGTTTCAAGCCTTTCTCCTGAGCTAAGCTAGCCGGCTGTTTGCTCTAGCTACATATTTACCATACAGACATGAGAGTGGAATTGATCCTCTCATCTAGCGCTTGGCAAGGGAACAAAAGGCCAATCCTCCAACGACAGCCTAAGAAAAGCGGCCAAATAAAAATGCAGACTTCATCACATGTATTAGCCCAAAGGTATCATCTGACTCACAGACTGTATGCCTGTAGCGCCCATTAGACCCACACAGGTTCCATCAGTCTCATTCTCCAAAACGGTGCAGTCAGAACCTTTTACCATTTTGCCTTCTTTGAGCTTCCCTCCTTCATCAGAATTGTCCTGATGAGAACAACTAAACATCTGTCTCTGGAGGCGGAGGAGCTCCTGCCAGGCGTTGCGCTGGAAGATGAAGTATATGAAAGGGTTGTATACGGTGGAGCTCTTGGCGAAGAGGCACGGTAACAGGGTGACGAACGGAGCGATGTGGTTCTGCTCCTGGGAGTGAAACATGCTCCAGTAGCTGACGGCCACGTAAGGGGTCCAAGCAAAAAGGAAACCTAAACTGATCATCACAGCCATCTGGAGCAAGAAGAGCAAATGAAAAGGGCACGAGAGGTTCAGTGAAGCAGACGAGAGGAAACAGGAAACAGCAAGACAGCAAATAAGCGTGTTACCCCCCCCAAAAAAAGAAACTAAATGTCATTTAAAATAAAAAAGATGAATGCTTAAAAGGTGTATTGTTATCCACTGAAAGAATGACACAGTGAAGTACTTTCCATGTGCTGGTAAATAACTTTGAGGCGGTATGGGGAGCAGGGTGGCGGCTAAAAAATAGCCTAGAACGAGGCGGTAAATTCACGGAACACGTCATAGATGGAAAACTAACTTAAGTGGTTTGGAGAGAAAGAGCGGCAGAGCCTCGCGAGTAGATAAAGGGCATTCATTTAATTTATTTAAGTGGCCTTCTTTTCCATAAGTGAAGATGCGGACTTTCAGACAATCAAGACAGATGTGTCGACATCTCAAAATGGAAACGTTCGAATCCAGCTCTCGCTGATATATTCATAGTCAATTGGAACCTATTTGGTGAAAGAAAAATGCATTTCTGTGGGAGAAACAAGTGAACGTTACAGGTACCGACATGCATTCAAGCTCACACACACACACACACACACACACACACACACACACACACACGCACACACACACACACATACACACACACACACACACACACACACACACACACTCACACACACACACTCACACAGTAAACAGTCACATCCGCAGGGCATACACTCCAACACAAACAAATCTGTTGTGTTCACAGGAACCCAGATGTGTAAAAAGCGATGACCAGTGGCCGACTCTGTGCGCTCTGTCAAGCACAATCGGCAGATCAGCGAGACGCTTTCCCCTCGGATCTTTGTCAAGGCCTCCTCATTCTGCTGCAGTCACGTTAACATGCAGCCTGACCCGAGTTTAACAATAGATAGACGCACTACTGACCTTTGACTTCATTTTCTAATCTGCTGCAAAAACACTCGTGAGCAAAATCAATTCAATGCACGCGCTTTGACACACATTAATGAAGATGCACACACACCAAATGCAAATCTTTCTATCAAATATATTACATATGTAGTCAAATCTCGATGTGACTTATGCTCGATAGACCTCTGTTGTAAGACATAAATGAGACAAATCGTTGTTTTGAGTCTATCCCACACAACGGCAGCCTACTCCCACGACTACTAACTACCTACGCTATATATTATGTAGCTTATGGAGGCACGAGAGTGGTGTCAATTATCTCATCTCAATCTTGGCAAGAATGTGAATAATTAACTAAAATGTCAAACTGATTAGAGGGTTACATCCTCAGTGGGATTGATTGAGCTTGGGGCTGAGTGCTAAAGACATGGTCGGGAACAAATTATGTTTCAATCAGGGAAAGCAAACTGAAGGGACAGAGTCAATGTGGCGTTGATTGTCTCATACTCACAAGAGTGATTTTCTTCTCCACATTGCCGTATTGACAGTCGTTGCTCCGGATGGATTGGTAGGCTTTGTGCAGCTTCCACGCAATGCCAAAATAGGTGAAGAGGATGACAAGACAGGGGAGGAATGTGCAGAGTACAGACATACTCATGATGAAAGTGGAGTGGTTCAGGGACTTCCCATAGCTGTTCCAGTCTATCGAGCAGGCGAGTCCAAACGGCTCTGGCCCGTAGCTGCCCCAGCCCAGCAGAGGAAACAAGGCCCACAGGCCGGCATACAGCCAGATCGCACTGATCACAATACTGATGGTTTTCCTCTGAAACTTGATACCTGTGCACAAACGGATTTTAGATTCAGCAGGGTCAATTTTTACGGCACTATTGTATTTGTATGCGGTATATTTTGGACTATGCTATTTTTGAATTGGACGGAGCCAGGCTAGCCGTTAGCCGTTTGCCCCTACGCTATATATTATGTAGCTTATGGAGGCACGAGAGTGGTGTCAATCTTCTCATCTCAATCTTGGCAAGAATGGGAATAATTCACTAAAATGTCAAACTGATTAGAGGGTTACATCCTCAGTGGGATTGAATGAGCTTTGGGGCTGAGTGCTAAAGACGTGGTAGGGAAGTCAGAAAGTATTGAGGGATGGACTATATTAAATATTAAATATTGTTGGTCTTTTCATTTGATTTGTTGATGTAACAGGGTCTGTATAATGTGTAAATGATCAAGGCGATGAAGGTTAAACGGTTGTGTGCTCAATCTTAGCTGCATTGATTTCCTGATGCCGGCTGGTATTCATTTAAAAACTCTGATCTCCTCTAAATCCCATGTGAGATTGCACTATACCTGTGGTTGGTGGACTTCCTGTTACCAGGTACCTGACCATCCCCATCACAGCCAGAGTCATGATGCTGGTTATGCTGAAGATCATGCCCATCAGGCCGTAGTAGAGGCAAGAGGCGTCGCCGCCAATCCACGCGTGGTTGAAAGCTGAAGCAAGTGACAGAGGATACATGCTGAGGGCCATGCCGATGTCCGTCACGGCCAAGTTCACCGTCAGCAGCTCGGGAGCTTTGAGCAGGGTGGCGCGACGAGCTGCGCTGACCAGGACCGCCACATTCCCAACGATAGACAGGACAGCTGCAGGACAGAATAGGATAGAGAAACAAGTGGCATCTCAAAAGGAATGTTGATAACGAACCTGTACCTGTAGAGAGATTCAGCAAATGAACCCCCACAGTGGGTCGGGTAAGGAAGCTCTAGTGGGAACGATGTCCGGAACAATGTCTCAAAAGAGGTTGTGAGTGTGTGTAGAACCGTTCATCGTTTGACAAATGTGTTCCAGCTTCTCTGTACAGCACACGAGGCAGCTGCTAGTTGATTCAACTTGTGTGCCGATCACATGGAACAAGAGATTAATCAATGTAATGTAAAGCGAATGGGCCTCAGTCATCTGATCAAATGCCTTCAGCAGCGCTGATTCATAATACGCAGCTCGCTGTTCAAGTTCAAGTTATTTACTGTCATATGCACAACGTTCATTGCCTACAGATACTCACTTGTTTGCAATGAACATTTTAGATCTCATGGCTCCCTTCAAAAAAGAGAATCTAAGACATAAAATAGTGCAAATTTAGGTTAAAAATAGAGTTGACTATTAATTACAAAAGGACTGCTAATACGATCACGTCTTCTCCATTAGTGAGATTGCTTGATGTGTTTGCGGTTCAACCTCCGATACATAATGTCTCTCTCTAAAGTGAGCTTATGGGAATTTGATTGACATGCAAAATGCAATATTGAGCTGACATGTGTTCATTATTTAAACACTCAGCTTTTTGTCCCCAAAGTAGTCCTAATGGATTTTTCTCTCCCAGAGCAACCTTGTGACACGAGTGCTCTGCATTCGTACCTTATTCGTAAACTTCATGATCATTCTGACTAAAGCAAGACGTCGATGCTTTCTTTTATCTCAAGAGTTGATAGAATCTTTTCTCACGGATATTTAAGCCGTTCACAGATTGCTGTTTGCTGCTTGCATCTGCAGCTTTTCTCAAGGAGAATTCCAAACAACTGAATGTCTTATCTGTGAGCCACAGCAACAACCCGACTGAGATCTAATCACCGAAGCACTTATCTACAAGGACACGTCCAAAGAAGTAATGACATTTTCCAGTGAATGGACGAGGTGCATGCCCCTTAATATGAACCTATTGTTCATGCTTTACCATCTCTCGAGATATTTCTCTCTCCGGCATTTACCTTTAAAAGTCTGGAAGATTGACACAATGCTGTGTGAAAGGATACTTGGTGATGTGTATGCATTCATTCCCTCTTCTTCACTGGGAACATTTCCATATTTATATGTCGTTCATTTTGAGATGTTTAATTTGACAAACAGGAAAAATTGAATATATGATGATAAATTCAGTGGAAAATGATGGAAACCCTCCAGTGGATTGTTGAGTGTGTGTTGCAGTTTGATTCCATGCCTCTTCACTTGAATGCTTAGCGGACTAACTCTCCAGTGTGTGACTGATTTAGTCTCCGTGATGCAAACAATCGATCCCTTACTTGGCTTCAAACCCTTCTGAACGGGTGATGTGGCAAATCGTGCCGACAGGGACTAAGAGGCTCTTGTGGTTGTGTTTCAGGACCAATTCATCAGGAATGAACATCAATCACAAACAGCAGCTGTGTGCCTCTGGCTTGGGATCAACTCATTTACTCTACTGTAGCAACACGGTCAAACGGCAGTTTGGGAAATAGTCAGAAAAATGGGATGCAAAATGTCTGTTTATTCTTGATTTTTTTTCGTGTCCCTTGGCCCTTTTTTGGGACGACATTACGTTAAAAAAGAAAATTAGGTTACAACAAAACCACTCAGTTAAGGTTGAGGGAAAACATCACGGTTGGCCTTAAAATAACTACGTACAGTTAGGTTTAGGCAACAAAACCACGTAATTAGGTTTAAGAAAACTGTCAAGAACAGTTTAGAAAACCACCACCACAAAAACACTAAGTGGTGTCGAACATCGGCCGTCTGGTTGAAAGCCCTGTTCTACTTGTTGCACACTAGAAGGATTATAAGGTAGCGAACAGAATGATGGAATGATGTCCCTTTCTGGTGGCACTGAAATTGGGATTTTCGCTGGTAGTCTGTGTTGAACACATGACTGTAAATTAAATATGCACAGCGTTGCCTCAGTAGAAGCGAAAATGTTCGACAGCCTGCTATCAACGATATCGTCCCGTGCTTATTCACAAGTGTCCGAACCCAATTCAGAGGATCAGACATGATTTTGCAGGATTTAAAGACTAAAAAGGCACTTCAAAGCAAATCCCTTTTATTGGATTTTGACTCAGTGTGCTTCCTGAGTCAACCCTTAAAGTTGCATTAATTGATTTTTTGATGGCTTAAGTGTTTGGCGAAAAAGGGCATCCATCAGATTAGGGAGCTACATTTAGCACTCATGTGTCTCCGACCGCTCAATGAATGTAACTCTAAATGACTCTCGAAGAAAAGCCTAAACCTCCGCCACCTTTACCTCAGTGCCAAATCTGTTGATGCTGGGCAGCTATAGCCGCACTTCCTATTAAGTAACGTCAACTTAAACGTTAGCTTCTTACCTTTCTAATTGAATATCGTTGTAATTATTACCAGTCGGCTAAAGGACGCTAACGCTGGTTAATTGTTGCTGAAGTGTAGCGTTTGGTATTTGTATGTAAGGATCTTTTAGAAAAATAACTGTATATTTATTGTGAGATTTATAACTGCCTGTGCATCATGTTATAGCTTCAATCTTCAAGCCACAGCTCTTTATTAATCCTATATGAGAGGTCTTAGCATGACTAGGCTGCATGAAATGAAATGTTGACCACCTGCAGTGATTGTAATGTTTGTATTCTACAGTGCGGTGTGCACTGCTGGTGGCAAGTGAAGCTAGCAACAGGGGAGGTCACAGCAGCTCAATTGAAGACCTCTTATCATTTGATGGACTTTCTTTCACATGACTTTCCCCACTCAGCCCTGTTGGATGAGTCCTGGCCCAATTCAAGCCCTGACATTATTTGTCTATGGTTGTTTTCATACTCCAGTAACTTGCTGCAAGAAGATCCATACAGCCGTGATTCACTTTACACAGTATGACAATGTTAACATGGTAAATATTGGTTTCTGCAGGTTTTAGATTATTTGGTGCATGTTATCTCAACTTCAAGGACATTTTGGATAAATGCAGCTGCTGAACGTGTATATCTTCAGTGATAGACGATCCTTATCTTAGTTCCAGATCTCCCCAAAATGGCCTGTGGACTGACGCTCCAGCTGGGAGCTGGATGACCTATTTTGGTCATGACAACAACACCAAGGGACATGGCAACACGACTGACCAGTTGCAGGCGTGTGAAGTCATAATTCATTCAATGCAAAGCTGGCAGGAGAGGAAGTGAAGTGACCGAACTTCCCTTGCAGGTATAGCCTACAGTTGCACACACGCACACAGACACACACTTCTGTGTTATGGCACAGAGAGACAGCGGATCTAACCTATCAGTGCGGCTCATTCCTTACATCAGAGGTCTTCAACAGGGGGGGTCCGCGACCCCTAGGGGGTCCGCGGAGGTACTGCAGGGGGTCCGCGAAATTTTTGGTTGATTAGACAATTTTTTTTTTGTTGATATTGGCATTGGTATCAGTTGACAAGGTGTGTTTATGAATGGCAGTGCACGGCCACCCTACTCACTGTACCTTGCACATGTTTAAAATAAAAAACATGAATATATGAACCTGTGTGTTATTTGAATAGCTTAGTATTGAATGCACAATAAAGAGGTATGTTTATACATGGCACTAGGCCCAGTTTAATATGAAACACAATTTTATACAATATATATAGTCGGGGTCCCTGCTCCACCTCTCTATCAGTTTGGGGGTCCTTGGTCTAAAACACGTTGAAGACCCCTGCCTTACATGCAATATCAGTCATTTTGCACATTAGAACCCTGGCGTTGATTATATTCGGGATATGGTATTTACATGGAACATGAGAAACCTGGTCATAACAGTATCCTGGATTTGGATTATTTGTGTTGTTTCTGTGTGGGTGTTGATTCCTCAGCTCCTTTCTGTTCCGACTGAGCATGGTAGCAATCAGTGATCAGAGAGGTGGATACGGTGTCCACACGCCACAGTGTCCTGCTTTCTATCGGAGTACTCCATCTAGCATATTCAGGTTTCCCAAAACCAGGATCAGGACTCATCCAGGTTTTTGAAATCAGGTGTTTACAGGCACAGAACATAACCGGGATGCTTCAAAGGATATTTGTGCACACGTACCCACATCAGTGTTTACAGTGTTTCACATCATGTTCATTCTGCTGAAGTAAATCAAACTAATGATATTGCAGACACAAAATGGGGAGCTCACAAGACTGAGGGGAAGGGAGTTTGACAATGACATCATGCATCCCGATGTGTCTCTCGACCTGCAGCGAAGAGGGCAAGCAAACCTAGAATTGAAACAACTAATTTCTCATCAGTCATTTCTGGGTTTAAGCTTCCTGCCCGCAGCCACATGAACGAGAAGGTATCACTTTTTCAGAAGCCTAAAATAGATCTACGCAAGCTGAAAATATGAATCTTACAGACAAGTCGACATATTGAAATAGAATAAGTAAGCAATGTACTTACTAATTGCCACCAGATACATCCCTGTCCAAAAATCAACCGCAGGTGACAGTTTGGACGTGTATTTATCCTCCATGTTTGTCCAGTCAGCGGTCAAAACAGACGCACAAATTACTCCCAGCAGGAAAGAAAACACCGACAACAGGTTCTCCAGTGTAGCCCCGATTGTACTTGAACAGAATTTTTGAAAGACTGAGCATATCGTTCCCTGTCTCTCCTGTCACCACTCATATTTTGTCAGTGTGCTGCAGCATCTGACACCTATACAACTATTAACCACGGTCAATTTACCGTACAGTATAGATTGACAGACCCCCTCCACACAGCTACATACACAAGGCACAATGACACGCACGCACACGGTGCTAATGCAGGTTTTGCATTATTAACATTTGCGTCAAGCCAGATTATGCGCAACTCTCAAAAAACCACTCCACTTAGATGAACACACACACACACACACACACACACACACACACACACACACACACACGGACACCTAGGCTGCATCTATGAAAGCCAAAGCTAATTACACAATATGATGTTGTCTCTGGCTGGGTGTGTAAAAAGTGATTCATCAAAAGACACTTCACATCCTGTTATCCCTTACATTAATGAATGAATCGAAAACTACATTGAAACCTTAATTATAGAAAAAAATGAAGGACAGAAGCTTTATTGTCTATTATGCCTTTGATTGAATTGAAGATTAATATCTTACTCGGGGGGATTTATGGCGCAAACCAGGCCATTGTCTGTCCATGAATATAGTGTGTGTATTGTCATGTGTGTGTGTGTGTGTGTGTGTGTGTGTGAGGGAATGGATTACAATGAGATTTATATAGATGTTTGTTATCCTTCAAGCACTCGGCTGAATTTAGAAGCAGGAGCATCAACGTTAGAAAGCTGCACACAAACAGCATATTGTTACTTCCCGGTGTGTTTTTGAGGACGTTTTAAAGTCTTGACTCCAGGGATAACTGAACTCTTGACCCCCTGGTTAATGTAGCCTGCAGCATCTTTATCTTGCACCCTCTCCACATTCATCCGCCGACATCTTTGCACCTCTTTGTGTGTGAAAAGGGAAGTGAAAACACACGAGTTCACAGAGTCCCTCTGTGAGGTATTAATACATTCAGGTAGAATACATTCGCAAGTTCCCAGTATTTAGTGGCCATATATATATATATATATATATATATACATGTGTGTATTTGGTGGAGAAACCTAGCATGTAATTACAAGCATAAAGTAAATGCTTACAGCTGTATTGTCTGTGGTGAAGAGCATTTTTGATCGGTGCAGCGGTAGTTCACACGTTTAATAGCTCGCTTGGATCAAACCATTTTTGTAGTTCTCTCTTATTTTGTGATACTAACATTTGAAATGCTTTACAAGTAAAGTAAATCTAGCAACTCACCTGTGGTAAGAGGTACATGAATAATGAAAGAGCTGATGATGGATGTAACTAAGGAGTGAGTGGAAATTAAACATGTCAATCAAAGGACTTGACAATGGGCTGCGTTTATGCACACCTGTAGCTGACGTGAGAGCTGTTCTCCGTTATTTGGCTCGATGTTAGGGAAGCGGCTCACCAGATCCCCTGAAAGCATGTCCGGGAATGGGACCGCGTCCTACAATTAAGGACAAAATAGGCTAAAGGTTTTTATACGTTTTTTATCCCTAAAAATACTCATTTCCTCCCACGGTATCCAACCCAGCGCTCATTACGTTAACTAAGTAAGTGGACTTAGAGGTTAACAGATTGTTAAATGCTCACGCTTTCACTCCCACATCCTAATTATCTAACAAAGAGAGCTTAGCCTTGATTAAACTCTCTTATAATCAGGATGATCATTCGTCTAGGGGATAAGGATGGAGCTTTAGTTGTGTTATCCAAGTACAAGTATATTAAAGAGTCTCGTTGCCAACTCTACACCACTCTGGACTCTGTGTAAGGAGGCACTGGATGAGGCCTGTATCAGTTAAACATCCTGTTATCGCTGTTATATCAGGTCATGGTATTCTTACAGAGCCGGCATCTAAATATATTTATTCCTTAACTAAACCTTTGGTGAGAAAACCTCCATCCTTTATTGAGGACACCACTGATGTGTTTCATAGGATTGCCACTTTGACTGCTGTCCGGTGTGTTGTTCTTGTCACTATGGCCATAGAAAGCGTATATACAAATACTGACCACCAGGAGGGGCTACTTGCCTTAAGTCACTCCCTTTCAGACAGAGAAAACTCCACACTCTCATCTGGTCTTGTCCACGTTAGGAGGGCTTTTTCCTACATTGGCCTACAATATTCCTTAATGAAGATATAAACTACAAGTTTTCTGTGATGTTCGTGTAGGCCTCTCGTGTTTTCCTTGCAGCCTGTATTGAAGCTCAACGGGTGCTTTTCTGCCATTTATGCAGCGTTAAACGGCCGTGTGTCTGAACCTTATATAACGTAACAACGTTTCAACCTCATTGACCTCCTAACTGATGTTCTTGTAATATCACCCGGAGTGGCTAATCCAGCCTTTGATAGTTTACACTTCAATATCACCACATGACTCCTCCAATCTCACCACATGCCTTATCTACTACTTACTGAAAGAGGCATGCTTGCATGTAGGGGTTAGCATTAACCTTCTATGGCCAAGCCAATAACAATTCCTTCCTTCCCGTCAGTTTTTATGTTCCACCGCAGGCCAATGTGCACGCTCGCTTCAACTGATGCTGTTTATCTGGACAACCCAGAGAGGGATGATGATAACAGCGTCCTTTCCCCTCTGCTCTTCTCCCCTGTACACCAACAGCTGCACCTCCAGTCACTAGTCCGTCAAGCTGTCCGCTGACTCATCTCTGCTGGGAGTCCACCTACAGCTGGGAGGTTGACCGTCTGGTAACCCGGACAAAACAGCAGAGGATGTACTACGGAAAGTCATGACGGTGCACTTTTACACTGCCATCGTCAATCCATCCTCTCCTCCTCCATTACCACCTGTCTCTATTAACGGACGTCTTGGACTGTTATCCGTGTACATTCCACATATTCTCTTTACTATGAACTTCTGCACAGCCTGCACTAAACTGTAACAATGTTTTTTGTATCTTTTTCATATACTTTTGGCGAATGTTTCGATTCTATATTCTTGACTTTTGCAGTACTTTGCCTGTATTTTTTATGTCCTCATCATGAGTTCATTTGTATGCACCGTTGTAGTTGAAAACGCAATATACCTGATTCTGATTCTGATCCTGGCTTATAAGATTACACACTCATCCATAGAGGGAATGTCTCCGGAGATTACCGGAGGGTTTGATCCGTCAGCATGGCTGTATTGTTATCTCCAGCTTCATCGTGGTCTGACTTGTGTTGTTGGATTAAGTTAAGAATAGGAAGTGATTGTCTTATTTCCAGCTCAGAGCAGGTTTTTTCATCCACCACAACAGCATTTTTATTTTGCATGAATTGTACATTGTGCCATCGTCCTTTTTTGTTTTCATGTGTGTGCATACTGATGCAAATAATTGAAGATGTATCTGTAAACATAGACAAGCCTGGCACATGTAAAGATGAAGCTTGGGTTACAACCCACGCGTAGCGGCACAAACGGCCTTCTTCAGGGTGGTTTATTCCACCAGCTGTAATGAATAGAATCAATTAACAGTGAAAGATGATAAAATGACCTCATCTGTGATAGTAGCTCTCTGTTCAGTCATGTAGTTAATTAACAAACCATCTATAATTACATTTTACAGATCGTTTTGAAGGGTTCATGCACTTATAATGACTACTTCTGTGACTAACACATTGTCTTATGTAATGAAAACATGCATCTGGTTAAATAACCTCAGCGCTCTCTTGGCGGCTGTAGGCATGGCAACCGAAGCTGCACACCTGAGAGGTGATTCGCCCGGACAGACGTTCCTCCATCCAAACACGCTGCATTGGTTTGCATACACCGACTACTGCTTTTCTTAAGAGACACAAAGATAGCATTTAAGAAATGATATACTGTGTCTGTTTACATGAACGGTTTATGAAAACGACAACAATCCACACTCGCCGACAAAAGAGGGATCAATAACGACTCAATCAATAACTCCATCTTGATCTCAATTATAGACATAAAAGGGGCTTGGTAATGTCTTCATATGTACAGTTTGTACTGTCCAGCCCCTCTCTGCTCGCCATCAACCTCTTATCAGTGTAGACAGATTTTTTAACTTAAATGAAGTGTCTATCGAAGAATAATAAATAAATACATTTAGGAAAAATAAATCCTAATATGTTTTAAAATGTATGAATCGTTTTTTCTTCAATGACTTGGAAGAAGTCAAGTGAGCTTGATAGTCAAAGCTGAATATTACAAGACTATGTACTATGTACTATGTGTATACTGTAGGTATCAGTATAGAGCAGGGGTCCCCAACTGGCGGACCGCGGTCCGGATCCGGACCCAGGAACCTAAAACCGATAGATAATTCGGAATTATTCATATTAGACAGTGAGTTTATATTTTAACCGGCGCAGGTTATTCAGCCGTTACGGCACTTGTTCAGCGGTGCAGGAAACACGCCGACCGATGCGTTGTGAATCACATCAGGTGATCAAAAGTGACATATTTTTATTATGAAGTCTAACTTTTCATCTTTTTTTGTTTTGCTTTTTTTTTCAAATGCAGACACAGTTATTTACCAATATGTTGAGGAGTAGTTACATTTACACAGTCTTACAGTTACAACCGGCCCTTTGAGGGCGACCATGATGCTGATGTGGCCCAGGGTGAACATGAGTTTGACACCCCTGGTATAGAGGTAGGTATTGAGTTCCTGCAGTGACATCGCCATCTAGTGCTGCGCTCTACATCACAAACCTTCACTTTTCCATCACTTGTCTCAGCTCCACATTGGCTACATCTGGATCTACTAGTGACCTTGAAAAGTAATCGGAAAAGCCTTAAAGTAGGATCCAAAGGACGGACATCATGGGCCTCAAATCGGACCAAAATGGTCGGTGAACTTTTTTGATCCGTCAGTTTTATTCTGAGAACAATAACAACTGATTTATTGTTGCAGAGATCCTCTTTTGAGTACAAGAGGCCCCCTAGTGTTCCAGCAGAGCCTGGGAATTGATTGCCCGAACAATACAGAATGCAATACAGGCCTTGATTGACACTGTTATCAACTGCTATTGATCTGCTTATTCAAAGGGAATGTTCACGAGGACAAGTTCTTGTCAGGTAACCATGAAAAGAACTAAAAAAAACAGCACGAAGGAAGAGCGAAGCCTCTCATTACAAGCATTTCTCATGAATGATACATTTAAGACAGCGTTCCCTTGGTCTGTGCAACGGTGCCCAAAACTTCCAGAGAGGCAGAGAACATGGTTTTAAAAAAACGAAACCTCACTTCAATAATGCAGCTTCTTCGGGAGCCCTCGTCATAACGCATTCGGTAGCTCTGTGTGCGGAGTAACAGTATCGAGCTATGAGAATATAAAATGAAAAGAATCCTGAAGGAGGGTTCATTCATAATTCAGTGCTCTGTCATCTCAAACAAGCTAGAAAGGCAAAGTCTGAGTGAGAATAAATAGCGAGTAGATGCTACTTATATGGATGTCTACACATTTACAACCTGCATGACATCAACTGTAATGTGAGACAATAAGCTTCAATCAGACAACCGCCTCTTGTTTTCTAGGAGCTTTCAAATGTGAAAGTAGCGCTATAGACTATTTTAAAAGTTAGTTTAAGAGCATATAAATCTAGCTTACACAGAGAAGTGTAAGCCGTTATAAGATCTAAGCTTCAACCAGGTTAGTGTTTCTGCTACATTCTGCTACATTTACGGTTTTTTTATCTACTGGAACAGAAATGATTTTTATACAAATGTCGTTTTTTGAGAAACTTTGAAAATCAATTGGGGCTGCAGCTATAAGTTATTTCTATCTCGATTAATCGTTTGGTCTAGTTCCCCAGAAGGTGCACGTCTTCAAATGTCCTCGGTTTTTTCCACGCAAACAGTTCAAAACCCCAAAGAAATTACACAATTCTACAATCAACGTTCTACCATAGAAGAGCACCAAATGTTCAGATTTGAGAAGCTGGATCTATAGAGTAGGATGAATTAGTGAGCCATTCAATTGCATGGTCGACTATCACCACCAGAGAGCAGGATTGCTCATCTCATTCATTACATTCGCTCACAAGTACACCTACAATTGCACAGTATGATATTTCTTACTTATACAGATTATAGGCACGTTATCGACGTGATGTTGGGCCAAAAATGTTACTCTCCTCTATTCAGACATATCAATCTGACATAAATATAGATGTTGGAGGAAATTACTTGCAAGCTAATGAAAACCCAATTAGTCTTAAAGTGGGAAGTTAACAGTAACCCATATCTTTAAATTTGACATGAATGAAGACACATTTTCCTCTCTGAACGTTCTGAAGTGGTGTATGATTTGTCGGGTCCTATCGGGCTTGTGTCATGTTAAAGATCTATTAAGTAAACCACAACAATCCTATTTCCACTCCTATAGTGGCACTGCAAATGATCTCTTGCTGTAATGTATTGGTGTCAGCATTCTGTGACCACTAATGCAGATAAAGTTTCAGTGTTTATTTTTCACATAAATAATCACACTCGTTCAGATTTTTTTTTTTTTAAACCTGAATGCTCAGGAGAGGCCTGATAAATTTAGTTTCCATGTGAGAGAGTAAAAACAACTTTGACAGCAGCGATGTTTTAACAGGGTAAGTGAATTTTGGCACCACCAAAGGCACTTTCCTGTATTTCTTTTTCAGTGGGTACATACAACTCAGCTCAATCAAGGCTGCTGCGCACAAAGGGGGTATTTGTTTAATCATTTTGGCACTGACAGAGGTATGCACAGACGACCTGGACTCACAGCAGCTGCTTGTGTGGTGTCCGTGTACATGTGTGTATCAGTGAACATGTGTGTGTTCTTTCAATACAGTTGTGTGTCGGCTTCTGCTGCATCTGTATGCATGCAGCTACAGCTATTTCTATGTTTCCTTGTTTTATATATTTATTTATTTTCTGAGAAAAGGCAACATTTTGAAAAGCGGAAGCAGGAAACTCTGATATGGTTGATTAGATTTCAGATAGTTTTGTGGATTGTGACATGTCTGAGGAAGCAGCTAAATCAACAAGACCAACGCTCGGCCGCTGTCAGGCTGAACTACTTTTCAACTATAAAGGCAACACTTTGGGGCGCTAACATGGTGCTTTAAATCATGTGTAACGTTCACCATGTTCAGCATTGTTTAGTGTGTTAGCATGCTGCTAACGTTTGCTAATCAGTACCAACCAAAATGTTACTTTTCATCCCGTGGGGGACATTAATATCTGTACCAAATTTCATTGCAATCCAGCAGGCCTCAGCCTCCGGTTCTGTCGAGTGAAGCCAATGTGTTAGTGTCTTAAAACTTGCATCCTCTCTACTGACCAGCAGGGGGCGACTCCTCCGGTTGCAAAAAGAAGTCAGATTGTATAGAAGTCTATGAGAAAATGACTGTACTTCTCTCTCAGTAAACATTGTAAAATGGACCATAAAGCGGAGTATGCTTTAGGGTGGGCTTACTGTGATTGACAGGTCGTACCTACCAGAGCCGTATACAGCGTCTCCACCTCACTATATGTATCTACGTTACCAAATATGGTAACTTCCGTTCACAAAACAAGATGGCTATGGCCGTAATCCAAGTTGGCGAAGGTCAAATCGCTGAACTCGAGGCTTCAAAACGGCAATGCACAAACCAATGGGTGACGTCACGGTGACATACGTCCACTTCTTATATACAGGCAATGCAATCCAGACGTTGTTGAGACATGTCAATCAAAACCACGAATGTCAACCTCATGGTGGCCAAGAAGAAAAGTCAGAGGACTACCAATATCAGTAGGATTTATCATCTCGGAACCACGGATATCTGGACAAACTTTTCTTGCCAAACCATCTGGTAGATGTTGACATATCTCACAGGATAAGTGAAACCTTTGACCTGTTCGTGACACTACAGGAAGAGTCAGTGGATCACCAATGTCAGTGGTATTCGTTCTTTTGGCACCATGGATATCTGTACAAAATGTCATGGCAATCTCTCCAAAATCTAGTGCCATATTTCTGAAATAAACACAACATAACCTGCTATCAGAATCAGAATTGTTATTATGATGCACATACAAGGAATCTGACTAGGTGGAAGGTGCATAACATTAGAGGATAGATGACGTAGAGGAAGTGTCGGATAATCACCAAAGTCTATAAGATTCATCACTTTATTCATTCATGAATGTCAGTCCTATGAACTAGAACAAATAACTCAACTTGATGATGTCATTTGTGACTGAAATATCTGCATCAGTCTTCTGAATTGAACTATGAATAATAAAATAAGAAATAACTCCTATGCTAGTTGTTACTACGGGTATTTGTCTGCATTGCTGTTTGGGTAATGTAAGCAAAGTAGCAGCTTAATTGCAGTCGTCTCAGGAATCCCTAAAGCGCTGCACGTCTGCTTGATCAAGCGACGGGCCAGACAACACATCAGAGGTATAAAATCCGCCCTGCAGCCATTCATTTTAAAGCTGTTATTTTCTGCAAAGTCCCTAACAAAAAGTCTAACCATAACCTGTCAGACGCAACTTGAAAAGTGGGGTGCCATAATGACCTGCAGTGTAAAATATCCCCTCACTACCTGAGGCCCTGACAGCGCACTGTCAGCGCAATGTCCACTCCTGCTGTACGCCGCCAGCCTTTGAGCAAAAGGAGAAACCACGTGGGGGAACCCGATCCCTGTTGACACAGTGTGTAAATGACAGTATTCCACAAACACAGAGGCGGCGGGCCTCCTCTGGGGGCTTGTACGAGCCCGCAGCTCCCGTGTACAGTTTGAATAGCCTGCAGATGATTAGAAGCATCAAATGGTCAAGGGATAAAACCACAAAGGGGTGCTGCGCTCCGTGTGAAAACATTAAGGTGCTCATTATGATTACATACGACCTGTTGACTCACCAAAATTGCTGTGAAATTGGCCCTACTTTTGAGGAATGCTGCGCCCAGACAGACAGTAATTGCATTTCCTGTTAGTCTCTGAGTTCCCCCCTCTCTCTCTCTCTCTCTCTCTCTCTCATGAGTGTGTGTGTGTGTGTGTGTGTGTGTGTGTGTGTGTGTGTGTGTGTGTGTGTGTGTGAGACAGTCGAAAGAGATGAAGCGATATTGCACACTTAACACTGTAGTCACGTGCAGTATGATGTGAAAACCTCCAGAGAACGTTTTTCATTCGGAATTCTTTCATCATAATGAAAACAGCTTTGCCTCGAGACCTCACAAATTGACCTGACCCTGTTGGCTTTAACTCGGCTTTACAGGATTTTGTGATGCCGTCGATTGTCAGGAGAGCTTTTACCTCAAAAGAGCACGTTGATGCATGTGCATAAAAAAAGCTCCTGCTGATGGGAAACGCAACTCTCGAAAATGGTTGACTGCATCAAGGCCTCCTAATGGCAACCGAGCTGAGAGAACAAGCTCACTCCACCGTGTCCTGTTCGATAAAACCGGGGGGTTTGGGTGTGTGCCATCACTAGGGGCTTGGCAGGATGCAGTGACTCGCTGAGGTTTGAAACCCCATTAAATATTGTCACTTTATTTTAAGCAGCTGCCACACTTGTGAGTCCCACATCCTTCTGGAAAACTCATCAGAACCCCAGAGCTGGCCGTGGATTGGCCAAACGACATCCATACTGTGATTGTCTTGAGTTGTTAAAGTTCGTTTCCCCTAGATGACTTAAGGGTATTGAAGCCGAGTTGAAGGCGTCTGTCCGGCGTGTTGTGTCTTGAGACGCCGGGAAGAATATTTATGAAGCTTGCTCTGCATAGCAACCCGTAATCCCAACGAGATTTATTGAATTTGCTACAGCTAGACACTTTATAGCACGAACTGCCAAATCTAAGGTTACCTCACTATAACCCTCCTTTGTCAGTGTTTCCTTGTCTTAAGTCAGTCCACAGTGCACTTTTGTACTGACATTGTGTGAAAGAGGTCAGTGACATTAAGCTGGATTTAGAGTCAACATAAGGAGTCCCACTGTAGATATCTATGACAAGGTTGCAAAAAGAAGTCAGATTGTATGGAAGTCTATGAGAAAATGACTCTACTTCTCTCTTGATTTATTACCTCAGTAAACATTGTAAACATGAGTTTATGGTCTCAATCTCTAGTTTCAAGTCTTCTTCAATACAGCATGATGTTCATTTAGTAAATGATGGTCCATTTAGAGTCAAACAGACGGAGTATGCTTTAGGGCGGGGCTTACTGTGATTGACAGGTTGCTGCCGCTACCAGAGACTTATACGGCGTCTTTACGTCGCTCCTCCACAGTCCAAATATGATAACTTCCGTTCATTGGCTGGAAAAAAAAACATGGCGACGGCCGTAATCCAAGACGGTGATGGCGAAATTGCCGGACACCAACGGGTGAGGTCACGATGACTACGTCCACTTCTTTATATACAGTCTGTGGTTTTGGCCTTGTGTCATTTTCGGAATAGGAGACTACTTTCATTCATTCACAGAGAGCAGCGATCTCGGTGAGATGAAGGTTTGTATAAATGGCTTACCTAGATGTTTGTTACTGAAAAGAGAAACACTTTCTTCAACCTCCTCAACGTTGTTCTACGATATCGACTGTTTCTACCTGCGTTGGAAACGTGTCGACCAAAGATGTAGTTACAATTTTGAGGACGTGCACATCTTACTGTGATGTGGGTGTAGCGGCAACGGACAAAGGCTCTGTAGTTACGCTGTATCTGCTCAACGCACATAGTACGTTTTGCTACCAGGTTGACCAAGTTTTAAGCAGTTCTTCAGCAGTAAAAGCACAAACGTGTAGCGTAGACAGGTTATCAGTGTCAAAACAGTGAAGTTGCGTTCTGTAAAACCAAAACAATGAGCTGAAAGTCTCTAAAAGGCTCCGTAGAACTGCAAAGTCAGTTATAATTCCCCGCCCCTTTCGCATGCTAGTTAGTAACTTCATCCGTTGTTTGTAATAAATAAGGGATAAGAGCAGCTTTGACTGTTAACAAAGCAGTAAAATGGTGAAGAATGAGTTTCACAGAACGAGATGGCCCCTGCACAGCGATGGCTGTGTTTGCTCCGTCTTTAGTATTTCTGTCTCTGTCTGGTTCTCTTACGCAGCCATACACATACATACACAAAGTCACACAAACACACACACACACTCTCATGTATGTGGAACGGTTTTGTCTCGCTCGCTGGACATCAAGCTGGCAATTTAGTCCTTATAGCATGCAGATGGTTGGTGTCACTCCAAGGTAAACCTCAGCCCTGCCAGACAGAGTCCACACTACCTGCCAGCAGCCTCCGCTCTATCATGGTCTAGTAGCATCCACCAACCCCGTGCTGCATAGTGGGCGTCTGCCTAGCAAATCCATACACACAGTCTAGTTCCTGTTGTGCCTCTGTCCTCGGCTACAGATGAGTATAAACAATCCCAGAACCCCAGCCGTTTATTGTTACAGGTACCTGAAGGCCTAGCGACAGGGGCGAAAAACGCAACTGTTTATTTTATATCCAGTTCTGAAGTGTGCCTGGAGACACACGGAACAGGATGAATAACACATTTAGGAGGAAAGAAAAGACAAAAAGTCAAATAATCAACACTGGAGCAGAAAGATGGAGGGGGTGTGCGGAGGAATTTTGGCAGGATTTTGCAACAGCAGCACAAAATTGCGAGACCAAAAAAGTTAGTAGAAACATGTCCTCTCAATGCTTTATAAAAAAAATATATATATATTTTAGAACTGGGCGAAATTGGGGGGAAAGAAAGGCGAAACGGCTTTGTTTTTGTCTATGAAAGTTAAAATGTTTGGCTTGGCTGAGTGCCAGCGGGGAGGACGGCCTGCTGTAGTTCCCCAGTTCTGGTGGGCCGTGAAGCAGAGGTCAGCTCAGTCTGCTGAAATCAAATCCAGTGTCTCCCACCCGCAACAACAACGTGGCAGAATGGCCCAAGGGTAACGACATGATTATGTTGTTGTGTTCTGGGCTAAATCTAACGAGAAGTTCGAGCCCTGCCCTCACTTGTCTCTCTGGATTACGGAGACATGCGAGGCCTGTCCAAGCAAAAGCCAGGTGCCTTATCCTATCGCCTTGTGTGGCACAGAAACAGCTGAATTAGCAGAACCACGGCGAGTCTTGGCAGTCTGGCCGAGTCACTAAATGAGATCTCATATCCTCTTTCATGTTTAAAAACCTGTTCGACATCTCTGTCAAACAGTCCTACGGTATTCAGACCTGATGACAAATGCAGATACACTGTGACGGTAAAAATACCTCTTTAACTTATATTGTTCCTGCATGATGCTAATGCAACAACTTCTGACACTCAGTCAGGCTCAGCCAAAGTAAAATAAAATCCGTTTTCAGGCTTGATAACACATCTGCTCAATGCAACATGAAATTGAACCCCAGACTGGAGGGCCGCTTGGTTGCAAACAGGACATATATACGGTGAAGCGGCCTACACAGTGGGTGTAAAAGCTGTTTGAAATGTTACACTGTTACAAGACCCTGCTTAATCAGAATGAGCCATGGTTTTCAGATGGTATTTAGATATGTAATGCTAACAAATGAGGCTTTGCTATCATAGTAACAGGCTCTTCGTGTTATTTCAGCAGCCAGGTCTGTCTCTTTCTAGTGGTTAGGGGAGCTTAGGCAGTTTCCTGAGGCGTGGACTAAGCATGTTTGGGTATGCACATTCTCTCCTTTAGCGTGCAATTGCAATATCATTGCCATGAAATATTGGTATGCAAAGTCTACGAATTCAGCATTGGACGTGGCAGCAGTTCTGTATCTTCAGTATGTTGCAGGACTTTTGAATTTGGAGTCTCGTTTAGCTGCACGTCCAGATCTTCTTAAGACACCTCTTGACCACAGTGTTCAAGTGTTTCAGCAAACATATTATAATAATGGCCAATGACCACTATCAGTGATCAGGTTTAGACTATCTCAAACCACTTATAATGTAAACTCAGTCCAAATTCAGGGCATGTAAACATTTTTTTGTAGATTAAATCTACACACTTTCCCCCCCGTTTTTTTTCTTCTTCTTCCACCTCACACACCTCTCAGCTCTGCATCAAGGAATGCATTTTTTCAGTCGCGCCCCTGTGCTCCTGACAGGTAGCGACTGCATGAGAGGACAGTTTGTCCTGCAGAGCGTTGCTGGCTGCAGGGGCCCATGTTTGGCTTGGATGCCAATGAATAACATTGTATGGAGAGAGGAAATTAAAAATGCAGGGTTGTAATTTACTGGAGAGTGGAACTGATTTAAAAGCTTCTTTTTCTCTCTCTCTCTCTCTCTCTCTCTCTCTCTCTTCCCGCCGCTTTACTTGAAGTTTTCCAAATATGCCACAGCTGAGTGTGAACTGAGCTTCGTTGTGCTGGCAATAACAAGCCAGGCAATGCTGCCAGCTCTCCCTACCTTACCCCCACGTCCCATTACTTCTCGTGAAAGACAGGACCATGCTAAGGTAAGCCTTCATGAGATCCAAATGCTAGACATGCCGAACTGATTTCACATCTCAAAATAAAATTCCGCTTCATGCTATCACGAGGAATGAAAAGGTATTTTCCCCTGCAGTTACACTCCGTGTGTACTGTAGCCAGAGCGAAGACTGATGTCATGAGCAACGTTTTTTCGATTATTGGTCTCACACTGAGCATGTGTGGCCTGCCTGTGGTCGCTGTGGGTGGTTCCCTGGTGTGACACAGGTAACAACGGATTAATAGTGTAATGAATCTAACTTTACAAGGCAATCAAGCGTCCATGAAATTGAAACGGCTGCCTTCAGTCTCTCTTGTTTAAGTGCGCCACTGAATCATAACAGTCGAAGCGGTAGTGTTTTATGTTTCTTCTCCATTATCTCGGACTGTGTGTTGAGGGCAATCCCAACATTGACTAATGACAATGAAAGCATTACAGATTAAGACAGAGTACCTCACCCTGGCTCGCTACTGAGTTAAAGGAAACTGCTCTCGGATTTCTTTTTTTTTTACGGCTTTCTCCCTTTTATAAACCTCAAATTTGCTGCTGGGTAACTCAACCACTTCCTCCCTTCCTGTGAGATCAGGCAGTCAAGCAGGGTGAAGCCGAGCAGCGCAGGGGCCGCTGTGGCTTGCAAACAGCTGGCACGGTACTCGCTACACCTTTGGCACCTGTGGGTGGGCGTCAACACTGTTGGCTGAACAAACAAGGCCGTCATCCAGCTCTCAACCGCAGTCGTGAACGGGGAACGGAATCAGAGCGCCACCTGCAGCTGAGGAGGCCAAAAAGCGAGACATTTATATTGACTTTTTCCTTAAACTGTGGTGTCAGGATTAAACTAGAGCCCGCTTGTTTTGTTGAAATTGTATTATTTGGGTTGCCCTGGGATGTGGCACAACCTTTTATTGGTTTCAGTCTTACTCCTGTCCTGCAGATGGCGATGTTGTGCTGATTTGAGACTTTGCCCTGGCAAAGCCCGGGCTACTATGTGTGAGGCCTTTTTCCTAATTGGTGACTTTTAACAAGCCTATTCAAATGTCTCCCTGTCTCCATCTTCCATTCCCTCTTGGCCTCAAGCCTCATATCAAAGACTTTGTCACATGAAGTTGAAAAATAAAGTGCAGCTCAGGGAGGGAGGTGACGGGTTGGTGGGTGGGGGGTGTGGGGGGGGATTGTGCTTCCAGAGCCCACGCGCCCACGCGAGCGTCTGGTAGAACGTCAACTTCCAGGGCAGAGAGGTAAACTAAATGGATGAAGTGGCAACTGATCTGTTTGCCTAAAACAAACACAAACTGGAAATTTGCCTCCGTTATGGTCACATGGAAGACGTTAGGGCTGCAGGGGCGCACACCATCACCACCAGCGGAATTTTCCTAAAACAAGGCAAGAAAGCCGAGGGCCAGATAGACAGATATAAAATGAGCGAGGAGAGAAGCGGACCCTCCAGAGAGGAGTGAAACTTTCCACAGGTTTGCCGTGTTTATGTGGGGCTGGCAGGGCCTAAACTGAGGAAAGGATGCCGGGGAAGTTGTTGCAGAGCAATGATCCCTATTTCTCTGTTCTCCTGACAGGGCTGCCTCTTACTGCTATCTTTCCATCTCTGTCCTTGCTCAATGTCTCCCTTTCTCAGTCCCTTCTTTGCCTCTCACACCCTAAATGTGCTGATGTGTGTCCAGGAAAAGAAGGCATCAGCAGGCCAAGAGGGCAAGCCTGAGATTTCCCACTTTACTACCTCCCTAATGATGACACAGCTTTTTCTATTCGTCGATGGGAGCCCAGAACAATACTGGACAAAGCTGAAACACAGGCTTTCTGCTAGAATAATAGTTTTTGGAAAAAACAAGCACATTTCATGGTGACTAAACTAGTAAAGGTCAATTACAGTATGGTTTACTTTGGTTAGGAAAATATGTCTAAAATAAAATAAGATTACTTTATTAATCCCGAAAGAAATTATTACAACAGAATAGCAATAAAAATATAAACATATGAACAATAGAATAACAATTATTAGCTGTAAAATAAGTAATACTGACACCATTGCAAAATAGAATAGAATAGCAATAAGCGTAAGGTAAATAAAGTACACAATTCAACTAAAAATAGAAAAAGTAAATTCCAACAACAAAGACAAATTAACAACAAATTAAATACAAGAATAAAAATTCAAATTGTAGAAGAAGTGATGCTAACAAGATAGAAAAGTAACATTGAGCATGATATTGAGAGATATTATCATAGATAATAAAAGTAGTAAAAAGTTATATTATTGAAATGTAATATTTCACGATGTTGAAAAACAGATATTGCACACGATGTGGTTATTATTGTTGTTAGTTCTATTAGTTCTATTTCATAACTGTAACAATGTTCATGTTGAATACATTTAACTTGCATTGAGAGATCACCCAGAGATAGGCCAACTCCTCCAAAGCTTTGGTACAATAGCCACAGTGTAGCCCATGTGACCATCGCCTCCTCTCCGTCAGCACACAGACGTTCACTCATCAGCTCTCCGACTTCAGTCTCCGGGATGACAGGCACACTTGGAACTTCTGTATATGATAAAGTACGTGATAGGTAACCACCACCTTTTCCTCTTTCCCTTGCCTCTTCACATCCACCTTTTCCTCTTTCCTCCTTAATGAATCCTCCTCTCGGGTTACTCTCTCTGCCCCCCCTCCCTCCCCACCTCCCCAAGCCTTAACCCCAGCTGCTGGCTCTCTGCCCACAGCCGAGGATGTGAGTGCCCAGCAACGCTGTGTGATCCCCGGGGATGGAGGAGCCGGCGAGGCGGGGGGGCTGCCGACGGTGGTCAGAGCCTGAATGAGCTGAGCGGCCGCAAGGAGAAACCACAGCGTGTGTTTGTGTGTCGTAGCGTGTGCGTCGGTGTGAACCCCCCCCCGTCCCCCCCCCCCGTCCCATGGGTCAACATACTGCGTCCTGCAGAGCAGACCCTCACACACGAACGCACGCACACACACGCTCACATTATGTGTTTGTGTCTGTTCAACAGCTCACGAGCAAAAGGCCGGGTGCCCGCTGGTTCACTGCTGCTGAATGCATCACGTGTGCAGCCATTGTGAGGAGTGAGCCATCGGTCATAAAGAGACATAACGAGGTTTGTTAAGTTCGGCCAAACAGGGCGACTGCGACACGTTTCTGAGCACACAGAGCTTTGAAGTCAATGGAATGTTTGACCAAAAATACATAAAATACACAGATAATTCAAACTTAAATTGTGTATATGCAAAATTCCTTTTGTTGTAAATCATTAAAGTTCCGTAGAACACTAACCCCCTCGTGTTTATTGTAGATTTAGGTAGCGTAGGTCGCTTTTCATGACTTGAATTTAATGTGCAACAGGTTTTATATTCCACACAATCTTTCAGAAGTGCTGTAGATTTATTGTGCTGTGAGAGGTGAAAATGGAAGGAGAGTTGCGGATATCAGCTTTCAGTTTGTTTCAGTCACGAGTGTGTCAGTGTGTGTGGGCTCGGTGCTGGTTTGATGCATCTAATGTAGTATCGTTTTTGAGGTTTGATAATGTCTCCTGAGTGATATGGAAGCGATTTGCCTCTGTATGATGCAACATAATGCAAAACTACTGTGCTCTGTAGAGTTTTCAGACAGTATATCACAGGTGGAAGACCTGTTGTATCACCTGAGACAGAAACAGGGCAGAAGGAGAGCAGTACGTTGCACACTTTTATAAAATATACTGCATGTTTGTATTGTGTCAAAGTCATTCGAGAAGTAAAACAATCTGCAGTAGAGGATTGATAGTGGTCTCCAATGCCACAAAATGCCATCGTGACACAGAACAAACGGGCATCTTGGTGCTTCATGAAAGATTTCACCGCTCTCCGTATCATCAGGAATGGTTCGTGATGGTTTTGACAGTAACCACTAAAGAGGCAAACACAGTTGCTCTCTCCTCCTGTGTCAATATCCCTGATCTCGGAGCGGCGGTGGTGGGGTAGCACTAGTGGTTTGACCTGTGGTTGCATTATCCTGACAAGTCTTACCAGGATTAGAAGCCATCAGCCTGCCCTGAAAGAACAACAGACAGAAAGTGAGAGAAATCGGGACACATGGAGGTTGTGCTTGTCATAATACACGTGTGTGTGAAGTGGACCGGATTAAAGTCCGACACAAGCGAGGTCCGATAGCATGTGTGTGTGGAGCATGTATGAGTGTGTGTGCATACGTCGCTCCAGAATGCGGTGAACAGCGCCCTCCACCCCTCTTCACACGCTCACATACTGTTTGTTTTTACTGTTGCATTGTGGGAAATCATCGCCTTGCCGCCTCTGCTCCCAGCTGTCAAACAAGATTATTGGGGTTGCCCCCTTCTCTCCTCAAGTACTGAGGATTACTAAAGTCCTAGGCTTCCTCAAAAGACTCGTGATCTCACAAAGAGACGCACATTCAAAGGCAAGCTGAGGCCACATCTTTACCCAACTCCACAGCAGAAATAGAGACATGAAGCCATAACAAATTAATGTCTTTTCAAACAAAGGGTCCACTATTTTGAGTACAAACATATCCAAGAAAGAGCGTTCCCTTTCTTCAGTGACCGAAACAAAGACTCTTTAAAAATGTCTCTTTATGGTTTTGAGTTGCACAGAGAAATTGGATTGGGTTTCAAAGTCGACTCATTGAAGGTCTTCCCAGTACAACAAGAACAGTGAAACTTGAGAAATAGCACATGGCCCGAGACAAAAAAAAGAAAAGTATAGTGTTTGACTGGTTGCTGGTATGGAATTCTATTAAAGTACAGGGGGAAATTAGTATCGCAGAGGTACATAATCTCAGCAGGTACCTCAGATTTACGGATTAAAACCCCCTAAGTACCCCTCAAGTGTGTGACTTGACGTCCAGTATGCTGATTTATTTCTACTGATCTGGAAAGTGCATCATGTGCATGCAGCTATGTTGCTCAGGGTCATAATTCAGAGGGTAGAACGCCAAATGTATGTACAAGTCTGCTTCCAAGCGGACTCTGGTGCCGTTTGTTTGTGGTGTGAAAGCAAATGAATCAACCAGAGGACTTTATGATCGCAGATATGTGATTTTAGCATGATTTAAAAAGTTAAGATTCCATCTGCAGATCTTGAAATCGGTTCATAAAGCTATCTTATAATTGATCTGCCAAAGCAGGACTGTGCTGCCCACTGGCAGCTTCTGGCATTCTCAGCAGGGATTTGCTGTCTACGGATTAGATTGGCGACGAGAAAACGTTAATGCCGATCTCCCGATTTTGTATTTTTACTGAATATTGGTCGATTACGATCAGCGGCTGATCAAATGGGGCATCCCTAACAGCAAGCCTATAGGGGGCTCAAATACAATGGCAAAGGGCAAAGCAAACCCGTGTTCACAATGCACAGGTTGAACAAACGAGTATGGTTCGTTTCAGACCGGTCTGGGTTCTTCTGGAGGGTTCGTTTGGAGGGCTGTAAGGGACCAAGTATGAAAATGATCTTGAACTCCTTTTAAAAGCTCCGTGGCAGGTTTGAAACATTTTGCTGAGAAACATACCTGCCTTAGAGGGTTGGCATGTCACACATTACCCCCAGTCAGCCATAAATGATGTCACATCCTATTAGCCCTCCCTGGAAGTAGATCCTTTTCCTGTGTGTGTGTTGGTTGGCTAGCTGTGGTGCTAAGTCAGAGTCCAGACACCTGGAGAGGAGAGAGTAAAAAAAAAGAGAGTTTAGGGAATAGTTGCTTCAGCAAAGAGAGGGGAGGGAGGGGGGAGGGGGGGGGGGGGGGCTATACAGGAGTATAAAGGATGAGAAGTCTGTTAGAAGTTGTATCCGTAAATCAGCCTAGAATCCAGAGGATCGACGCAGGTGATTTATGAAGTCTTTATAACCGAGGGATGTGGCATGACAAAGAGCAAATAGTTACAAATGGGGAGGCATTAACCTCTACCTGTGCCTGTCAGATTGATACAGTTCCCCCCTTTGCTTGGAGAAACAACACCATCTGAGGCTGAGCAATGAGCTCAAAGAGTTATAACCCTCCATAAAGGTTAGATATTCTGCACGGTCAATGGGGGGGGGGAAGAGGTACACGTAGCACTCTGTCATCAACCGTTTGGTTAAAGTGAGCCTTTTATTTCTTCTCTTTGAAAAAGGCTGTTGGACCGGTTACTCATTTCAGGTAGCTTCAGACTGGGAATCCTAATGAAATAGAAAACTCTCCGCGGCAGGAAAAACGGCCTGTGTGTTCCCAATGATGAAATGAGGCGACGGAGTAACACCAACAAATGTTGAAAGTGATAAATTCGACAGCTACCCTGTGAAAACACATCAAACTGAAAATCCCCTTTTCCAAACATTCCAAGCTCCTTTTTCGAGCACCTTCGCATTTATTTGTTTTTTAATTCGTTCTCATGCATTTTAATAGATCCACTACCTATAAATATCCGAACACACACACACACACACACACACAGGAACGTATCCTTAACGGGGACCAAGAATAACAAGCCCTGGGAAGGCTCAGATAGAGGGGGCTATGTGTTCATTATGATATGCAGCCTTCAATTGCTACATTAATTAAGCAGCCTGAGGTAGCTAGTGGCAGGATGACGGACAGGCCTAGTCACTGGAGGCTCGTCAGATACTCTGCCAAGTCCAGGGCCTCGCTGTCCGGCTCGCTGATTTATGAACAGAGCCAGGAGTCGGAAAAGTATCAAGGAGTCATATTTTTAGTGGGTGGTAGTGCCGCGCACATGTGCAAGGGGAGGCTTAAGCCGGGAGCCCCCCTTGGGACGCCATTCATCTCTCATCGCTGCCATGTTGATAACATCCTCCTCTATATGATACACACATCCCATCCAGCACTCACAACACTCAGAGGAACCTGGTGGCGGTCAGCTTCCTACAAGTGGAGTCACATAAATACACAAGCAGTGTTTAGATGACACCAGGTCTCTGGAATACTCTTTTTAAAAAAAAAAAAAAAAAATCCTTTTGTAAGTTTGTGATTTGCGGATGTTAAACAGGAAGTTATTGAGCAGTGTATAAAGCCCGGTTTCCTTCCTGCTCAGACGGTCGTGTAATTTGGCCGTGTTTTAACAGCTCCACGGCTCCCTGCGTTTGGCCTCTTTTCTTTCCCTCACAATATTTCTTCCACGTGCTTCACTTCTATTCATTTTATCCCCCTTTTTTTTTTTTACAAAGTAAGTAAAAAATTAAAATAAACGAGAGGCCATTTTCATGCCAGCTGTCCCTTGATGTATTCTGGTCATCAACTGCACATGTGCGAATAATGTTTTTCTGTACTCATTTGAATATCAGAATGGCTGATTATGAGGGTGGCATGCATGAGCACAACCCTTCAGGGGCAGAGAGCGTAAAAAAAAGAAAAGACAGACAGATGAAAGGAGGCTGGAGTTAATAGCCGCGGGTCTGGCGTTTGCACATCACGCAGTCAAGAACTCACAGAGGTCTGTCAGGATACAGCATCGGTAAACAACGCGATTAAGAATGTTACGATATTCAGTAGTTCCGCCTTTTTTTAAGTCGTGGGGGCAAATCATTGAACATTGAGCAACTGCTCTATTGTATATTAATGTAGTTTGAAACTGCAGATGTCAAAAGCAAAGATGGCCCCCACAGGCCAGATAAATTCAACAACTGTTTTAGTATTCGGGAAAGTTGTTTGCACTGGCTGTACATCTATGAGGACCACACATAGCCCTTAAATCGCACTAACGAATAATAGACAGATATTCATCTTTATAATTATATATACATAAGGGCTTTTTGCCTGTATTGGACAGCCATTACAACAATAGAGAGAGAGAGAGAGAGAGAGAGAGTGGGATTTCACATATTTCCCAGCAGAAATAGAAGCAGGGACTCTGTGGGTATGTGGTGTGCTCCGTAACCATTCAGCGCCCCCAAGTTATTCACCCTTAATATTTAGTTACACTGCTGCGCAGTGATATCGAGCCAAACTTGTCATTTATAAAGACAAATGGAGCTGACAAAGCTGTCATTGGCATTTCTATATAAGGCTTCTCTTCAGTGATATAAATGTCCCTACTTTGAGAATAATTTAATTGTTAAAGGTCTATTTTTTTTAATTACCAAGGTTCTTATTACTAACCAGGCACATTGGAAAACCCGCCCCTATAGGGCCCCGGACCCCAGACCCCCAGGTTCACCGTGTGACAGCTAGTTTAAGGTCATTTCAGTGATGCCAGTTTGTTATTCTAAACAAGCTGAATTGATCAGGGCCTCATAGTGGTTCCAATATGTAGAGGGAGCCTCTTTCAAAATCTAGTTATCGTACCTTTAATATTTGTTATGCTGGTGTGTAATCAATTGATTAGGGGCCCAACTCTTTACTTTTTTCTCTTGGGGCCTCTGAGTCCTGAATACACTACATGCAACTATGTCTACAACTTTTAACTTTAAATGAAAGCAATTCATTTCTAATTGGTTAAATGGGACACACTATGACACACATCTACTATGAGTTATAGAGGCAAATGCAGAGTACCCCAAAAAAGTAGGAGCAAAATTAAAAGTTGAACTGCATTACATTCATCACTGCAGATCAGCACTTGGGAGTCATCTCTCAACATATAGAGAAAACAGAACGGTAATGTTATGGTGATCGAAACACACTGCGCTTTTCATCAGTGTCAGATAGCGGCAAGTGACGGGAGGCTGGAAACTGGCAGGCGGGCGCGCTTGGCTCCATAACTGCACAGTAATGACCAGATGAAATGTATTCATGTATGCTGATCTGTTGCTGGTTCTGCTCACAATGTGCTGCTGAACCAGATGCTATTTGCTTCCATTCAACTTCTCTTTTTCCACCTCTGAAAACTGGTGTTTCAGCGCCGGGGAACATTGTAAATGCAAAAGGTGTGTTTTATGATAAAAGTCAAGATAAATAATAACAAATGCTGCACACAGTACTTGTTACTGAGCCTGTTGCACAAGGCTGGTAGCGAGCTCATCGTTGCATTTTGGGAAATGATATATGCTCTAATTTCTGTGTTACACAAACACGGAGCGGAATTATAAGACAATTATTTTTGCCCAACCCAATTTAAATAAATCATTTTCGAAGCGATACCAGAATAAAGCCAAAGACGTAATTGAACCCAGCTTTTTCATATTGACAAATGGGGGAGAGAAGGATACTGACTTTATTTCATTTGCCACGGGGATGGTGCCTCTTAAAGAATGAAAACCGCAAATTGCTCTCAACAATTCCTATACCTCTGGAGTTGACCACTTTAAAATTGGCCCGTTCGGAGATTATAAATATGGCTATTTGATGGCTCTGTTATTACGCCTGAGAGGGGGGAGGAGAGGGAGGGCTTGTGGCTGTAAGGCCGGATGGTTTCTCTTGATGTGGGCGAGAGCTTTGAGCTTCCACACCACACGCTTCTGTGCTCTGCAACAGGAAAAACACAGGAGATCACTTCCAAATGAAAATGCACGCGCACGCACACTCTCCATATGCAGCCGATAGAGTGAAGTGATAAACAAAATAAACAGCTCGTCCCTCCACCGCACAACACGCCAAGTGTTAGGTCGATGACAATGCCGAGTCCTGTTGCTGTAGACAGTAGCTCCATGAATTATGTCTCTGCGTGGTTGTGTTTTAATAGCTTTACCTCTTCACCATATGCACACACCTAGTCCTATTCCACTGAATGTGGGTTTTTATTGAACCCTCCAACCGAGACAAAGACTCATTTTCCTTCGTGCCTTCTTGAAAAGACAGGTTTTTGCATCTTTTGCTTTTAACATGTGTCTTTCTATCTAGCTTTAAGGGACATGTGCATGTTGTTTACTACCTTTATCTCTGTCTGTGCGTGTGTGCAGGATACACGTTCACTTGCGGGTATGGGAGTTACATTAGGCCACAACAGCAAAAAAGGGGGGCAGGCGGGAGCCTTGCATGCATCATAAGTCTTTATTGTCCCTGGTGAGCAGCATTTCCAGTAAACAGGGCCGTTACGGAGGCCAAGTTCCCCGTTTGTGTTTGTGTGCTACGAGGTCAAGAGTGGAGTCACGGAGTCAAACGGTGAATGGCAGGAAGAAAAAAAAAAAAGTAAATCTCACAGCAGGAATCCTTAACAATCTCGTTTTAACAAGAACACTGGGTTGTTTTCTCTCTCCCCTCTTTCCTCCTCGTTCCCTTTGCATCTGGCCATCTCGCACACACACACACACACACACACACACACACACACATTTCTCCCTCTCTTCCCCTTGCTGCGGGTAGCTGCTGCTAGGCTGACTCAGCCCTCGGCACTATTCTTGGGTCCTGACGAACGGTGTTGATGTAGCCTGTCTGATGGCCACACGCCATAAACCCGTCTTTGTTCCCCCTGCCACTTCTGCTGAGCCGTTCGCCTTCGCCTCTCCTCCCAAAAACTGCTGCTTGACCAACCGACCATTTGATGAAGCGTAAGCCAAGCACTTTAGATCAACAAAAGTAGTTTATCTTTCGGTAAGTGAGTGGGCCACTGTAGTGAAATGTGATACTGCAACTACTGCAAAAAGGCCCAACATAAAACTAAAAATGGTCTCAAGTAGTATCTCAAAGTATCTCAGTGTGTTTCTGTGGCCTTTTTTGGGGTCAAGAGGATGTGTGAAGATGTATTTTATTTAAAGCCTGGGGCCGATTAAAATCTTTTATCACTTTATTAGCCGGGACGCTGGAGAAAAAAGTGCTTTGATCCCATATTGCCAGAGGCAGGAAGAGACGTCAGTACCTGAGGGAGAGGCCCAAGTCGTCCAAGAGGAAATGGGATGGTTTCATAGTTTGGATCGCTCTGTAATGAGGTTTATTATCAGACAGACAAGCATTTGACAGCTCTCGTGACCGCAGTCTTAACAGTTGAATGCTCAGCCGTTCATCGTGGAGCTTTCACCCCTCTCACTTTCTCCGTGTCTTTCTCACAGGGGGCAATTTGCCTCATTCCTCGAATCCAGTCAAATAAATACGGCAATAAACAGAGGGCGAGAGGAGCGGCCCGGCAGTTTGCAAACTGCCTGTCTGCCCTGTCGTCCATTAAGATGTGAGATAAATTCAAAGCATGTCTGATATTAGCGTGCGGCGGCCCGGGCTCAAACTCAAACCATCTGTCTGCGCGTAATCACGCAAACGCGCACAGAGGGAAGGTTGAAAGGTACAGCCGTCGCCGCGGAAGGCACACGCTGCTTATTATGAGTGTTGAGAGACACAAATAAGAGACTGCGGCGTCCCCGAAAATAGCGTAACCATCATCATATTATCGCATTTGGGAGGAAATTCACGTGGCTCCCACTCTCAAAGGGACAAAAAGGGACCTTTTAAACATTCTCGTCCCCGGTGCGGTGCAAAGAGAGATTTTTTGGGGTCGCGAGGCTCAGAACGAGGGTTGATTGATGGGACGCCCCGAGGACAGCGAATAGACGGGGTAGATAGAGAGCGACAGAGATGTGCTGACACAAAAGTGTTGATCTGACAGCAGTGAGATCAGGAGGTGTGTATCTGGTCTCTCTCGCTATGACCCACATGTCTGGATGCACACACACACACACACACACACACACACACAGATCTGGCTACTATCGCTCATCAGTCACCTCTGTAAGCAGACTCCGCTTTTTTGATAGTTGACATGGCTGCCATCAGCTGGATGTGGAAAAAGAAGAAGAAAAAAAAGAGACTGAGGAGTTTGAAATCTAACGCTCCATCGAAAGTATAACCAACTTCAGCAGATCGTGCGGAATGTTTGAAAAGGAATGCAATCCTTAAAATAAGAGCCACAGACTACTTTTATCAGTTATATAAGGCTCAACAGATGCCAGCCACTAATCTAATGATGAATATCAAGTGCAGACTTTGTCAAAAGCTTTTATATTGAAGGTGTTGTGATTTTAGCAAATCTCCAGATCATTTTACCTCCTGAAATCGAAGGAGCTCGAGTAGCTGGTCATAATAAATTATGTCACATAAATCAATCTGCTGAGAAAAAAAAAAGACCTGTGGAAGAAAATCTCCATTCATGATGGGAAGAATGAACGCATTGTCTGAGCAGCACTGTACTTCACTGTACGGCGTTCCGCGTTAAAGAGACAAATCACCCCAGGGCTTCATGAGTGAGGCATAGTGGGAGGCCAAGATGAATTCAGGACATTTCCCCTCTTCTGTTTCCCTCTCAGCTACAACATAGCAATTAAAAAGTCCCCATACAGTAGAAGCAGAGCCGTAAAGGAGCCAGCAGCTCAGTGAGAGACACAGACCACGGCCTCTGCTCTAATTGAAACAGGGCCTAAAGTCTAACGGCAATACCCCACATTTATTTATTTTCAGCCATTTAACATGTCTGAGATCTTTGTCTCGGAGAGCTAATTGCTCCATCCGACAGGAAGACAGTGAGTCAATGGGTAGTTTATGTACAAAGAGATTTCAATCTGATCCCTCTCCTTGTTTTCAGCTTCGTAGAATCAGCAGAAAATATGGAAAGTATGAGGGTCTTTTCTCAGTGTTATAACAATACCGGATAATCCCCGACTGTTTTACTAAGATTGGTAAATATTTAAACTGTTTGCCGGGGTGTAAACTTTTGGTTATTGCTCCAGCAGTGTGGACGAGAGTTTATGTTTTGTTGTTGCTCGCATCTCTCCAGTTCATTACATCATGAGATCATTTGTTTGAAAGTTTGATTAGGGGTCTCAGAAAATCCACAAAAATGCACAAAATCGCTTTTTGGCCTGGCACGCGCTGAATAAAGGCAGCGAAAAAAAAGAAAAGAAAGCGCCGGGTGAGCAGGAATGTAATCATGGCGTGTTCATGGATGTGCACTGAAGGATCTTTTAAAGATCTCATCCGATGAGTCTCCCAGACCACTCCAAGTAAAGTAGAAAATGGGAAATGTTATACTTTCTCTCTCATCGACCACACACTCGCTTGACTAGCTAAGTATCTGAGAAGCACTTCTGGAGTAACCAGAGCTTTTTGGTTTCTTTGTGCACCCCCCCCCCCCCCCCCCCTTTTTGTTTTTTCTAACTGTCTGCGTCGCGCAAGACCCCTCGTGTGTATTTTCAGAGTGTCTGCACACAATTTTACATGAATTTTACTTCTTTGTTGCTGAATTAGCTGAACGTCAGGTGAGCGGAGAGGAAGGAACCAGAGACATGGCCACTGGCTCTCTCGTCTGAGCACATCTGCTTGCCAGCTGTGCATATGTTTACACCTGACCCCAGCCAAGTCACCGTCTGGGTCGCTCCCTCGCTCTTCCCTTCACATCCCCTCCATGCACCCCCCCCCCCCCCCCCCCCCCCCACCCCCCCACACACCCCCTCTCCCAAAGGTTTTCCTTCCTACTGTCGAGGAAACTCTTGAAACTCAAATGAGCTACTGCAGCAATGCTCGGTGTCTCACCTCAGTCACACACACACACACACACACACACACACACACACACACACACACACACGGGCAGAGCTACCGCAAACTCTGAAAATTGGTTAGATTCAGAGGTGATTAAAGTAATCAAAGCAAACTGAGGTTATTGAAAAAAAGAGGATCATCTCAAACTTGTGGCAGTGAGCTAAGCCAGCGAGCGGTGGAAAAAACTTTTGACGGGATGGGACGGATCTTCAGAGAGAGAAAAGGCCGATTCATGGTGGTCATGTGTGTCATGGCTCACATATGACTGATACTACAATTACTGCTCCCCCCCCCCCCCCCCCATAAACACTGGCATTGTATCATGTGCTTCTGCTTTAGCAAACAATACAACTATGCCATCACATTCACAGAGACATTTCTGTCCTTTCCTGATCCAAATTAAGCCGTTTTTGAGAAGACAAGTGTTTACATTCGCGCGGACAAAGGGGAAGTCTCGGTTTGACTGATTACTAAACAACGCTAATCGCCATGATAAAAATGCAGCATTAAAATCAGCGTTCGATAAACATGAGCCGGGGAGTCCCCAGAAGATAGCCTTTGATACAAAGGGGTTTTTCCCCTCGTCTCTTTCTGTGTTGCTGTTCTGTAGGTGGCCAACCACTCGGGCCGGGTTTGGAGTGTAGTGAGACTTTGGTTTAGAGAAGGACTTGGGGTTTTAGCTGTCATTCCGTGGAAACAAACAAATCTTGGCAATCAAAGTCACGGTTCGGAGCGGGCCAAAGTCCCATTCCAGCCCGTCTACCAGCCATGGGGGTTTTTTTTTTCATTAAAGGAATTTGTATTGTATTCTAAGTGCTCTTTTAGCTTCCTCTGTTTACAGATCTCTGTTAAGTGACAGCTTATTCCTTACAATTCAGTTTACCGTTTTAAAGACCTCATGAGTTCATGGCTTATAGTGCAGAACATTTTAGAAAAAAGGTTTCTCTGCTCACCTTTAGGATGATATCGCGGCGCGTTCAGTCTGTGAGAGAGGAGTCCGAGGAGACCGAGCTGTCCGGACAGTACTCACAAGAACACAGAATTGTACCTTATCTTATACTCCTCAGTTCCCCTTCTTACTGACCCCCCTTTCCCTTACTTATCATAGGGGACACCTGTCAGAGGATTCCACTGGTCCTTTCAATCATACCTCTGACTTGGGATGAGTTGGGTCTATGCCAGGATTATAAAATAACTACCACTTGTTTATATATATAATATATATATAGATAATACTCACCGTGTTGCGTGTCTTAATTACAACAACTTCGACGCGGTTCAGCATGGCTGTTGCCAAATCAATCAGGACTGACATTTTTTAACTACAAAGCAAGGAATCTCCGTTCGTCTTGTACGTGGATAATGTATGTTTCGTTCGCAATTGTCGAGAACCATTCATCTGATCTACTTCACGCTGCTGGAGACCCAAGGACATGCGGCGTCGATGTTGGTGCAATTTGGAAACACGACAACCGTTCTATGTTAATGAACTCTGAACAAACAAGCGATAGCGCTCTGTGCAAACGGCTGAGGGGCGGGGCTTCAGGGATCTGCTGATTGAGTTGAGCATGTCGTCCGCAGAGGGGCCTTTGAAGGCAACTGCCACTGCAGTTCAATTTTGAACCGACGAGTCAAGAAGCGAGGCTTGAGAACACTTCCAGGGGCCAAAACAACCAAACCGCTCCGAATGGCCACACGTTCCGAAACAAGCAACTAGGAGCCGAGCAGTCGGCCCGTTTCGCGCTCTGAGCGGCCACGCCCAAGTACACCAGTGTCCCTAATTTCAATCATCTGTTAAAAATGTTTTTTTGTACCCTGACTTTGGTAAAGTCATCAACAAGATCCTTGGAATTGAATCTCACAAATACACCGTAACACTGCTAGCCGGGACAGCTAAATCCTACACACTGCTCCTTTAATCACGAGTAGCTCAGCATGAACACACGTCACATATGACCCCTGAACCCTGACGGGACAAATCCAAACACTGGCTCTGGAAAAAGGCAGTTTGACCACTCTAGTTCTTCTACAAGCTTGGAGAATCTGGGGTGGAGTATTAGGTTGGTTGCAATCTGCAACCTCACCGCTAGATGTCACTAAATCCTACACACTGCTCCTTTAAAACAAGCTTCAGCGTGAATGTACAGAACAAGCGCCACAAGTTGATGGTGACAGGTATGCAAGCTGTCTATAGTGCCACGATGTCGTTGTGTAATATTGTGTCCAAACCACAATTGAAGTGTGGCATTAAGTCATATACCGTATTCAACAAGCGCTATATGTTAAATGCAATATAGAGTTATATATCTCCAGTACAATAGGTTGTAAAGTAAAGTGGTCTGATCTGAAGCATGAAGTTCCCAGGCTGAAAATGAGTCCTCTCCGGCCCTGACTGCTTTATAAGGGATTTTTTTTTTTTTTTTTTACTTAAAAACACTCCCACGCAGAGGCCTAACAGCCTTCGTCAGGGGCCAGGGGGTCTACGAGAGCCAGTGGGGGCCACATGGATGAGCACGGCCTGGTGAGCCAGACAGTTACGGATCGCTTGCTTTTAATTAGCGGCTTCAACATGCAGTCCGTGTGGAGCTGCGAGCCCACCGCAAACGCATGGAAGATGTGACAGTTCCCCCCTTTTTGGGAGACGCGGCCCGGGGAAAAGGCTCCGGCATTACTGCAGCGTCTCGAAACTCAACACAATGCCCAATGTGCACGCCAGACCCACGGCAATTAGCTTCTAAGGTTCCCCCTCATTCTTTGCCTTCTCTCTTTCTTTTTAATGTCGGAGCTTGGAAAGGCTCAATATAATCAAGTCAAGAAAAGTTTATTCTGTTTAGAATTCCATCTGGTTCCAGGGGGGGCTAATTTTAGCGGCGTGCAGAGCGGTATGCAGTGAGGCTGCATGTACCATCCTACTTACAGCGGTGGTGGGTGGGTGGGTGTGGGGGGGGGGGGGGGGGGGGGGGAGCAGCTCAGCGCAGACACCCAGGCTCCTAGGCAATAGACTGGCCGACTGGTGTTTCTAAACACTGCTGTAGCCGTTCTCCCATCACTCAGCACACCCTGTGTTCCAACTAAATGTGTCCCTCTGGCACTTACCACAGGATCCGAGGCTCCTTCGCCCCCTCCCCGCCCCCCCCTCCACCCCTGATCCCTCTTGCCCCCTTCTCTTTCCTCACCCTTTCTTTTCTGCTCCGTATCGGTAACTTTTACTGTGTTTCAGCGGTCGAGTATCGCCTCAGCCGAGGGCCCCGCCGAGAGGATGACTGCGCTCCGAGCTGTGATGCTTTGTGGTGGCGGCCGCTGATTGGATGTGGCACTTGAAATTACCATCGGTCTGACTGCGTCGTCATTGCGTATACACGCCTGCATCGTTTACAAGCAGGACGGAACGGCAGAATTCAACTCACTGGGAAAGTATCGTCTTTGTTTCTCTACGGGATGATTGCAGGATTGTGACAAAACATTACTCTCGAATTTCAAGGTTAAAAAGCGGCGTCGACCGCCCCCTCGACCTGAACATGCACATATGGGTTTTCCATTTTACAGTAATGGCAAACATATCACGTATTCTTTACATGTCATACCTGTGCATGAGTTTAGTAACAGATTTAAATGTATTTTGATTTGATTTTCAGCACAAGTTCCAGCATGCATCGTGCTATTTCATTGCCACCTGCAGAGATGTACGCTTTTCGCGATGTAAGAATCTTTTAGGTGGTGTAAAATGAAAGGCCTGACTGTGGATGTGTCTGCCTCATCCTCTCCGGTTGTGTGTGACTCTGCCGAGACGGGGAATATAGAGGCAGACTTGTCCTCTGTCAGGCTTGCATTACACCAGAAGGGAAGCCTTTTCACGCCTAGCTGAAGAAATTTGAGAGAGCTTATATACGAGCTCTGTGGGACCCGCAGAGTCCAGTAGTGATTCAAACTGGTTAAGAATAACACACCCTCACCTACTAAGTACTGTTTGGGCTAATATTTTCTCTTTGGAAAAAAAAAAGCCTCTCTGGTCAGAGCACTGATTTGTTACCGTCTCTGGACTGTCATTTGTCATTGCACATCGTATGTCAGCGTTTTTACTTGTGTGAGAAAGCCGTGAATCCCCACCGACCACAAGTAGATTGTTTATGGTTTCACTAATTTGAATTTAGGGTGTTTGATGGATCATGGATAAGAGCAGCAGCCGCATAATCACTGCATTGAGGCATGTATACCCTCCATAATTATAGTGAAAACATGGCTTTTTAACCTGACTATTATTTGTGCCCTGATAGGAATAGTGCAGTTTAATTCACAAAGTTTACTATTAAAAGCCGAGTAACTTAGAAAAAAGTGTGCAGATGAAAAAAACATTCATTCATCCTGAATGTCCAGTTGTTCCTTCCATTATTTATTTAAGAAGTATGGATTGATCATCAGAAAACAGTGTTATTAATCTCTGTCTGCAGTCTTAACAAATGAAGGCTGCAATCATATGGAAACAATCTGGCCCTTTGCCCTCCGAGAGACAGAAAACAGAGCCAAATGAAGAACATCCTTTCTCTTAAGACCTGTAATTTGTTTTTATTACCTATTAGGTAAAACACCTCATTTATCAACGTCAAGGCCCCTCACAAAATGATAGCTGTCCACATGTAAATCAGCTAATGCGATGTATGGTTCAGAATTAAGTGGGCTCTTTCTTATGAAATGCTCCACTCTGTGGGCTCAGTGACCCAGCTAAGCCACCCACGACCAGACGTTTTTCTTTCACAGGGCTGTGCTGGAAAACCGAGCAGAGAACACTTAAAAACAGAACTGATTAAGCACAGACCGAACTGTGTTTCTGCACCACACACAGTAGAGGCCAGGGACACGACTGTGTGTGTGTGTGTGTGTGTGTGTGTGTGTGTGTGTGTGCTACAAGTCAAGGAATTAACGCTGAATAATATTAAATACGAAAAGGCCGAGGAATGGAGAATAATCTGAAAAGCAGCGCTCCTCTCACTCTCCCTGTTTTTGCATTTTATTTGACATTTAATGCCTATATTCCATAAAAAAAGGATTCATATCTTCACCTATTTTTCCACATTATCTCAACACAGACTCAACAGTTTATTGTTAATACGATCTCTGAAATAAATATATGACCTTTTAACCACACAAAGACGTTACTTTACCCCCCATACTGCTAAACTATTACACATAATCAATAAAAACCTTTCATTCAGTGTAGTATAGAGTATAGTTTGTCAGTTAATAACATGTCAAAGTGGAGGATTTTGTCATTTTTTCTGTGTGAGTTGAGCGCTCTATCCACAAAGCGCCTTTACGATTACTTATTCAACATATTGCACCCTATGCCACCATAAGCAGCTCGGCCCACTACTCTCTCAGCTCGGCGCGAAGCGTGATGAATGACAGGTCTTGTCTGAGCCGTGCCAAGTAACACAACTCAAAATACATGATACGGAACCATCCAATACTACTGTAGAGCATATCTGGCAGTCTGGCAGACCTCTCCAAAACAGGGACCACACACTCTTTATTACGGCCAGTAAAATGTCCCAAAGACGTGGCTCGACTGTTGCTTTCTGCCTGGCTACTACGAACAATAGCAGGATTGTGCTGCTCCTCTCTTTTCCTTTTTGCAGGCCCTATTATTTTTCTAGCATTTGTTATTCTCACTTAAACTACAGGCTGGCTCCACGAGTGGGCCACGGCGTCTCAGAACCGGGCCTGCTCAGGCCAGGAAAAACCCGGAGGAGCCAGACGAATAAAAAAGCCAAAGCGCCGACGCCGCGCGGCTCCCCAATCTGGTTCCTGTCAGGGGGACATCAAGGGAACACCCGCAACGCAATCTCCAAGCTTCTCCCCTTCCTTTTTCCTCCCTCCCTGCTTCTCTCCCTCCGTCTCTACCCACCCTTCAAGCGATACGTCTTACAGATGACTGAACCATCGCCAAATGCTCCCAAAATGCTGCTTTTTTTTTTCTTCTTCCCTCCTCCATCTCTCTCTTTTTTCCCCCCGTCTCGTGTCTCTATGTTTGGAGCCAGCCCACATGGATTGGGATCAATTTAGGATGAAATGATAATTACCCTGTCAGTTTCAATTCCGACGTGATGAAGTGAGAAACAGGAAATGTAATAAACATAAATGGAATCAAGCGCTTCTGATTGGACACGGAATTGAATCAGGCTCCGGCAAACTCGGTCGGATCGTCAGCTCCGTGCCATCCCCGCTGAGAGACAGTTATGCATTTATGCCTCGCCTCACACCAAAACGCTGGATAAAGCGCATTGCTGCAGATAATTACCGAATTCCACATTCAATACTGAGACTATATGCCTGTTACTATTTAGTTTGGAGCTTCATCCATAATAAATGATTCGTGTCACATCTTTCCAGAGGGAAACTCGGGAGCCTTTTCCCTTCCTTCAGAAACCCTCAGCAGAAGCCACATATCTCAGTATATTTGATCGCCACATCCAACACCTGAGCTAAAGTGAGTTTGTCGTTTTCGAGCATATTTGGCGTCGGGAGATCAGTGATAGTGCGCGACTAACGGTAGCCAGCTCTAACCCTGTCATGTTGGCTGCTGCACAGCTGATGTATGGAGCTGATTCCTGGCGGCCCGCGCTGCCTGGATTTGTTTAACCCGGCAGATCAACCTTCAGACAGGAGCATGTGTGCAGGTAATGGCTGCCAGATGAGGTGAGGCCGGCTCTTAGAGGCCTAGTGGATGCTACAGAGGAGCAAGAAATATAGCACACACACACACACACACACACATACACAAACAAGCACACGGCCGCTGGAAGTGTTATGAGAGACAACAACGAATGTGCAAATGAAAAAGCATCACAAACCCCTCCCTGTTTAGGTGGTTCATTGAACGTTCCACCTTTTTAGATTTTCAAAATGTTGATATAGACCTAAAATAATCCGAGGCTGGGCTCGCCGCTGCGATGCCAGTGCGGCTTCGAGCTGAGCTCCGTTGTGCCGACGGTTGCCGTATTAGCGTCCGGACACGGAGAGTGAGAAGTGAATGGACACGGACTGAAGGGCGAGGTTGGCCAGGCGGGTGTCTGGACGTCGGTCTGGAGGAGAGGCCGCCTGACCGACCGCAGTCTAGCGGGATGAACGGCCCCCCTGTGATGAGGATACACTAGAACTAGTAGATGTTTCCAGCTTTGCATATTCATTCACAAAGCAAACAAATAAATGTCAGAGATTAAACACGGCGGGGGCATCTTTGGCATGAGCCACGGCCACCCAGGTGGCCACAAGGGCCCAGAATGACTCCACTCCAACGAAAATAAACAAAACACAACACCCTCTCACCGAGGATGCGAATAATTAATTGTGTATACAGAATTGTGCATACAGAGTGTTGTGGAGTTAATGTTCTCAATGAATGCATCTTCAGATTAAAAAAAAAAAAGTCTGAGCTGTAGATTTTGGAGATTTTAAAAGGAGCAATTTCAGTATCTGATTTCATCTCCTTCACACTGTTTTACAGTGTGGCTTTTAAGGGCAAGCTAAAAGTAACCCCCCCCCCCCCCCTCCCCAGACGTCATCATGTTCTAAGCTGGTCAGCATGACCGTAAATTTATTTGTTCCCTCCGCTGTACAGACGGAGAACTTGAGCAGTAAATTTCCAAGAGTAAGCTCGGAAACGATGAAGGAGATCTACAAGGAGTCATCGGTGAGCGCGCCTCCTCTGATAGGTCAGATAAATTGAAATACACCAAACCCATCTTTTTCCCCTCAACACGGTGATTAAAGATCGTTGGGTAACGCAGTGACACACACACACACAGGGAGGCGAGAGAGACGTGGAGAAAAACACAAAAAGAGGAAACTGTACCACCCTGGCTCGTGAGGCTGCTTTTTTTACGAGCTGGCTTTTTTTTGTAAATTAAAAAGAAAAAAAATGAACGCTGTAGCTGATATTTCACTTGACCTTCTGTGTGAGCCGTCCGCCGGGGAGCCCCCCCGACGTCTCCTGCAGTCTTAATTTATAACGGCAAACCCACCAAGCAGCAGCAACAGGAGCACAAACTAGCCCCAGGGGTTTGATAAAGAAGCTTGGCGATGAAAAGGCCTCCGCTACCAGCAGCCACCCGTCCTGCCTGCACAAGCCAGAGAGAAGGAGGGGGGGGGGGGGCAAACTCTGCACCTGGCCTCTGCAGAGTCCGCCAAGTCTCTTTTCCTGTTCCTGTTTCCTGTTATGACGTGTTTCTTTTCAATTATTCTCTCTTTTTTTTTTCTTCTTCTTCTTCTGGCCGTGTAGCTTAGAGCAGGTAAAAAGGGGCATTCAAGCATTGAAGCCACCTGGGACAGCAGGTTGAGCAAAGCACCAGGCAGTCGTGCTCTGGAACATGTCTGCGGGCAAATTACTCTGCCTTTACTGATTAGTCCGGCCAGCCTCTCACCTGGCAAACACAATATCACCATGTGACAGTGGAACAGAGGTAACACTGTCAGCTAGGATATGTGAAACATGGTCGCGTTGTTTCTGTGACGTTTCAGGTATTATATTATTATTAGCAGTAGTTAATAGTTTCGAGTCTGCAATGTGTTACATATAAAAATATACAGTATATCTGGTAAAGAACTCTTAAATGTAGCCTTCAATAACCTGAATTATGGATTTCATTCATTCATTATGGCATCACAATTAACACACATTAACAGCAATAATTAAAAAGCTCGAGTGCTTTCTTACGCAAACTATTTTTTAACATTATAAATTACTATATTAGACTATTAACACAATATAGATAAAAAAAAATCCACATTTTTGTGTTTTTCCCGGCTGATACTACTTGAGAACAGTCTTTTTACTCCTGTTATATGACAGTCGAGATGAAATAAAAATGCCTTTTTATAGATCACACGTTTTATTGGTCCAGTCGTAAGAGAAGGATTTCATTTAAATCCCTCCGTAAGTACATCTACTGAAGTACAACTTTGCGGTACCTGTATTTTATTTGAGTATGAGCAGCTACTTCATACTTAAACTCTACATTTCAGAGGTACATGTTGTATTGTTTTTACTCCGCTACATTTAACAACTTTAAAGTTACTTTATAGATCAAGACTCTACATTACAAAACGTATGATCAGTTTATAAAATATGCACGGCTCTAGATTCAACTACTAGGCAGCATTAAGATGCTGCTTACATGTTATCGATCAATAAGAATGATCCATTACTCACAGGCTCCATGCCACATTTATTGTTGCTGATAGTACTTGATTACTTTTCCAACCACTGATTACTAATAACATTCACATCGATCATTGTTTACTCATTTGTCCTTTTCCTTTTTGCTGTTTTTGGTTGAACACTGGGTGGCACTGTGCAGGCTGATGCTGAGATCTTGAAGATGGAGAGAAAGTGTAGCCATGAGCCATTCTAACTGGTGGTCCACTCTCTCACCATCCTCCTGCATCAGCACAACGCCGGCTGAGAGCTGGGCAATATTTAGCCATAAGAAAATATGAAACCCCGTTTCTATGACGGTAGGCTGAAGTACACAAAAATCTGGAAGAAATACCCCCCCTCCCCCCCCCCGCCCCAGGAAAACGGACTCACATTTCAGCACTCAGTGTACATAATAATTAGTCTGACCACTCTTTTCCTCGCCTTTCTTCCTCTTGTCCTCATCCTCCTCCTCTCCGTGAGACAGAAATAGTCGGGCGGATTCCCGTGCAGGGTGTTTTTTTTACTCGGGACCTACTTTCGCTGCATTTGTGCTTCATCTATAACGCTAATCAAAAATGTATAGAAAACCTTTTTTTTGATTTTGAGCAAGTAGGACATTGTGTATGTGACTATTCTAAACATCAGCCTGTGTGTGTGTGTGTGTGTGTGTGTGTGTGTGTGTGTGTGTGTGTGTGTGATAGTGTTGGGTATTAGAAAGGCTGCTTATTATTGAATGGACTCTCTGTGAGGTTTCCGAGGCAGGAGGGCATCTATTAGGAGGTTAGCAAAACACTATCAGCTAATACGACCTGTAATTACCCCAGCAGTGAGGAAACGCAGCAAGCTAACACCAGTATGGAAACAATCTGACAATGCAAACACTGCAACTAAGCCACCGCGTGTGTGTACGTACATTTGTAGGCCTGTATATGGGTGAGTGAGTGCATGCATGTGCATGTGTGTGTGTGTGTGTGTGTGTGTGTGTGTGTGGGTGTGTGCGGACGGTGGCCTCCATGCGCAGATTGCGGGTGTGCGAACTGTCAAATTGGAGCGGGTGGGTGGGAGGGGAGGGAGCACATCTGGAGGGAATTTATTGTATAATTCAGTCTATTATTGCTGCGGTCTGTGCTTAAGGAGCACGCACACAATTACCGTCCACTCTGCAAGGCTACAAGTGGCCCCTGGCCTAAACTAATAAACTGTGGAGGAGGGTGGAGAGAGGAGAATTCATTTGAGGTTATCATCATCACACTCCTCTCTGCTACCTCTCACACTGACACTTACCAGAGTTTATAATAAATCAATAAGGAACACCTACTGATCAGGCCCAGATTATGTTCAAATTAGATTTGAATCTGGCTTTAAAGGTTTGAATTGGACACACATTGCTGGAGCAGCACACGCATGGCGAGGTTTGTGGAACTCGTGCGTTCAAGTGCTTTTGTTTTTGAAGTGCTGAAAGTGTAACACCGGATATTAACTGAACAATTTCATGGTTTTTTTTCTGTTCATCTTTAATGTAAAACATTTAAAAAACAAAAAATGAGTCTGCTTATAATAAAATAGGCAGACTACTCCCTTTGTGAAACAAAAAAGATACGTTGTGAGTATCTTTTATAGATGATTATATTGTTAATACTGATAAATCAATGCACAAGTCACAAGGTCGGTCGCCGTGTGGCTCGTAACGTTACTTAGTTTGAACTACGCGAATGCATCGTATTTAATAAACTCATCACAGGATTTTAAAGTCAAATCTTAGCTGTCGTAACTAGCTAATAAAGAAAGTTGCTAGTTAGAAATTAAAAAAGTATCATGAAATAGAAATACTCAAGTAAAGTATCAGCACTCAATGTCACTCAGTGTCATTATCTCAATGCATTTTGCAGCTCTCGTGTTTCACGTGAAGGACCCAGCGTGGTGCATCGAGTAGGTGCATGAGCGAGGAAACCCTATTGGTTTATGAGGTGATGTCTTTTCATATACATTAGTTTGTATCATAAAAAAACGGTCCGAAATAAAAAAAAACACCTCGTCTTTTCCATTTCAGCAGCCTCTAGGAATAGACCGGTGAGGCGTCTAGGATAAAGACTTTACCAGGGGAAAACTGTGCTCAGGCAGGGCAGTATCTGGCTCAGGCAGCCCCGAATGACCCGCACTGTGTGTGTGTGTGTGTGGTTGTGTGTGTGTGTGTGTGTGTGTGTGTGTGTGTGTGTGTGTGTGTGATTTAGGAGCTCCTAACAGCGCTGGCGAGGAGCTCGTAACCCAGAACAATAAAGCGCTTCCCCTCCAAGCCTCCCGGCAGTGACCTCCGCTAAAAGTTGAAGGTTCAACTAACTACACGTGTCGGGGTGGTGACCTTTCACCCCCTCAGCGTCTCGGCCTCTTGCTCTTTTTTTTCCTGCCTATTCTCTCTCCTGCCTTTTCACTCACTGTTTAACCCCTCTGCACTCACCTCAACTATTCTCTCCTCGTACCGCTTAATGATGCTCCGTGTCGCTATCTACAAAAGTTATCGTTACGGATTCATTAACTTTACAATGTTTTTTATTTTCAGCGTGAGCACAAATGTTTTCAGCTCCTAGTTTGGTCAGGCAGGCTTCCAAAGCTGCATTCTACAGGCTGACAAAATTGCTGCTTGTGTTGCTTCAGAAGAATTGCAAATACACAACGCTTAGACACACACGTCATGGGTTATGCGTCATGTTTTGTTTCTCTCAAGGTGAGATCATAGCGACTTCAATGTCCCGGTAATGGGTTTTAGCAATAGTATGACATTTCATGGAAAACACATATGCTTCCTTGTTGGGAGCTAAGGCCTTTACAGACCGGTGGCCTAATAAACAACAATAAAATGTAAAATACTTTTATTGTGAAGGGTAAGTGGATCTGGTATGCGCTGTTGTAAAGATCGTAAAGAGTAATAAAGTCTTGGTTCGGAATATTAAGCCTCCGTGTTGTTGTTTAATAATCCTTGTAAATGTAGGCGCAACTAAACCCATTCCGCACAAATTGATTGGTTGATGCCTTTTTATGCGGTGTGAAAGCTCAGAAAAAAACAACCCAGTACCGACCGGAGGAAAAAAAGACGACACTTATATTAAAACATATATTATTGTGCAAAATAATCGCACGGGAATTATTTTTTTGTAAAGGCCATAAAAAGAGAAGTTTGGGGCCAATCTCATGTCTGTACCTGAAAAACAAAGCTAGGGCTAGTAGCTGCTTAGCTTAGCTTAGCATAAAGTCTGGAAACAACATGAAACAGTTAGTTTTCTTTTAATAATACTTTGTTTATCGTAAAGCCTATGCAGCCTTTGCTGCATTGCAGTTTGTGTAAGTCGAAACGACCGTTAGCTAGCTAGCTAGCTAGTTAGATAGTTAGCTTGCTTGTTAGTTGTGAGGATATTTTGTTATCAGCTCCTGTTTTACAACACAACCGCTGTATTATGTCTGGCCCATGAGGTGTTGAGTCTGCCGGGTTGTAGTGCACTACAGTATTTACCAATTTTGAAATAGCATTCGGATGAAGTGAGTATTGAATCAGGAATGTGCTTGTGGCAGATCTCCACCCCTGATAATATAGGGTGTTTTTTTCCCCCAAGTGGTTTTGCCCACTTGTTTTTCTCTCCGTGTGTTTTTCTCCCATTGCAATGCTCTGTCACTCTTCCAGTAACTGTGTGTATGTTTGTGTGTGTGTGTGTGTGTGTGTGTGTGTGTGTGGCTTGTTTTTATTCCGGTTGCTGTCTGTGTTTGTCGTTATACTATCTTTACAAGCCTTGGGTAGCGAGTTGGAATGTAAAGTCACACATGTCCAAAGAACACAATAAGGTCTGATGGTTACACTTCCTCTGCGTAACCTCTGGGCTATGCTAGTCCATTTATACGACTTAATCACATCTTATTCAAGCTCCTGTAAAAATATATATATATATACTGGTTAGCTTCTGTGGCCTGTTGTAGTAAATGAGTGTGTGCTTCTGCATTCTGCTCTTACTGTGTTTTGTTGGCTTGTTTTACAGTGAATCTGAAGATGAGAATACATCAAGAATACTTGTTTTGTTGTCTGTTTATTACAGTGATACTTGTGTAGATCTGAATTAAGGTTTGTTGCTGTTGAAATAATAATAATAATAATAGTAATTTTGACAGACTGTCATGACACTGTAGAACATCAAACCACTAGAGGCACTTCAGAAGACGATCAAACATGCAAACTGAACAGGCAGCGCGTGTCCGGCTTGCTGCTTCATTCATTCAATACTGTGCCACAGCGTACAGTAGTCAAAATGATACCCTACTCTTTTGTCTGTCCCAATGTGCAATTTACGCAGCTTGGTGATTTGGTCAGAGGGAGACCACACGATGAAGGGTGATAGACCACAGACCGAGTGGCAAAAGGACAGGAAATATATGCGATGAAATGTGCAATGAAGTGGATGAGGTCACCCACACGCAGCAAACCCGAAAATCAAGAGACTCGCAGCCTCAGAATTAAAGATAATAATTTCTGCGACCTACAACATTTATGCCGCCACCACTAAAAACACTTGTACAAGTGTAGTTTTGTTTTCCCTTCCTCAAAGCGAGCCCGAGTGTTCGTTCATTTAAGCTGAGTGTAGAGAGACCACATGAGAGGGGGGGGACACAAACAGAAGCCAATTAGAGAACGATGGGAAAAAAAAACGGCAAGAAAATGAATGTCACGAAACAGCTGCGGTCACTACTTGTGCGACAGTTAACGGGCTTTCATGAAAGGGCGAAGAGAAGAAACACTTTGCATATCTTGATGAGAACAAGGGGGATGTGGAGCAGCCACCACCGCGCATTCCTCTTTTAGTTGGTTCGCTGGTTTTATTTTCTCCTTTTTTGTCACTTAAAAGGATCATGGTGTCTTTGTTCTCTGGACGGCGTGGAAAAGACGAGTTGATTGTACATTGTTTTGCTTTCAGAGGGTTGGGTGGTTCAGAAGGCTGATACAGAGGATCAGAGAGCACCTACGCTCACTCAAGGCCACTGGCCAGAATATTGTAAAACACACTAAATGGGATCTGCCCCGGCGGTATAGCGGTGTGGCTTTACCACATGTCAGATGGTCAGTTAGTCCAGAACTATCTCAACAACTATTGGATGGATTGCCATGACGTTTTGTACTGACATTCATGATCCCCAGAGGATGAATCCTAACGACTTCGGTGATCCCTGACTTTTCTTCTAGCCCCAACAGCAAGGTGACATGTTTGTTTTTTTGTTTTTTTGCAAGTTTTGGATAGATTCCTATTCAGTTTTTTTTACATTCATTCAAGGTCTCCAGAGGATGAATCCTGATTGGTGGAGCCCTGATCTCTAGAGGGGCAATCTGAAGTTGATATTAGTGGTTTTGAGTGATATGCCTCAACAACTATTGGGTGGATTGCAGTAAACTTTGGCACACATATTCACGTTCCCCTCAGGATGAATTGTAATTGTTATCTTTAGTGATCATTAGGTCAACATGTATTAACATTGTCCAATACTTTTGTCCAAATACCTGCAAAACGAATAACATCCCAATCAGCCTCAAACCTACTAAAGTAAGTTGTGTTAGAGTTCAGCTTCCAGCACCGCCACTAGCATGACAGTAGAGTCGTATTTGCATGTGTATAGAATGTGTTTCTGTGTGTCCCATCTCGTCACTGTCAAAGTCAGACAAGTGTGCATGCTCAGTGTTATCCTGTTCACTTATATTCCTCGTCATGTTGAGCGAACGGTCAGCAGAAAGATGCTTACAGTGTATAAACCCTTGCCGCTGTCAAATTTCAAAGGGTGATCTGTGTGTGTGGCAGAAATACATTTCAAATTCACTCAGAATCGTACTCTGTCAGAAGCCATAAACAGCGGCACCACAATTACCAACAATTACAGAGTAAACTTCCATCTACTGTTACCAAATGATTTCTTTTTTGTGTTTAAAGGGGCCTTATAAATGTACCTAAATGTAAAGAGCTGTTTTTATTGGGTCCACAATCTTCTAATCCTGGAGCACTTCAAAGTATTTACAGGAACAAGCCATAACAGGATCAGCCTCTGAACAAGGCCGCAGATCAAAGCCAGGGGGGCTGCTGCCGACATAAATATGGAAATAATATGACTCAGTGGGAACACAGGGTGTAGCAGAGCAGAGATTGTTGGACAAGAGAGAAAACGAGAGAGGAAGAGACTTGGTTTTGATTTTATACATTTGTGTTTCAAGTCAATTACTCAAGTTCAGGAGGTTTTTTCTTCTCATTATTCCCCTGGAGCAATTTGTCTCGCAGTTTGCACATTTTGTTTGACCTAAATTTAGTGTTGTTGGGGGTTTCAAACCAGCAGGCTTTCTCCGTTGAGTGAGTTATGGCTTTTCATATAAAAAAACACTAAGAATAACAGACAACAAAACCATGTGGCAGGAACCTGGCTGATTTATTTGTATGCAGGTAGTCAGAGACTTGTTAACTAACCGTGACGCACTGGCAAACAGCACTCTATCTCTCCATCTCAAGGGAAACAGAAGCTCACGGCCCGCAGCATTCTGCTGACGAAACGCTGCACATGACCCATGTTGAGTTTCATGACCTTTAAACATTACAAAGGAAATGTTAACTTCTAAAAAACCAACAACATTCTGAGGAGTTGGTGACATAAATAAAACCCTGCTTGTAAAAGTTTTTCTTTTCAACTTAAGGTTTTCCAAATGAATTCAGAGCACACATCTACGCTTACTGTATGAAGATACTGCAAACAGTTACTTATCAGTTTATTTCACACTTTTATTGTACACTTTTCAGAAACACTTATTTGATATAAGCCAACAAGTCCGAGATTTATGTTTTCAACAGGCGGCTGAGTGAAGCCAATGCACAAGTGTCTGAAAAGCTGCATTCTCTCTAGTGTCCACCAGGGGGCGACTCCTCTGGTTGTATAGAAGTCTATGAGAAAATGACTCTACTTCTCTCTTGATTTATTACCTCAGTAAACATTGTAAACATGAGTTTATGGTCTCAATCTCTAGTTTCAAGTCTTCTTCAACACAGCATGATGTTCATTTAGTAAAATAGACCTTAAAGCGGAGTATGCTTTAGGGCGGGCTTGCGGTGATTGACAAAAAAAACAACATGGCGACGCCGGTATCACCGAACTCAAGGTTGGAAGGATTGGAAGCTACTTGAAAGCCAGGTGTGTCTCACGCAGTCGCTAAAGGGCGCCTCGTGCGTCAGTACCGGACGGATCGGGACTTTGCTTTACTATTCTTCAGATCATAATTTGATCTAAACAGCTGAGCTCCTGGTTATCGGTTTCTGCTGCACTCATTGCCAACCCTGAGCATGTAATTAGATTGTATTTTTCAACTCTTCAAGCTTCGTCAAAGCTTTTTAAAAGATCTGTTTGCTTGTTTTAAATGAAGATTACTAACCTCCTCCTCAAGCTAAGACATAATAAATATGTAATTTTTCACTTCCTTAATCACAGTGCATGTTTATATACGTGTGTGTCCACGTATCTGTGTGTAGATGTGTGTGTTCTCTATTTGTGTGTGTGTGTGTGTGTGTGGGCGAGTGGGAGTGTGGGCGCGGGGTAAGAATTAAAGAGGCCCTGCGATGAATATGTAGAGCAGATGTAGCAGCCGAGCTCAAAGGCTTACGCCTGGAGCCCATTTGACACTGTAGGAAATGTCGTCTCTGACAGGAGGCAAAGCGTCTGTGGGGTCACCAGGTTGAACTAATAACTTGAGATCTTCAAAATGATACAAACATATACAGAAGTATAGATGCTTGACCCTTCCAGAGGAGCGTTTCTGTTTTAAAAAGAATAATGGAGGCTGTTGCCATAAGTCTGGGAGTGCGCTTTTTACGACTTCCCCATTTAATTTCTGTTCCTAACATAAAGGCATTTGTAATATAATAAATGCCAGCGACTTCTAGGGGGAAAATCTATAATTCGCTCCAGTTGGGTAATTTATTCCATTTGTTTAGTCACAAAGGGCTTTCGGTCCGGATCAGGAAACTACAGAGACAACTGTCTTTTTCGTAAAGCGAGCAGGCTGGTCAGTGATCAGTCAGTTCCTCCGGAGCAAAAGACGAGGAAAGCGTTTCTCTGTAGTCTCAACAACGCCTCCGAACTCACAGGGCCGTTTCTGCACCATAAGGAAACTCCATGTCAGCGTTTCATCTGACTCCCACTCTCTCTCTCTCTCTCTCTCTCTCTCTCTCTCACAGCTCTACCTCTCCCTCCCTCTCGGATTCTTCTCTCTCAACTTGCAAAAAACAACAACAAAAAAAGCACACACACACACACACACACACACACACACACACACACACACACACACACACACACACATGCCCATAAACAAAGCAGAAAAAAAAAAAAAACATCCATTAAAATTCTGTGAAATGAAGCCTGAGCACCACAGCGTAATGCTAAGCAGCTAGAAATAAAGTGTTTGATTTAGCAGCTGGCCTGCAGGCAGACAGCGTCGCAGGAGATTGGTCATTTAAAAGTGTGAGCTGCAGCCTAAAGGTTAGACAAGCTGACTTGTGATCAGAAAGTTGCTGAAAGGCTTGAAAAGGCTGCCTTTGCACCCGGTATTTAACCCTCATCCGCAACCAGCAAGAGCTGCTTTGTGGGCCCGGGGCACTCGATGACTTTGGATATTTTTGCAGCTACCAGGTGTGAATGTGTGTAACTTGTGTGAATGTGAAAGCAGGGTGTTGCTGAAGAGCGTGTGGAAAAATGAAGCTTTGAGAACGGTCTTAATGTCATTAACAAAAACACTTGACTGAAGAAGAATATGGAAACAAAAGCTACAAAATGTATCACAATGTTTGTACGACAAATAAAAGCTAAATGATAATGTGAAAGACAAATACACTACCATTTACCATTAATGCAGCCGTCATTATAAAGGACTGGACGGGATGGATCATTAACTTTACTTGTTGTTGTTTGTCAGTCATGCAGTAAACCGTCTAAGCTTTCAGCCAGATGTTTGCTTCATCGACAGTTTGCGTTTATTCTTATCCAGCGCTTTAGAACCAGATGCATTTATTGGCCCTTAGATTTGCATAAAATGGACAAGAATACACAAGTATGCATCTTAAGGTCTCACATAGACTGAAGCCAAAGCTGCACCGTGAGCGGTATTTAGGGAGAGAGGTCCGTCCACAGCGAGTGAACAGCCTGAGGTTGGTATTTACAGAGCGAGTGTATTCTGTTACTGCAGACAACGATACATGAAACCGCGCTAACTTTAATAATTAAAGAAAAGAGCTGAAGTCTCAGAGAAGATCCTCTACAAACAGATTCTGGTATTGGAAGAGTTCTGGTTTTTGGTAGTCTGAGTTGTATCGTATTGTAAAAGAAGATGTTAAAATATCTTCACCCTGTTGGCTTTGAGACGAGGGAACCGGAAGTGCAAAAAAAACTTAAACTCATTTCCCGGTTTTAGGACTTATTGCTGCATCACTCTATGTTGACGGCACAAAAATGAGACGAAAGATTCACTGATGAAAACCAGACAGAGAATAATAAAATGACTAGAATATTACTAAATCTTTGTCAAATACTTTCTACAATTAAATCAAAAGCAGGTGCAAAAATCACGACTTTTTAAGGAAAAAAAACCGATTTGGCTCCAGACAAACTCTTCACATGTCTTCATTAAATGTTTTAATCCGTAGAAAGCGTTTGCTTTACCTCTTATAATATTCAAAATTTGTCTCCAAAATGTTGCGTTGCTGCTCAAGCTGCTCCGTGCCAGACACTATTTCGGATTCTTGTCCCAGTCTTGACTGATAGTGTTTATTTTTCTGGCAACGGAGGCACCAAGTGTTAGTGCAAGACACTGAACAAAGTGTATAAGTAGATTTGGTGTGGGACTCGGTATATTTGGACATCCACGCTTTGTGTACAGTAGAGGCCCTGGAGCTCATTGCGGTGTGTATTTGTTTGCACCTGTCTGTCTCTGTAGATATAACCGAGAAAGATGCAAGCTTTCCATATGGGAGAGCGACTAACATAAGCTGCTTTTGAGAGTTTATCAAAGTAGTGAAAATACACACAGTGCTGTGCAAACGTCTGAATTGTTGAATCTCAAATGAAAGACAGCGTTGCTGTGCTGAAATTAAAAAGAATAGTCAGTTTGAGGATGAACTCGTACGGCATCATGCGTGTGTCTGTCTTATGTCATGTACTTATCACTGACCAATTCCTGTACAGTCCGTTTTACATCTTTCTGCAGTTTTGTGGCTTGCAACTTCAGCTATCTATTGAAACCATGTGTCTCGTATTAAACACTTCCCCTCCACTTTAAATAAATCAGCCGTAGTTGACGTTTTAACTTTATAGCAGCTGTGTTAGGCTGCGTCATCCCTCTCAAGCTACAGCTTAGATATTCTTTTATTTCTTTATTGGAGCTCCTGTTTGGCTACCCAGGCGTGCTAAAGGTGAAACAGCTACTTCCTGGTAATGCCATTTTGTTGCAGAAGAAGTGGAAAATTCCACGTTTCCCTTTTTTCCATTTAATCTGGCATAAAATTCTAGATTTGCTTTGCTTAAATTGATCTGAAAAGAAAAACCCTTTCATCCTTTCACGACTGAAAGCTCAAATAGTGGAGGGATCTATTTTTAGGGAGCGCCACAACCCCGAGTCACCCCACCCCGCCCGTGTCCCGTCCCCACAGTGCCTCTGGTCTGCCCACTGCTCAACCCTCCCACACACACGCTCCAGCCTCCTCTCCTGCGCTCCCAAAAGCCCTTCTGATGCTTCTCTGTGATGAACTAATCTCTCCGAGGTGAGGGTCAGGCTGCAGTAGAGGATGACACGCCTCTGACTCTCCTCATCCATCCAGGCCTTTCATTACTTACCCCCATGCAGCTCCGTCTTCCGTGAAACCCCAACCCTCGCAGCCTCAGACTCAACCTCAGCCCAGGGCCCTGAGACAGCAAGGCAGCCAGACCCCTTAGAGAGGCACGGTGCCTTTGTGTGGCTGCGCTCCCCGGCTCGTCTGCCTCCCATTATTCCCCCATTCGAGCTCCAAATCAAAGCCAGCTCACATATGAAATGCTTTTGAGGTTTAAAGCTTAACTATACCACCAGTGCAACTACTGCAGCTACTATTACCGACGTGCATGATGGATCAATATTCATGCATACCTCCAACTGTACAGAATTATAGGCACGGTCATCCCACGGCAGCTAATAACTCCAATATCAATCTCTTTGCGTTTCAAACTAATAAGACTCCGGTGACCGTGATAAAATATGGACTAATGTATGTCTCCTTCATTAATAACTGCTCAGAGTCTTGTGGCGAGTCATAATTACAGTGTAACTTCTTCATTCTCAGTTTGACAAGTGGTCAGTCAAGAGGAGAGCCAGAGGGCTGGAGGCTCCAGAGTACTGAGGGATCTTTTTTTTTTTGTTTTGTGCAACTCGCTCTTTATTTAATCTAGCGCGAGTGGAAATGAAATGACAGCTGTACCACACTCGTATACTCCCCTCGCTGCGATGATGGATGCTTTTTGAATCTTTTTTTTTTTTCTTCCTTCTTTTTTTTCTGATGTTCATTTTTTGCCGCGGTGCCCTTTCAATAAATATTTTTAAGTCTGTCAGTTAATTCTGAAATTCCATCGATGAACTCTGTCCAGATAAATAAACAGGGCAGCCCACAGCAGTTGGCCTGGATGGGGAGTTGTTATTTTGTTCGGGGCCATTGGCAGGGACTCTCTGCAGAAATATTGCTTATTTTGCTTCGTTTCACGTTCAAGCTTCTTGACAGTTTATGTGAAAAACTGCAAACTGTATTGCCGTTTAAACACAACTGCTCGGCTCTGTAATTACAAGCTCCATTCACACAGATGAATGAGACAGACGGCTACAGAACGAGGATTGTTCTTGAGACGTACACATTCCTCAGAAACAAATTGTGGGTCATTTGCAATCAGGAGGAGAAAATCATTTCCCTCATCATATTTGTATCAATCTCTACTTGTTTTTTAGGATAGAACTAGAAGCCTTGGAAATCCCAAACCGGGCAATTTGTTGGGCAGAATTTGGGAAAACACTGTGGTGAAATTCAACGTCTGCTCCGTCAGTCACATTTCTTTATAAAGGATGTTGCAGCGCAGACATTGTTGACACAATCACCTCAAAAATGTCCTGCGTCAAAAAGGCAGCTTCGTCGGGCGTTTTTTTATTTCTCGACCCAATCATCTGGCTTTGTTGTAAAAGTCAGGAGTGGGCGAGTGGCCGTAGTGGCCCACAAACCCACCGAGTGGGCTCGCTCGAAAATAGAATGGTACATTCCAAACCAATATAACAGCGGCAGTGCACCATCACAAGACCGCAGTAAATGGCAAAATTATTGTGCATACTTTCTGAGGCACGCCTAAAAAGAAAAAGCCCCGCTGTGTCCACATGCACTCCCGCTAACATCAGGTAGCACTTAAGTGTCCTTCGCCCTAATGTACGGCTAAACACGCGGCCCCCTTCGCACCGAGCTATCCTGATACGCGGAGAGGGGGCGCTGCCAATGCGTTGCTGCTGCCTCACCAGGCAATAAAGACACCCGGGGCCTTCAATAACAGGATATGGTCTGCATTTCTCATTTTGAAAATTGTGCACAAACAGCTCTTTAAAAACAAAAAAACGCAGCTTCTGTTTTGATAAAAAAAAGAGAAGAAAAGAAAAGACAAAAGAGTCCCGGGAGCTGCCGCCCATATCCTGGGAACCTTTGCTGTGTCGCCGAAGCGTTTTCAAATGTTTTCCTCTCTAACTGTGCAGTCTGCTGTTTTTCCCACTCTTATGTTGTAAAAATCAGGAATGCCCCCCCCCCCCCTTATAATGAAGCGCCTCTCTGAAAAGACAGGATGAGAAAGAAAATTGAATTAATGTTAATGTGGCCATTAGGTTACCACCCAGCAGGAGAAATATGGCGAGGCCCAGCAATTCATGCCGTAAAAATCACTTTGTTACACTCCAAACTTTCATCTGCATAGTTTTGGCCGGGAGCAGGGGGAGAAGTCAAGCCCAGAGCTAAACCAGAGATCTGTCTGCAGCGTAGTCTGTCTTCCAACCACGCACTGAAAGCTCCTGGTGAACACACACACACACTCTGCTGTGAGGTATCCTTGAGGAAAATATCCATTTACTTTACAGCAAACACACAAAGGTGTGCCTCAAAACCGGGGCTGAAATAGAAAAGCTGACACACGCCGGCACACTGGCCGCGTCAAATATCCCCCCCCCCCCCCCCCCCCCCGTTTCAAGTTCTCGGGGGTGAGCGTATCTGCCAGTACTTGTTGGCCTTTGGGGAGGCCAGTGGATGAAAAGGAGTACTGACTCGGACCAAAAGCTGTCAAAACGTTTAATTTGATCATGATGGAAAACTTCTCCTCACACAAAAGCTAAGCAAGACGGAGTTTTACATCTGTTGGGCTTTTATTTGTTGCAGAATTTATGGTTTAAATATTGACTTAAAATTGTGCCTGTAGTAAGCTGTGCCAAGTTTGCAATAAACAGCAACAGAAGGGCTGAAATTGAGCATGCGGACGCAGTCGCCGTACAGCAACGGATGCAAAAAAAACCTGCGCTCGTTCCCACTTCATCTGAACCTGCCTGTAGCCTGTCAGAGTATTTGTGTATATCCCGTGAATCATCTGTTGTATATCAAATAGATCCACAGTTTTCATCTGACAACGGGAGTAGCATCAATGTGTTCCAGATCTGGCAACGTGATAGCCTGCCTTTCTTCTCCCCTGTGAACAGATCATCCATTCAAAGCCTCTACATTTTACTTAAGACCAGCCCAGGCTCAGTGTCCGCTGACTGGTTCCACGTGTGGGCAGGCGGTACTGAGCTGTGCGTGTGTGTGTGTGTGTGTGTGTGTGTGTGTGTGTGCGGGCTCCACTAAGGGGGGGTCATGAGTCACTGGAGCAGGGACGTGACTGATGCCCTCTCTAAGTCTTACTCTAATTACCGCTGAGGTGTCGGTGATGGCCCTGGTGACAATCCTGAGCCCGGCTGGTGTGCAGTTTCAGCCCCGCCAAGATGACACTGTCACAAAACCCAAGACCGTAAGGTGTAATTGTGCATTTTCAAAAGTACTGCATTAGTCAATCACTGCACACCTCGGCGTTTGGTTGTGCGTAGGTCGCGGGCGAGCGGCGACCCTGTCAACTGCTGTAGTAATTGCTGCAGAGTAATGTTCTTGCTTTGGCTCAGATGGTGAAAAAAGAGTCACCGATAAATCTGGAGGCCATTTTAGGACGTCGCCCAACGGGCTTTGAGTTCGCATTGGGAGAAAAGAAAAAAACCTCGACTATTGCAAGCCAAAGAGAAATGTCAAAGTTGAAACCGTACAAACCTTAACAACATCAAATTAAAGCTCTCATCAAAAGTTGGCCGCCGTGGAAAGAGGGCGCGAAGGCACAAAGTTGGCCGACAAAGCAGCACAGTTCAAGGAAATAGCCGCACCGCTGACTGCACAGAAGCACAGCCTCCAGTCATTTCCAATGCTTGCAAAGACAATGGGGATACGCTGAGGCTTAAGTAATAAGCCCAAAATGACTTCCAGAGCGGCGGGGCCTCCTCATTTCAGCGATGGCAGCGATGCGGGGAAATCAGAGCCACGCGAGTTGAGGGTTGTTTTTTTTTTCATGGAGGATCAAAGATCGTGATTAGCCGACGCTGTCCATCCACCATTACGGGGAGATCTGCCGCCGATGGCAACCATATGCCGGCCGGATTAACCTCTCCATCACAATCACTATCCGAGGGAGGGCGGAGACGAAGGTCGAGAGAAGAAAAGAGGAGAGAGAGAGAGAGAGAGAAAAAAAAAAGCGGGGTGAGAGGAGCCCATGGAGGCTGGGGGGGGGGGGGATGAGAGGAGTGGAAGTGGAGAGGTAGAACACATCAAATGTCAGTCAGCGATTGTGTGGCACAACACGTGTGCCCAATATGCAGGAAGCCGTTCTGGCAGGTTTCCCTGACCTATATAGTCCGGAAGTTGGAGAAACTGCAGGCTGAGAAAAAAGTCTTTCAACTTTTAAATGAGCGGTAGATGCTCTGTGCGGCACATTGTGGGGATTTCAATGAAGCTGATACGAGTGAGCGGTGAAGTCATGTAACTGTACAAAACAGTTGTCGAAGGGGAGGTTCTTCAAATTTGACTTCCTCCAGGAGGACATGACATGCAACTAAGGTCCCCCCCCGTCCACCCCTTTGGCCCATTCTGCAGCTATCTTGCTTTTTCTTTTCTTCAAAGGATGAAACCGCTCAGGACATATTTAGGGATCCAGCGTCTAAGTCTTTGGAATTTCATATGGTGTTGCAAGGAGACAACCTGTGTAGTGTGCAGCATGTCAGTGCCCTGTGTAGCCGACGTGTATATATATATATAAACTAGGCATTAATCGCTCTTTTCAAGAAGCCCACGTAGCATTGGCTCTGAAACGGTTAGAACCATAAACTTCAAAGCACCCATCCTGCTGTTGAATCTGTAATCCACTTGCTAAAGTTTGCTCAACCTAGATGTAACTAGATGGTGTCCGGTTGTGTGCCGGTTTGGTCCGTACAAACAAGACATTTAAAAGGACGCGTTGACCTTCTTTTTGTCTACATGAAGGGAAATCTAAATGTTGTTTTCAGACGTTTTAAACACAGGTTAGAAAAACATGAACAAGTCTTTGAAGTCCCATTTCAATTAGCAATATGAAGCCTAAATCAGAAACAGCTTATCAGATTCTGCAATTAAACGCATGAATTAAAAATGTATTTCGGGCAATTATAACTCTGACCAAACGGGTCAAATCAGACACCGAGGAGGGTTTATTTTGGAAAAATCTAAATTTCGGTTCAGCTTTAAAAGTTGAACCATAAAAGAAAATGCCTATAACTGTCGGTTGTTTGTCTCTCTGTCATTTCTTTGTGCTCCCCCGGCTCTGTGCCTGTTCCAGATTACTCAGATGAGCCGATGAGTCGTACGGTTTAATGGGCTCTCTTGCTCTCTTTCATCAGCGGAGAGCCCGGTCATCACCGCTGAGTGGAAAGCCTACGAGGGCCTTAGCTGCTCTGGGAATAGGAGCGGGGATTAAGTCATATCATATTGTTCGGCGGGGGGAATCTCCCTCCCTTGGCAGCGACCCTGAGAGCCAGTCATGCCTTCAGTAGGTGGAGAGTCATCGCGTCTTATGATCCGGCTCTGTATCGCCGATATTTTATCTCACAGCTGTCATGACAATAAATTGAAGTTAGAATGAAAGGGCATTTATTAGAAAAGGATGAGTCACTTGTGTATCATACAGGCACATTCATCCACTTATATTACACACACACACACACACACACAGCATCTGTGACAAGTCTGTCTTTCTGCTCTCTCCAGCTGAGAAAGTGAGTGGGTGGGACAACTCAGCCAATTTCTGTTACGGCCTGATTTTACATGGAGAGTGGGCTATCTGATGAGCTTTATGAAGCAGTTAGTTTATATGTTTTCTGTGCCTTGTTTAGCAGAAGGAACACTTGTCCGCTGTGTCTTTAAACTGAGATCATGTTGACACATTAGTGGAACTTCAGAGGTGCTTTAGGTGAAACCCTGGCCCTGGTTATAAGAGAAGCTCGGGGGCAGATAGCGGCGGCTGCTGCTGCTCGGGACACTTTGTAGAACTCCCCCCGTGGCTTTTTCAGCTCTCACAACAAAATGTTAAAGTCAATTCTTAGAGCCTTGATACTGTGAAACCCGAACCTCTCCCGAAGTCTTGCAGAATCAAAGCGCCAGAGAGAAATCCACGTCTTTCACTTTGCGCTTGAATAACCTGCGACCTGTACATCCTCATTTATATTGAGGTTTGCCCAAAATTAATGAAACGAGGAAACAGCGTACCTGAAACAACACAAAGAGGCATTGCGGTCGCTTCAGAGGGATATTTTTTGCGAAACTGTTTCTGGTGGGTTTGTGCCTGTGAATAACGCAGAGCCTTCCATCCACCGTGCCGCTCTAATTAGGTGCAACAGATTCAATATAAACGTCACGGCCTTCTCATATAATCCTGCCCATTAAAATAAGAAACCACCATTAGGGAACACTGAGGTAATGACTGTTATGAATGCAAGCAGTTCTGAATGTCAGATGTCATGCATCACGGCCACCCAAGTTCCTCCGTGTTCTGAAACCTTTAGGAGCCTTCACAGAGGGTTATCACAATGCTGCGTCGGCTGTTTTTCTTTTTGACCAAACACGAGCCTGGACATGGTAAAAGTGGAAGTATTACAAGGAACATTTCTGACAAATCTGGTAGTAATAGTGTCTCCTTTGAAGTAGACACTGAAACTAGGCTTTGTCTGCCTTCACAAACCAAACAATCCCAGAGAAACGCTGGTGGATAATAAAGAAAGAACTCATCTCATAATAATCACTTTAATCAGGATCTTCAGCAGACTGACAGCTGTCAACAGGATCCATGGAGATCATCTCTGATTCTGTCAGAATTAACAGCATCCTCACAAAGTGGAAAACGTCATCACTAAATTGAATCTAATAATTATTGAAGATTAATTGAAAGGTAACTGTGTGTATCCCAGTGTCACTAAATGATTTCAGCAAATTGCTTTGGTTTTATTTCTTCAAATTTTGGCACAAACGTCCATTTTTATTGGAGGTTTAACTGAGTAGAATTTGGTGGTCAAAGTTCACTGTGAGCTCGCAAAACACATTTTTGACCATAACTCAAGGATTCATACGCTAATTATGACAATTTCACACAAATGTCTAATAGCATCTCATTATGAAGTGATGACATGTTGGACTGGATGTAAACTGCTGCTTGACTGGTCGGCGGTTTTCATGTGATTTTATAAATTTAACAAATATACTTACTTCTAAAATGCCTTCAGCGGTACACTCAGCGGCCACTTTATTAGGTACGCCTGTAAAATGTGATCCGATATAACAGCTCAGTCATAAGTTCTGCCTTTACATGGTTTCTATCATTCAACATAATGCAGTCCAGCACCACTAACTGTGACCTCAACAATAAACACACAGCACTCATTTACAACCGCTCGGTTGTACTGCACTGCATTGAATTGTTAAAGGTGTACAATACAAAGTGGCTAATGCAATATGTAATATCAATTCTTACATCATTTCTATATTATTTTGCAGAAATCAACTGGTGTGTATCTCCACATTGCTCATGATATGTCTTTGACACAACACACTGCATGCTTTGCCACTGTTGTATGTCAATGAAAGCACATTTTAACACCAACGTCATATTTCAGACAGTGTGTGTGTGCACGTGTTAAACTAATGTGACGGAGTGCAAACTGTTTTCTTGCAGTGAATTACTATACGGACACATTTTGCATTATTAGTAAATGAATGACTTGTTCTTCATGGAGGAACTTACGAGTACCTTCGATGCTTTTAAAGCAGGAATCGTATAGTGATTAAGTGTTCCGACATTTGGAAGTGAAAAAGCAGAGCTCGGATGTATTGATTGATTCCCCTCATGGTGTAACTTCAGTAATGCCCTCTGGAAGTATCTATTCCTGCGGCTGGTTATCCAAAGGACAACACCAAACACACTCCAGAACATTTCATCAAACTTCATGACACCGAGAGAAATACAAGAAGACAAATGTTATTTTTACGTTTCATGACAGTTTGACATTAATGGTGATGTATGAAGTGCGATGTGTGAAGTTTAGAAAACTTCTTCAGGTCTCAAATACGGCGAGGAGTCTTCCAGAGGAAAGAGGTTTGACGGGTGAAATGTTCCTTCAATCTATTTTGAGCAAAAGTTGGTTCATTAAATATCCTGGAAAATCACATTTTTCTCTGCTTGTCTGCAGTTTATAAGTCAAAGAGAGGATTTAGGAATCTAAATAAAGACTGAGACGGATTTTCTCTTTAATGTCTCGTGTCTGTTATTTCAGTGGGATCAAACGGTCACACTGTGCTTTTGCTCGAGCTGCAGTCAGTAAACACTACGGCAAATATGTAAGTTTGGACAGGCTGGAATGCCTCCGCATTTAAACATGTACGTTGTGATTAATCTAAACTAAATCACCAGTGAAGACAAGCTTAGTTTATAGTGTAGCGATGATGTCTGCACGGACATAAAAAATGTTGCTTCCCCACCCCGACTCTTTAGGGAAGACACCAAGGGGAAGAACTGTAAATCTATCACGTGCAAGACTCTCAGCAATTTAGTCACCCTTTGAAATCTGCCTTGATGAGCTGTAATTGCCATCCAGCCCTTCCATCTTCTGCACACTTTCATGTCCCCTCAGTGGGTCTTGAATCATGGCAACTCGTGGTCTCCTAAACGACCCTTCAGGTGTCTGATCTCTGACAGAAGACCACCAGAATTGCAAAAACTTTGGCACCTAAGAGGGCCCTCCGGTGTGCCCATTAAATCATCTCACCCTATTCCCAATCTCAATATAGCCACGTATTTCTGAACAAGATAAATATTTGACTAATACATGCTTGTAGGTGCAGGACTGAGCTCGGGGGCCAAAAGCACCACTATCAAAACAGGAGTGAAAGAGGAGCATTCACCGGCCGCCGATTATTATACGCAGATGCAGCGTTTGCACGTCTCTGATAAGGCAGGATGTTCATAAATAACACATCCTAAATAAAATATCCAACATTGACCTAAAGCCACAAAGTCATTTTTTTTGTATTTTGATTTGCGGACACAAATTATGTCCTTTACAAATAACGTCTCTACGGCCCCCAAACTACGCCTGTTGCTTGTCTCTCTTGGAATCCGTTGGTCCGTTTGATAATGAATTAGAAAAATAATTGCTGGCGCAAGGTCCCTGGTTTCAGAAGAAACAAGAGTCTTACGTGAAGAGCAGTGCCTTTCAATTACAGACTGTTTCAAAAATATCAGATATAATGGAGCAAAAATAAACACTGATAATTTGTTGAGAGACAATTTTGAAATGTTTACGCTCTCTCAGTTACATAATGCCTTTCGGGGTTCTCGTCCAATTCGACAGACACTGCTGGCTTTCATTAGCGGCAGGCATTTTTCTCCATCATATTGAGCGATGCTGCCAGAAGTCTGTGCTTCTGAAAACATTGCACGGCCCTGCCAACAAGTCCCCCCCCCCCCCCTACCCCGACCCCACACCCCTCTCCTCTAAGCGCAGCCAGAGCGGGGCCAGATTGCTGAAAGGCAGCACAGCTAGTGTGGCCCTTCTCCAAAGCCTGGCCACTTTGGAAATCGCCACACGCAAGTGCTGGCCTCTCTGTCGGTGGCGTGATGGGGTCACCTCTGGGGCCCCGCGGGGTGGATAAACACACATGACCCAAGACAAACTTTCGCAATTCCGCCAGGTGTGCAAACAGAAGGCCTGCAAAAAAATAGCCGGAAAACTCTGACCATGCAAAAACAATATAACCGCCTCTGATGAACTCAAGAAGGCAAGAGAAGGCCCAACCAGCGGAGAGAGGGCATGTTAGCATTGCGCAAAGAAATCCGTCACGCCTTAGAGAACGAGAGGGTTTGGATCGGTGTGGATGGGGGGGGGGAACTCACCTGCCCTGGTTGGTCTCCAGCGTGGATCTCATCCAACCCATCTAGTCAGCTGACAAAACTTCATGGAGGAATAAAATGAGAAACAGGAAAAAGTTTTAACAGTGTCGATTAAATCTGAGCAGTTGTCGAGCATTTTGCTCCGTGTCTAGAATTCTAGCTCAATAAAGATCCCCACTTGGCCAACAGTCTACTTAATGTCTCTCAAGTGTTCGTTCCATGGCCTCCACCAGCGATCCAATCCACCCGGTCCTGATCCTCGGTCTCCTGGGCCCTCGAGTCCCGAAGCCGACCCCTGTGGGGAGTCTTCCAGGCACCGCATGCTGGTTTTTTGCGTCCACATGAACTCTACTTGCTTGAGCACTCGGGCCTACGGCACCAAAGTCGGAAAAGGACACAGCTAAACAAGGATTTAACTACAACCAGATGCAGCACTGTCCTCCCAGATCATCCGTTATGCTTCGTGTTAGATGTTCCTCAGATAGTCACGCCGCCGGTCAAAAAGTCAAAAGCGTTTTTGCGATGTGTTCACAAATACGTTTCAATTCCGGGGCTGCCAGCTAGCGCCGTGGCACAGACTGCACATCTGGCGTTGCGCTCCTGCAAACGTTTCCATTTCGTGATTTCAGAATTATTCATCGGATGATAATTAGAGGATAATCCTACAGCTGACGCCCCAGCGTTAAGACAAACTGATCATTCTTTTTAAACTGCAGTGAATCTGTGTCAAAACAACATGCAATTTGAGCCCCCCCGATTTCTGCTTCATAATGCTATCATTGTTACAGCTTACCTCTGCTCACCCCTGCTGCTAGACATTGAGTAAGCACGTAGCAGCCTGCTGGTTATACTATTAGCAGTACAGATGAGAGATGTCTGCATGTCTGTAAAGTCAACCTGTAATTATCATGGCTGTATATCCCCGGGCTAGAGACTAAGTCAGATTTATAGATTTATTCTGTCTTCAAATTAGCATCATGCCTCGGATTCCAGCATTTCATCTTTGCAGGCTGCTGGAATGTTTTGAGAGTAAGAAAAGGAGTCATTGTAAATTCACAGATACACATATCCCGAAAACCACCATCTGTAAAATGATGTCGGAGAGGCAACAATATGCGAGTGTGCCTGCTCAAAAGGAGGCGCATTAGAAACCTCATCGACGTGCGGCCTGCTCTCCTCGTGTTTTTGTAACGGTTGCAGACTATTTTGATAAAAAAAAAAAAAAGGCCACAACGGTATATCTCATGTTATAAGTCTGTGCTGCAGCTCCACGAGGGCTCTTTGCTCATTTCAATGATTTTTCCTGCTGTATTTTCAAAGTGTTGCTGCCACAAGGCACAGCTCAGTCCACCCTCGTTCATCAATGAGACGCGTACCAAATATAATACTACACCGTCTTAACTTGTATCTTTAGTCATTCGAAAGACTTGTATGTTCTATTTTAGAGTTTAATTTAAGGAACTGGACGGCCAACGATATCACATGTATTTAGTTTGATGAATAATCATTTTATTTCACAATGTAATGCGTAAAGTGGGCTATTTAGCACCTAGGACATGAAATACTGTAAGTTTAGCACATTAAAAAGATATTTCATTTAGTGACTGATTACCTTCCCAAAGCTAAAATAAAAAGTAACTTCACCTCAGTCAGTAAAATGCTGCTGATCAGTAAAACACATTTGTGCATCACAATCTGTAATCCAATATCATAATATAGATTAATATACCACTCACACAGGCCATCTTTCTTCACAGCGAGTAGTTTTTTGATAATATTTCTGTATTTTTCAGGACTTTTACTTCACTTAAGAAGATGATCTGAATATTTCCTGCGGCAATGAAGAAGCCACTGATGGTAAAATGTATTTCAGGTATGCATTTTAAACTCTGATTTTTTCTTCCTGTGCCACATTTTACAACAACACTGTGTTTAAACTGGGCCTTTTTTTTTGCGTTTCTTACCTTCACTTTAAAACGACTCCCAGAAGCACAGTAAGCCTCTAATTCTTTACAAGCATATTTAATCTGCGTGCATGTTTTAACGGCACATACTGGAATGCAGGTTCTTTTTAAGAAAGTGTTTACAAGTGCTCCTATAATAGATGCATACCTACGTGTCACTATGCTGTTGGATTAGTCAAATTCCAGCATACATTATTATCTCTGTTTGAAGTTAAGTGTTGTTTTTTTTCTCTCCACGAGGAGTAAATACATTCCTCAGTTGTTCTGTCCCGGATTGATCTCTGCTGACTCAGATTGCATACCTACCGAGCATCTCGTAGACGATGCCTCGGGCGCTCTTCTGTGCACGTACACGCGTGCAGACGGCTTATTTCACAGTTCAACCTTCGTCCTTGATGTTAGCAACACAGACTCTCATTTACACTCTGCAGACTGTTCCGCTGTCAGCAAGAAAGAACATTAACATTAAGGGGTTCAGGTGTTAAATATGAGCTCATAAATCCTGATACAAAACACCTTTATTAAACCGCTATTTAATGATGAGAATAACAGTAAAAAAACAGATATAAATGTCAGATGTAATGCAGTTGTACGATGCTACAGCACACACTATGCTAACCTCTTTTGTTTTCATTCGGTGTAAATCTGGGTTGACTCAGGAGTATTCCCATCTGATTTGAATTTGATATTCAGACAGCAATAAGATATAAAGCCATAAGCTATGGGACAGTTTGTGTGAGCTCTTTAAAACGATTATCCTAAGACAATACAGCCCGTAAACTGTGGGAGCCGGCCCGCCTTCCTGCGCTGCAGGCCGTATTGTGACTGGTTCAAGTCGGCGTCCTGCTCATACATCTTTCTAAAATTATACACCACAATGAAGAAAAAGCGGCCACTTCTAAACAATGTCAAAAATTCAGATTTAGAGCCCCTCTTTTCTTTTCTTTTCTTTTTCTTTTTTTTTATCTTGTTATTGTGTTACACAGAGACTGAAAGACGAGTCACAGCATTATGAAATCATGTGAGGAGGGCAATTATCCATCACAAAAACCCCACAGAAAGAAAATAAAAAAAAAATAACCCACCGACCGGAGGAGACAACAGAGCCTTTTGTTAGCCCCATTGTCAGTGACACAGTGCCGAACTCCTCCTCATAATGGCTTGTTTCTCCAGTGAGCCGTCTGCCTTCATCAGGCATACTTTGTTCTCGACAGCAAGTAAACTTGAGTTTCTGAGGAACATAATGGGCGGCTTATGTATAAGCTCATTCAGGTTTTGCGATTGGCTGCCGTGACCTCTTGATCTGAGTCACGGCCAAGTGGCGAGTTAACGTATTCCTCCTCACACTGGCTGCACGCACGACACACACAGTCATTTCTGTTATTGACATTTGCCCAGAGTGACGGCATCCTGCGAAACCGGGTGCCATCATGTGACCTCGTAGTGGAGTTGTATCATCAGCACGATGTAATTATAATGCTGACTTAGCAGTTCAGACGCCTGAACTCGGTTGACCTCGTCGGCCCGGCAGATTTGTAAAAACTCTCAGCTGTTGACAACTGACCACGCAATGACAGGGTTCCCGGTGGCCGCGGCGACACTGCACCGACCTCAGAGTAGAGTCAGAGTAGAGGCCGGAGCACCACGAGGTCCTCAGTCACGGCCAGCTAGTCTTTGGTATGAAGACGCCGCTGGAAGTCTCGGATCAGGTCTCGGCGGCTGGACCTGTCCTCGCCTTTAACACAGCGTGGCATATATACACCAGACAGCAGGGCTCGCGGAGGACCGTGTTGCTTTTCATACTGAGAAGAACCATAAAGTTTCTCAGAGGTGGAGACATAGCGGGAGAGTGGTATGCATGCCAAAGAGGGGGAAAGATATATAGAAGTGCACCCTCCGTCTACTTAGCACACAAATTAAAACAAGTTGTCAGTGAAACATTTAGAAATCATCGCTCGGGTCTCGGCGGGCCACGCTGTTTGAACTGCAGGGTAGGTAGGCGCTGTTTATCCTGGACCGGGCCCTTGATTAAAATGAGGAATGGAGCAAAAAAAAAAGAGCAAAATGTCCGAGTCTGTCGGTGGTCAGCCACAGCCTCCTCATCGCAGCCTCCACCGCCGATCTGACTTTCCCCCCTTTTTGCAATTTTTATGTAATCACAACTCCAAGAGCTATTTTTAATGTGTGTTTAGGTTGTGCGCCCGCCATGCGATATTAAACATTTCCCCTTATTACTTAAAGGCCAACTTTATTTTCCCTCAAAGCTGTGACTCCAAAAACATCTGTCCAGACACCACAAGAAAGGGCCTAAAGTCACTGGAAGATGTAGATACCACTGCTGGACTCCAGAAGAAAAATATCTACTTTTCATTAAGTATATACCGTACCCGTACCTCGCCAAACAATTCACACAGAACATCAACATCCTCTTGGCGACGCGGCGTCGTGGATCCAGTTTCTGCACCTCCGTGAGTTTTGGACCGTGTCGAAGTGAACTTCCTCCACGACTCTTGCTTTCGCTGTATGAGTCCGGGTCACCGTGCCGCCTTCAGCAGCGTCTTGTGAGGAGATATTTACGTTCACACCGGCGGGCGCGGCGGCCAACAGGAGCTGATTGCAAAAGTGGTGTTTGTTTCCAATGAAAGCACGTTAATTCGGGCTCGGGCCGCAGTGTAAACTACCTCGGCGTTTTACAGATGTCGCCTGTTAAAGCGAATCACTGTACCTGCCTGTTTGCCACGGGCCGGGGCCGTTCTGATGCCTCGCCAGAGAGAGTACACAACACGAGCCAAAGGGGCTATTAATAAGCCCTTCCTCTTCCAATACTGTAATACCTCCACGTGTGTAATGTCTGCTCTGGGCTAACTATGTCACGGCTATTTTAGCTCTCGCAGAGAGACGAACACAGACAGACTCAGTCTGAGTTCATTTTAACTCATCTTGAGTATCATCCGCTGCAAGAAGTAATCTCCTGTTAAAAAACCGTCCACGGCGAAGTTCATCCGCTTGCGACAAAGCGAGGAAAGCAGCAGCAGCACCGACTTGACTCTCTCACACACACGCAGGCCGTCTTAATAGCATGTGTAATTTTAAAGCATGTTCCAACACATGATACCTCTATTATGTTTCTGCGAGAGCTTGTGATAACAAAATGAGTCCACTTGAAGGTGTGTGGTCCTGAGTGGTAGGAGAGAGAGAGAAAGTGTCTGGCAGGGTGGGCCATCGACCACAGTCCTCAGGGCAGACCTTGGCCAGAGCTCAGAGTACGGCCAGGCTCTTCAGCTCCACACACACACACACACACACACACACAAGTATAGCAAGTGTAGTATATGGCCACCAGTGGAGAACCAGTAATGAATGAAATATTATATTCCACATCATATTCCAGCCTTTAACGTTATTACCTTCACATAAAAACCTTTTTTTTTTCGACAGCGAGGAGGACATATATTACAAAAATTGTCTGTACCGCAAAATGAAGTCCCTTCAATTTATTTATATTATTTATTGCATAGAACTCTTTCTCCACTGCTTCTATACATCGTACGGTTAGATATGTTAAATACATTCAAACAAACAAACTTCAGATCATTGGCTCCTCTCGTAATATAATTGCTAAAAATCCCTCCAATCAGGCCGGAATAAATGCAATAAATACCGTTTTTTTTTTGCCAAATGTCCCAAAAACATTATACTTTTGGAAAACAAAATCAAAAGCTTTCATTTGCATGTTTCGGTGATTAGATCAGCGGTGAGTTGAATCTTCAGACTTGCTTATAGACACAAGTAGAGGTTTGTGGTCAAGGTTTCAGCGATGGAAACAGTTTGTTGTGGTTTTCTTAAGGTGGGTGAACCGCTGACCCCAAGTTTGGCAAGTAAAACAATATTTGGCCGACTTCAGCTAAACTTTGTTACCGTATCGGGGGGGGGGGGGGGGACATCATCCATTCCTTGCAGTTTCAATCCTTTTGCCGTTCGCAAAGAATTCACGCAGAGACATCCGAGACTACGACGTCGTCATAGTTCAGGATACTCGCCATCAAGCTTGTTTACCGCATTGCCGTGCCACCCAAGGAGCGATGCTCGCTGCCATGTGAGTTGAGGTTTGACATTTCATGCTTTTGTTTTTCATTCGCTATTTTAGATTCAATCACGATGTGCGAATTACGTTCCCATCACCCTGAGTGTAATTTGCTGCGGCTCAGCAGGAACTCACTGCACTCCGTCCTAAAGTTAAAACGCTTCTGACAGCAAAGCATCCATTCGCAGTTACCTTAAAAGTGTTTATACATGTCCTGGAATATTATTCCCGAGGTATCGAGTACCAAACTAAAGCTTGTCTCTGCCATTGCGCTGGCTTAGCCAAAACATATAATCTAACAATTATTAAGGAAGACTGTTGTTGATCCGCATATTTAGCATCAATGTAAACTGCATGGTTGACATGATCGATTAAATCTGTGTGTGTGTGTGTGTGTGTGTGTGTGTGTGTGTGTGTGTGTAGGCCTTTCCCTAAGGATTCTGTAACATGCGCTGTGACTCCAGAGGCGTGTTCTTGTTTTAGACAGCAAATATTTACAAAGCACCAAGCCAAGGAAAATGTCTCACTGCACAGAAATAAAGTCGGCCGCAGAGAAGTGCTGTTGGATTTGTGGGGATTGTTTGTATTTCGTGTTTTTTTTTTTATTCACTGCTTTTTTTTTTTCAAACTCTATATTAAGGTCATTAAGATTCAAAATAAATAAGGGCCCCATTGCTAAATAATGAAACATGTTGAGCTGAAGCGTTTCAACAGATTATTTACTTAATTGCTGAGACAGATGTTTTTTTATTTATATTTTTAGCTTAAATGTATTTGTATTGAGTGTGCAAACACTGGTTAGAGTTACTAATTTGTTTATTGACCTCACTTGGATGAAATGCAATAATATGTACATCATTGATGTTCGTTGATTATCTCAGGGCTATGATGTAGTAGTAAACAATTTAACCTAGGCATTATAATTACCATAACAATTTCTGCCTTTTCAGATACTTCGAGACAAACGATCAAGTGCAAACAAATCTATCTATCCTCGAGGTATGTCTGCTGTCACAACAATGCAACAGAGGTCAAAGTACGTATATTTGTGACACTATAGAACAATAAAGAACTTATATACAAATGTACAGATGAACAGTTTTAATTGGGGGACTATTTCTCCGGCAGAAAGTAGTTCCAGTGACAACGGTTCACAGTGAGGACTGTGTACTGTGAGTAGTAATGGGGACACTGATTCTAGAGAGATGTTTTCAATAACTTTGAACTTGCGTTCAAGTATCAGGGAGGGTTATCTTGAAACGCATTGTCACAGATAAATCATAAGAAAAGAGCCCGAAGCACTGTTCGTCTCTTTTCTGCTTAGTCACACTTGCCCGCCAGTGACACGACGACTGATGTGCTTTCAAACCTGACTGAACTCCCAGCTTCATTCCACGCGTTCCTCTGCTTTTCGTACCAATCCCCCCCCCCCCGTCTGTATTTTTGATCTTTGAAACAAACACCTACGTACGCCGATCAAAGACGAGCTGCGACGTGTGAGGTTGTGTGTGTGCTTGCGTGCACGGGTGTGGGAATCTGTGTGCGTGTGTTTGGAGTGGGATGATTCACCGTTGATTGTTCACGAGCTGCCCGAGCTGCACTACTTGTTGGCAGGCCATTCTTGCAGGGCGTCTGTGTTACAGTGTGTGTGTGTGTCTGTGTGTGTTTCCAAGTGTTCGCGAGACTGTGAGAAGGCATCTCTTTCACAGAGGAGACAGGTGGCCACGATTTACGGCCTCTTACTGGAATTGCCCTTGTCTGTCGCTTCCATGAGAGCCAATTAAATGTCAGTGCAGACTTGCATGCATGCACACACAGAGTTGCTACACTCATGACACAATAACGTGACTACTGTCTGTGACACGGCAACATGAAGAGTGTGAAGAGAGAGAGAAAAGCTTTAAAATTCAGGCTGCGAAAGTGACACTGAAGCAGCTCTCACACACTCTGTAAATAAGCAAGTTTCACACCGCCTCCGCTCTCTCCTCACACACACACACACACACACACTCACCCAGCCTTTCTGTCTCTCTCTCTTTCCCCATTCTCTCTGCTGCACATGCATACACAGACAAACACACACACCCAGTCTCACACACCGCCAGCCAAGCCAGCCAGCCATTCGCTCCTCACTCACACCCTCAAATCGTACCAAGCTCAGCTCTCCCTGCTCAGAGGCAGACGGGAGCAGCAACGGCAGCCCGTTAAAGGAGCTGAGGGACGGAGCAGCAGAGTCAGAGAGAGAGAGAGAGAGAGAGAGAGAGAGGGGGATGAAAGAGTGACGGGAGAGCCAAGCAGAGAGAGCGCTGTTCCCCATATGCTGAGGAGGCACGGGCGGTTGAACAAGCTGCCCCCCCACCCCCGCCCCCACCGAAGCCTCCTGACTCATGGGAGCGTCAGACCCCGATCCCCCAGAGAGCCTGCAAAACGCCGCCGAACCACGCTTTAGCGAGAAGGAGGGGAGCCAGAGAGGAGAGAAAAAAGTCCTGGGAGGGGGGGGGGGAGAGAGGAGAGGGAAGAAAAGCCACAACGGTAGGCTGTCCCACTCAACTGCTCTGCCGTGATGACGTCAGGGGGCATGTGACCCAGGCTCTCCAGTGACGGCACATGGAGGGCAGGAAAGAGACGAGTTTTAAAGCTGGTGCCTCTTGGGTTGAGTGAGGGCTCTGCTCGCCTCCCAAACAACCACAGAACCACAGACGTGCGGCTCGGGCTTGGTGTTTGAGGGCGACCCGGAGTGTAAATGGTTAATCGTCGCGGGCCAGCACCAGTCACAAGGACGGCGCTAAGCGAGTAAGTACGTTTCCAACCACACTCGCCAAGCAAGCAAGTCCGACACCATCTGATCTATCCGCAGAGGCGATATTTGCCTCTGCAATTTTTCTTTTTTCTTTTTTTTTGCTCTATAAAACCAGACCTGGTTGTTACTTGTGGTCATCCAAATAGTTGATTCGTAAAAGCATGTCTTTTGGATAGCTTTTCCATTTTTTTTTTCTTCATGACACGCTGCGTGCTCTTGGTTTAGGACGTGTCAAGGGTCACGGAAACCGCAGAGGAACGAAAGTGGGGCTTGCTGCAACCAGAGGCAGCTATGGCATCTAACAGCCTCTTCAGCACAGTGACACCATGTCAACAAAACTTCTTCTGGGGTGAGTACCGCTTCGCTTGTCGCTGTTGAGTCTGGAGTTGGGTTAGAGGGGATCGGGTCAGGGGGAGGACTCGGGGTCAGGTGTTGAGGTCTGGATTGAGGAATTAAGGGGTTTGGGTAAAGGGGTTAACGATCTTGGATCTGATTGAGGGATTTGGGTCCAGATGAGCGGAGGGGGATCGGCTGAGGTCATCGAGGACCCTGCTATCAAGGTCCAGGCTTTTTGTGGTGGAAGAAAGACCCGACTGTGATGAAGGCTTTTTTTGTGGGCGCACAAATACAAAAAAAGCAAAAAAACAAGCTCTCTGCGTTCACAGATTCCAGTATTTACTCTACGTGATGTTTATAAATATTTCTGCAGGAGGAAGATGACATGTTTGTGCAACGTGCCCTTAGATTTACAAAGCGATGCCATTGCGGAACCAAAAAACAAAAGCACGGGTGATATTTTTTGACAAACGTAAACAGACGCCGCACAAGACAGTTTACAGTTGAGCATTGAAACAAGATGTGGGGATTACCGGGTTGTGTGTGTCGGGTGTCTCTGTTGTGCGTGGGGAAGAAGTATTGATTAATTTTGCCAAGAAAAGGTCTGTAATCGCTTCCTGAAATTGTTCAGTGGTGCTGCTGTCATTAATTAATCGGTGTAGATGTCTGCAGCCTCCGGGGAGCACTTATGAATCCGCTTTGGACAAAAAAAAGTATGAATTTGTAATTGAAGTGCTGGAATAATTCGTTCTAACTTAAAACAATCAATTAACTCTGAATTATTGCGTCTCCACAAATGACTAAAAAGATCAGATATATTTTTTGGGGGGGTTGAGAAACTCTCGATTCGCACCAGAAATACAACAATTGTTCTTCACTTTCAACAGTATTTTGTTTGCCCATTCATAAAAAAACGATCCGATTGCGTGGATCCCAAAGTGGATCCATAGGAAGTAAGACCACACAAATCCAAGAACCCGTGAACAGTAGCAGTGTCAACTTTATGATTTTCAATTACCTGTGAAGGCCAACTCACATTGTGCAGTTTTGCGGCCTCTGTTTTGGGTTTGCTGTATTCTATTGTGACAGAATCTCTACACAATCTAATTTAATCAGCAAAATAAATGATGTTTTAGGTTTACCAGATGAATTTTCAAAATTTAAACAAACATTTCCATTCCTGTGCGACACAAGGAATAGACAGTTTAATATACCCCGCCCCCCCCCCCCCTTTTCTCCGCTTCGGTCCATAGCCTCCGCTCCTCTGTCCAAATCAAATGTTTAAAAGATGTTTTTAAGAAGTCGCTCCGTGGTCAGGCACAGCTGTTCTGGGCTCCGGCTCCGCACAGAAGCAGGGTGGCTCCTAATGCGCTCTGAAAGCCGGGAGAGAGTGAGCGTCTTCTACCAATCACCACCACCTATTACCATGTTAACCCCTGACCCCTCGGTGTGTCTCTGGGGCCGGAGAGGAGAGGAGAGAGGAGAGCGGCGCTGCAAGGAAATTGAAAGCATGCTGCATGCGGAGGGAGAGAGAGAGGAGCAGATGTGTGCAGATGTTCAGGTGGAGGGAACTCGGAGGAAAGGCGATCACTGATCAATTCTCTGGTACAAAAGCATCGCTGACTGATGTTGTGCTGCAGCTCATTGATGTTGCCCCTGTTTATGAACATCTGGGTAGTAAATCTGTCAGTGCAACCACAAAAAGCCCCCTTGACAGAGTAGTGTGATTTTGCAAGACCACCAGCGCTTTCTGTTGTATTTATGATTTAAAATAAATAAATGTAGTGTACGGTAGTGTATCAGAGCTGGTAAAAATTAGGATTGGCGCCGTAAACATTTTGGTTTTTGGTTTAGACAAAAAAAACGTCTCTGAGTTTGAAGGAAGTTGATTTTGAGTATTCGTTAAACTGAAATACGGGGACATTTGATAGAAAATGTCCTACATAGAATTTATATTATAAGACTTTTCTGTTCATCTTAAGCATGAGGGTTAATTGTTTATTCCTTCACAACTTGAATCCATTTGGTGGACGAACACGTGATATAACTGAGCTCAAGTGCTGCTCCCATGTTCCTCCCGGGGTCATTTTGTCCGGCGGAGTTTTATGAGAGCAAAAGTTACAAGATATGTTTTGTTAGTTAGTGAGCCACATTGCTCCATCCCGTCCGTAGGTTTGTATTCAAGGACATTTTTAATTTTGGACAGAGTGTACAGTGATAAATTGAGCCGACTTGAGGGAGCAAGCAAATATTCCAAATTGAGAAAAGGGTGCTCATTAAAATCTGCCTCGGCGTTTACATCAAGCTTCTTTCTTTTTTCATTTAATTGCCTCAAATACATTTTTTTTTTTTTTTTAACTCCTCAGACTGGCAGATCAGATGAGGAGGGGCAGAATAATCTTCAACATGTGTGGCACCCACTCAACCACCGTGCCTCTCTGGGGAACATTTAAGTGCCCATTTTCTCTATTACAAACTTAATTACATATAGACAATTAAGTCATGGGAGCAATTATCGTTCAGTAAAGTTGTGCAGTCGCAGTAGAGAGAGAGAGAGAAAAAAAAAAAAATGTGCTTACACAGACGGACCCAAATCAACACGATCAAAAGAAAAGCGGGTAAATATCTGAAGACTCCGGGCGGAAAAACTTTCCCCGAAAGAAAATCTCAGATAATTTGCAGGGAAACCGTATATGTATCTGAGAAAGGCAGCTTCTGTTGCATAAGTGTTGCCTTAGATCTAACCACAGGCCTGCTTCTTGGAGACATCTTAAAAGTGATCCAGACATCCCCCCCCCCCCCCCCCCCCCCCTCCCTACCCCCCCGGCCGTGGAGAGACTTGAAGCCCACTCATCAATAGGTAATTTGAAAAAGCCAGGGGGAAAAATCCGAGCGCTTCACTGGCTGCTACTGTGCGGAGAAGACTCTTCCCTTAACTCCACGCTCAAAGGAACTCTATTTAGCGTTGGTTAATTGTACCTCAGAGGCAAACATGTTATTTAGTCCCGGCAGGGTCATATTGATGGAGTAAAAAACGCTGCTGTGTGTGTGTGTGTGTGTGTGTGTGTGTGTGTGTGTGTGTTTTACGCACCGCGCCAGCTATTAGGACTTATTAGCGCTGGACGTCCACATTAGTCTACATAATTCCTGAGGGTAATCAGGGAGGTGCAGCGTGTTAATGTGATCAGTGTTTAATCAGAGATAGATTGATTGGTCTGTATTTTCACTCATATGGAGCAACAGTGAGCAGTGGGTTGATTATGGCCCCCAAATAGGCTGTAGGCACTTATTAAAGGTCTGAATGAGAGCGCCATGGGAACTCGTGTTCCTTGTAACCTGTGATTTGAACGGCCTGCGAGTCGAGGAGAAAGTTGTGCGTTTTTTCCTGTAATTTGTAAAGCTATTCGCGTGGTCACAGAGGATATTCTTAACCATGAAATGGGACTAAAACAAGATGAATATTCAATCAATGAAAAGGAGCGTAGTCGTTTCCCCAGAAAACAAGAGAAAACCTGATTGTGTGGCACTTTTTTTTTTTCCCCAGTAGTGTCAACTGCCGCCCTTTGTTGTCTGGTCCAGAACGACTCTGAACTGCAGAGACATGTACAATATCTGGAGTTATTGAAACATGGGAGAAAGGGAGTCTCACTGCAGAGGGAGATTACAGTCCTGTATTATGGAGACGGCAACGACAAGCGGAGAGTTGGGTGTAAATACTCACAAGGCGATGTGTATTGTCCTTTCTTTTGTCCACATATTCAGTAGCTGAGGGGCTCATTACACTATTATGATAAGACAACCTGCCAATGGACTGAGCTTACTGTGTTGATAGGAGACTCAGAAACAATTATCCCAATGGAGCGATAAGTCCTAAGAGTGCTACATCTTTTTCAACATGAATCAATGCAAACAGTTAATATCTCTGCTGTGTTTATTCTAGCTGCGCGCCAAATTGGTGTGTGTGTTTTTTTTGGACAGCGCCGCGTTTCTGCACTACGCAAAAGCTATGATTTTTTTTTCGAACGCACCATAATTACCAGCTGGTTTAATGCCATTTGCGTTGGCCGGTGAGGCTTTTTAATGCGGCGCTGCGCTATTTTCACACTTAACAAGATCCTGCAGCCCTTCATCCATTTCAGTTGCATCACGCTGGGGCGAATTACCGTTATCCTATATAAGCCCTCAGAGAGGAAGTAACTACCTAACACTTTGGAAATTGGTCCGTCTTGGAACCGGTTCACCCTAATGAAACAGAACACCAGCATTATAACCCAGCATCATATACCTCGTTCGCTCTGTTTCAAAGTCCTCTCTCCTCTCTTCATCCACGTTTTATTTGACTTATTTAAGTCAGAAGACGACTGATGCAGCAAACCACAGGAAGCCTGAACAGCATTGTTTAGCTGCCCCGAACCCCCCCTCTCCACCAACTTGCTTTCCCGCGAAACGGCCTTCCACGTTCCGTGTTTCTATAAGGGGGAAATATGGAGTGTCGAGCCTCCTGGATGTTTGGGTTCGGCCTGTAACGACGTGAGTGAGAGTGCGGCCGCAGCACCTACACAAGGCCGGACCTGTTCTGCCCCACGCCGGAGAAAAGGCCGGGTTTTTCCCCTTGTTAGTTTAATCTTGAAGGAATGCGGTATCCCCTCCGACTCGGGCCAAACTCCCAAATATATAAACCTACTTACCAGCAGGTCACGGAAAGAGCAGCACAGGTTGGACGTGTTGTATTTTTTCGAGAGATTCTGATTATTTATGTCAGGTAACACACACGCTGTGAATTGCCGGAGTGTCAACACAGAAGGGAGGGGACTCCGCTCAGCTTTCGAGGTGAAGGTGAAACAAGATGAGTCGAGGAGCATCAAAGAGCTGCAGCGAGCTCTGACTGTGATCAATGGCTTGGCAGCAGATCAGTGGGGCTGTCTGGGGGGGGGGGGGGGGGATAAGTACACCTTGTTACAACGTGTCTTCAGACGCCGGTATCAGCGATCCCGCTCGCTTCATCACAAGTCGTAATCGCTTGTCGCTGTTTTAAAAACACTCGTGGGGAAATTTTGTATTTTTAAATCGGAGTTTGGTACGTAGCAACGTTGCCGTACTGTGTGTGTGTGTGTGTGTGTGTGTGTGTGTGTGTGTGTGTGTGTGTGTGTGTGTGTGTGTGTGTGTGTGTGTATGTACTTGAAGGTGTCTGACAGGAAGATCTGTCTGCTTGATTAATGCTCTCACTCAAACTGGCACCTGGAACCAATCCCCTCCTCCCGTGCCGCCCCCGTCCCATGTGCATCGTGTGTGTGTGTGTGTGTGTGTGTGTGTGTGTGTGTGTGTGCATTCCACACACTGCACTGTTGTGTGTTGAACAGGAGGCACAGATGGGACCGGGGGGGGGGGGGGGGACCCTGAGCGGAAGAAAAAGAAAGGTGCGCGCAGAGGAGGGAACAATAGGTGGACGTGCAGCGGAGGGTGTGGGGTGTCACTAATAACACACGGGGCCCCATCTCCTAATTTGCTCAAATTACCTGCCCACACAGCGGGGGGGGGGGGGGGGGGGGGGCCTGCCAGCGCAGAGGTGTGAACACAACAGATCAAAATACACCTGAAAATCAGAGAGTGTCCACCCACTCGGGCGACGCCCACGCGAGCCCTTTTATGGTCCGACAACTGAGAGTGTGTGGAAGAGACGGGGGGCCGTGTTCACTCTGTCATGTGAGAGTGAGGGATGAAAAAAAAAAAGTGAGAAAGAAGCATTAAAAGGAAGAAGAAGAGTGAGAGAGACAGGGATATGACTCAAAGGGAAGGATCGGTTTGCGCACAGTGAGAGCAACTCAAGACTGACTCTTTCAAAACCACCTCCCATATGGCACCGCGGGGGTGGCCATTTACCAGCATCCACCCTCCTCTTCTTTTCCTTTCCTTCCTCCTTCCCCTTATGTCCACCCTCCATCCTTCCCCTCCCACCCACGCTTTCGGGGGAAGAAATAAAGCGATGACAAAATGTGACGGGGCGGCGATGCTTTGGTCACCGCAATAATCAGAGCAGAGTCACCGGCAACGTACCACCTGTGGCACACACACACACACACACACACACACACACACACACACACACACACACACACACACATGCATGGAGACATAATCCAATGTGTGCACAGACACTGAAATTAAATATGCCCCAGAGACACAAAAGGGGACCAGGAGAGTGTGTGTAGGTGTGCGTAGTGGGATGCTAGTCTTTGAACTTTGAATAGTGTGTGTAGCTGATATTGACAAGTCTCCAGGGAGAAGTGGGAAGCTAGACATGCTAGCTCTCATTTGTAAAGTGGCCTCCAGAGAGAGAGAGAGAGAGAGACAAAGGGGGGGAAACAAACATGCAGATAATTGGGTTTTTACGTGGCAACACTTTAATTTAACTTCCATATTAACCTCAAATGCTTAAACGTAGCGTAGTGTAGCTGTAAGCAGTTATTGGGACATTTTAAGTGTTTATTCATCTTATGAAGCATCCACAAGCCAAACGTTCACTTGCCAGGTTTGTCCCGGGGCTTTCACTCGCATCACATGTCACGGAGAGTGAAGGAGAGGAGTTTACATGTTAAAAACCTCCGTATATATCTGTTTAAAACTACATTATGAAGTTGTAACGTACTGCTTATGAAGGCTAAACAGGGGGTTAAAATAAAGTCTTGCCTGTTAGGTTTTCCTGGCTTACAACTTTTCTGCAAAGTCTTCATGACTTTTTACTGTGAAAACAAAGTTTCGAACAATTATTGCTTGTACAGCAATGTTGCAAAACTGCAAAAAAATAAAAAAATCCCCCCCACGTTACACTTGAGGTTGTTTCAAAGCTCCCTCCTGTGACTGAGGCTGGCATCTTTTTGAGAACTTGTAGCATGGTGTGTTTTATGCTGATCCCAGAGCTGTTCCAGTTTACACACACATTCAATCCCGATCGCAGCGCTCCGACACGCAGCTCTGGTGTGATCAAAGTCTACGTACATACAACGTCGTCTGATCCTCACTGGAGCAGGCTTTTCCCGTCTGGAGTTGAATCCTGTCACTCACCCAGACAGCTGCCCTCTTACAGTCGTCTGTAGCTCGTTTTGTTGTCGCAGTGAAAAGTTTTTCCGTCAACTGTTGCACCGCTCATTCTATTTTCTGTCTTTCCCCAAAGGAAATAGGTCTCTCTCTCTTCTCTCTTCTCTCTCTCTCTCTGTCTCCTTTTTTGGACGGAGACCAATAACAGGCGTTTTCCACTTCACGTCTCCTGATGCTGAATGAGCAAAGGAGGATCCCAGAGGAGCGGGAATATTTTATTAGAGGGATATTTTTGAAAGTTCCTCCTCTCCTCCTCTGTCTTTCTTCCTTTCTCGTGATGGAATTTTTAGGATGCTGCAACAAATCGTACTGTTAGTGTGTGTGGGTGTGTGTGTGTGTGTGTGTGTGTGTGTGTGTGTGTGTGTGTGTGTGGGTGTGATAGAAAACAGCTCACGCAGGGCAAAGACAATTCAAAGTTACAGCTAAATGACAGGCTGGGAGCTCCGGTCTTTTGAATTGCATTGTTTTCTTTTGTATTCCTGCTCGGGAGGATTGTTAAAAAAAAAAAAGAAAAGACAAAGCCCAATTGGGACAGAAAGCGCGCAGTTTGGTCTCGGGAGAATTACTCTCTGCACAAACAAAAATAGCAGTCATTTTTTGCTGACAAACACTTTTTAATGTGAGGGTTTTTTTTTTGTTTTTTTTTTGTGAAGTTGAGCTCTTTTTGTTTTCTTATTTATGACAAAAGCTGCCATTGCAGGAAAGAAAGGGCGGTGTGTGTGTGTGTGTGTGTGTGTGTGTGTGTGTGTGTGTGTGTGTGTGTGTGTGCGTGTGTGTGTGTGTGTGTTGTAGCCTTGATTTACTGTCGCTTCAAGGTGTAGGAGGAGAAAGAAGAGTGAGGGATGTCAGAGTTCTTTGGCTTAATTGGAAGCACTGGTTTCTTAAAAAAGAAGAAGCGCATTTAAACAATAAGGAAATGTGTCCAAATAGTCTTCACGATGGCCACGGACAAATGTATCTTTACATATTGTACAAAATGTCACTTTCACATGAATACGACATTACACACGCAATTACACCTACACACACACACTCGTGCACACGCAGCCAGACAGACACACACACACACACACGCCCTTTTCCTGCAGGACCCTGCAGATGCAGCAGAAACAGTGGAGTTGGTCTCTCTGGTAAACAAACAGTGAGAGGCTGCTGGGAGTCTTCACTGGGCCTCCAAATTATAGTCCGGTTAACCAAAAGTCTCAGAGCCGGCCCCCTTTACTGCACTCATACTGCGCGTACACACACACACACACACAGGACCTGTGCACATTAAAGGCACCATAGAGGCACTCTTTAAAAGCGCGTATACAATCAGGTTCTAATGGGACCTTGTCTGCGCTACAGTTGAGTCAAGAGTAAGAGATTTTATAGACATAAGAGAGACTGAGAGGGAAGCAGGCCCCCGAGGGCCTGTCATAAATATTACCCAATCATCAGGCTCACAGTGTGAGGCAATTACTAATGAAAAAGAATCCCTTGCAATGTGAACGCGGGTTTAATGTTCACAGCTTTTAACCTTGTATACCGTTGTTATAATTTGAAGGTTTTCTTTATTGGTAGAAGCTGCTTTGCTTTGCTCGGACTCAAAGGTGTCCTGAGAGCCGTGTGCTGATGCTGCGTGGTTTGTAAAGCGTCAAATATTTAGTCTGCTTTTCCCAGAAAGCTGCTAATAGAGCACTAGTTTGGCGGAAGACTTCAGTGTGTGAACAGTTCAGTGTGAGGAGGTGGGGTCGTCGGAGAGCTTCTTTAATCGTCTGTAAATGAGTTCTGCAACTACTGGGGACCGTTTTCAGTCTCTGGAGGACACATCAGAGTGATCTATGACGCCATAAAATCCACTTAAAACATTTTAAAGATGATCAGTTCTCGTAAATCTCACGCCTCCAGAGCGACAGCGTATTCCGAGCGGACGATTTAATTGTCAGCCGGAGACCACATCCCAACAGCCCCGTTTCCAAAGAGGGATTTTTAATGCGTGTGACGTTCAAATTCTCGGCTTTGCCATAATGCAACACCACAGAGTAAGATTGTGTTTGAAGGACGGCATTTCACAACGTAATTGATGTTCCCCGTGGGACCCAGCAGTCGATGAGTCTCCCTGCTCAGGGACGCGTTTGCAGGCGCTATGAAGCTGGCGTCATCCGAGCCTCAGCTAGAGGCATGAAAAGGCCCCGTCCTGGAATAACCGGCAACTTCTGAAACACAGGGGGTCATAGGTCGCATAATCACACAATAGCCATTTATCTTGTGTGAAATTTCACTGAACCCGCTTTTCCAAAGACGACTGGAACTGATTTTTGTCTGAGGACATCTCAGGCTGCGAGCTATGAAAGTGAACTCCATCCACCCTTCCCTTCCCTTTCTCCCCCTCTACACCCCCACCTTGTTGTGAGTCACTTCTGACCAGTAGCTTAATAGGCTCAGTGTAATTACAGGCTACGGTTTTTTAGGCATCTCCGAGTGGTGCTGCATCAGCGGTGACACTCTCCACTTGATCTGTTAACTCATTCGGCACGCAGAGAGTCAGACGCTATAGAGGCCTGTCGAAATGTTCACGAGCCGAGGGCTTCCCGGGGGCCATTTCCACGTCTTAACGGTTTGGAATCCGATCCGGTATGTATGGCTCCAGGTTGCAGAGTTCATGCTCAGCGTTTTTTTGGAGCGGCTCCCGAGCTGGATTGTGATCAGGAAGAGATTGGCAACAAAAAAAAAAAAAAAAAGAAAAGGGGAGAGAGCGATATCCAAACCCTCGGAAGTCCAGCGCTGTTGCTCGATGCTCGCTCAGTGCTGTGGCTGCTCGCGGCGCCTGCCCAGTACTGTTTTCATTTCCTGTTTATCTGATTGGCTGTCGTTTCAGTGCTTGACATGCTGACTGACAGTCTTGACATCGATTCCCCCCCCCCCAAAAAAAGGTCGAAGCAATGCCAGGACTTCAGCTTTTTCGATATACGCTCACATACCGTCTGTAATATTCATGATACCCAGTCTGTAGGGATGGCCAAGCAAAACATATAGTATATTTAACACATTTAAACGCTCTGAGACAAAAAAATGCATATGGTACATTTCAAGGCGTGGGTTCACCCGTCTATGTTTATGTCTGTGTGCAATTGAGCATCAATGGCAGACTTCCCCCCCCCCCCCCCCCCCCCCTCCCCTCCATCTGGCCCTCCTCTACAGCTCCTTCTATCGATTTGGACCCGGTGCACCTGGACATTCCTCCACCTCCTGCCTCCGTTCACATGCACACATCCTCTCCCTCCGTCGCCTCCAGTCCCCGTCCGTCCTGTCTTGCCTGCCCTCCAGGCTTCGAAACAGGAGCGGTGGAAACCGGCGAGCGATAGCCCCCTCTGCGACTGCGAGTCTGGGCCGCTGCCTCTCTCGCCGCGCGGTCACTCTATCTATCTCGCCCGGGCTTCCTCGCCTCACATAAATCACCCTCAGTCGCACTACCTGGACAGGGGGAGAACAGAGAGAAATCTGCCCCCTATAAATCTGGTATTAGTTTTACCTCGCATAATGAACACAGGGCTAAACGGTCCTGGATACATGAGAACAGCATGTCTTGCAGATGTACTATAAATATTTTGATACTAGCCGGCTAGTTTGCAGAGGGGAAGTAGACCAGTGAAATACACAGAGGAAGGGGGAAAGTGTAAAGTGGAATGTTGGCCTAGCCCGAGTGTCTGTATTGTCTTTAGCACCTACAGAGGGTCTCGGTCCAAGAAAAACGCTCTTTACAGGGTTCCTGTTCCCAGCCGTGGTCCGGTACCACTCATGGATACGCTGCGTTTCCTCCAAGCCAATCCTTCAAAACTGGTCTCCGAGGGGGGGGGGGGGGGGGGGGGGGGGGTCATTGTTTGATTAATAGCACGATCAGACCTGATTGAGTGATAGATGATAGACACTCCGGGACTGAGTCTGGGAAAGGCAGATTGGTGGAACGTCTGCATTAAAGTGAAGGGCTAATAATAGCTAATGACACGGCGGCTGCACAGAGCCAAATGTGCCTGATCACTTAACGGATATTTTGTTGCAGCTATGTAAAGACAAACTGTAACGCACACACACACTTGCATGCAAAAGTGGAAAAACTGAACTCCCCCCCCCCCCTTTTCTTTTTGTGGCATATGTCTGGCCTCAGCCCCGGGCGGTGTCACTCTGCCCCCTTCAAAGAGCCAAACGCACCCACCCACCCACGCACAGAAAAGCCCCACGCACTCTTGCACAGTTGTAGCGCTGTGACAGCAGGTGGCGTGTGACACGTCAACATCTGAGGGTTTCCCCCGGCAGACGGGGAAAGAGTTCTCTGCCGCCCTTCGCGCCCCCGGTCGCTCAGATCTCTCATTGGGACTCTTTAATGGCAGCCTTCGTCACATATTACTGCTTTATTTTCTCCTCTCCATCTCCCAGCCCACAGAGGTTCCTTTTTTGTTCCTATTTTTAAGTACAAGTGATCTCAATTAGGGACCTCCATGAAGGCGGTAGGCGGCAGACAGTCAGAGCAATAAGAGCATAGAGGAAATTGTCTTTATACCCCTCCTCCCTCCCTCCCTCCCTCCCTCCCTCCCTCCCTCCCTCCTCCTCTACCCTCCTGCCACAAGCAGTGAGCAGCCGCCCCCTCCGTGTCTCCATCTCTTTCCAGGCTGCTCTCTGCCATTTTTCAGAAACGGAGCGAAATATCAGACAAACTCTTTCTGTATTCTCACCGAGAGACAAAACACATTAAACCGGGTTAGCCACGCCAGCCACCTCAAGGTCTAACACAAAACTTGTGGTGGTACGCTCCGTGAAAAGGGTCGCTCGGGAACACACACACACACACACACACACACACACACCACAGAACGTGCCATCCTCGTCCGAGCGGTTCACGGTGATGTCACGGGCTCGGTGACAAACAGTCATCAAGGGCTTAGCTGTGATCCGGGATCAGCGCGTGAATGTGAGGTCGGGTAGATGAGGTCACGAGGAGTAAAGTTTCTGCCCATCGTCATCCTCCTCTGATGGCTAGCTGGTTCACAAATCGACTGCCCGGTTGGCCGACTACCAGCCCGGGTCCAGCTAAGTGAGCGACTAAGTTTTGTGGGCCCTCGGTTGGTTTGGTTGACGGGCTAATAGACTGGACCTTTGACTGCTCTGCTGCCGAGCCTGGTGGGCTCGCTGATTGGTTAGCTGGCAGGCAGGTTGCCCTGGTGGCCCCCGCCAAACATGGAAACATCCCGTTAGAGCTGAAAAAGCCTGGGCCTCGTCACTGCCCTCCTCTAGAAAGCTATAATTAAGTGTCTTGAAAAATGCACCACTGTGAAATGGAGCCTTTATCCCGAGTCTTAAGTGGCTGTACTTTTCCTCCTGAATGATGAGAGTATGCGCTCGTGAAAAGGAGAAGGACGGAGGAAGAGTGTTGCTCCCTTGTGTTTTTATTATATAGTCAAATATATTATTATCGTCAAATTTAAAAGTGAGCGCATGAACCCATCGAGCCGGGCGTGTCCCGCTTAAACTGTTGCACCAGACCATCGATGCACTGTTTCAGCTCTTGTTTGTCCTCCTCTCTCCGAATGAGGTGTCAACAGTGAGGTCAGACGGGCCTCTTAAGTGTGTGTTTGTTTGCGTCTCTGCGTATGTCACAGATGTGAAGATGTTGACCGTTGTAAAAACAGAAGAAAAGGACGAGGGAAGAGAGAGATTCTGCACGCTTTAGTTCGCTGACAACACTGAAGACGGCGTGTGTGTGCGTACATATTAGCGGTTCACACGGTCTCCAAGTGGGCACGAGAACAGAAACGTTCCTTACACGCTTTGATATCTCGACAGGAAGAATTAGCCCAGCGAGCGTCAGCCGAGTTTGATTTTTATTGAAAACAAATAATTGAAACTGAGCGGCAGGAATACAATATTACCATAAATCATAAAACGCACATCCTGCTCAATGTGGTACACTGTGGTTCGTCACTGTTAGTGACTTCTCCTACTGTGCAATGACTCTGAGCCAGTGTAACACAGTAGATGAATAATACCAGAGCTGAGAGAGACGATCCAGCTGTGCACCAGGCGAGCAAGCAGCCGCATCGAATGAACGGCTTTATGCTTGATTCATTACTACATGATATTAAGTTTGTTAATACTGAGCGGGATAGGTCAAACACACCAGTACAATACTTGCGTAAAAACTTACAGCATTGGCGTTTAATCAGGAGTTGATTTGTGGCTGGGTTAAATCCAGGACAGTGAAGCGGGGAAGTGGTATTTTCTTGATTGAACAGCGTATTCTGGCACATTAACGCCTTCTCTGGTGTCTCCCTCACATCTCCGGCACTTCAAACGACCGATTTGGAAAACTCAGAGGTCTCCCCTACCTCTGAATGACATCGAGACAGACAGCAGGCCTTTTGCTGCGTGAATGCGGGCCGTATCCTGTATAGGGAGCTGGGAGACAGATGCTGGACGTGCAGCGGAGAGGCAAAGCGGAGTCAGATGGGACAAACACTCTTTGATGAGCCGAGCTTGTCAGTGTTTTAGTCACGACTACACTGGTGTGTGGGGGGGGGGGGGGGGGGTGTTTGGGGGCCTGGGTTCAGGCTGGGAAAATCAAGAGGCTGTTCCTGCTGCTGTCTCTGAAGGGACAATAACAGGGTGCAGAAAAAAATCCAAATTTAAGACTGATTAGTTGGCCTGAAAACGAGTGAAAAAATTGTCTCGTGACATTTATCGTCTATTAGGGGAAAAAAGAAAGGACATAAAAAGATTGAGTTCCAGTTCAAATTTCAGTCAAAATAACATAAAACACATATGCATTATAAATAATTAGGCTGATTAAATTGATGGCATTAAATTGACTCAGAGGTTGTTTTTATTTCATCCCCGACATTTCCTAAATTAAATTCCACTACAACATTAAGGATGTTTTCCACATTACGCCAAATGTATTCAGCGGTGAAAAAAAATGATATTATCGGAGCTGAAACTTAACTCTGTTGGAATAAACCGGCTCCACGGTTTCTGCAAGGCCATGTTTATCACTATAACAGATTTAATTACCACTATTCACATTTATCCATCCATGAATAGTTAGTTGATCGTTCAGAATGTTGGACAATGTGAACCATATTTCTGGTGTTTGGGGCACACGGAGGGGAAGTGTAACTCAATCACTCTTTTTTTTTTTCTCTCCCCTTCCCCGTCCACATGACGAGGTGCCAGATGCATGTCAATGCTTTCAGACTTTATATATATCCCTCCCACATCCTCACACACACACTCGCTAACAGACATGTATGCATGTGCACACCCACGTACATACATACTTATGAAACACAAGAAGTCAAGTTATTTCAAGTTACTTACAGTCCTCGGGCTTTAGGCTTTTTATTCTCTCAACACAGAAACCTTATTATAAAATGTAGAAGACTGTGTCCAACTTTACAGCATTAAAAACAAGCTGCAAAAAGCCCCGACAGGACCCAAATAACCTGACAGCTGTGCCTCCTTTAGTCCCTTTTATTTTGAAACAGGCCCGGAGTATCAAAGGCCTTTGTCTTTAAGACTCTCTGCAATAAAAGTCTGTGTGGGAGCAACGGAAAAGGAACACAGAGTGGCAAATACACATGCTGCTGTGTGATGTGGCACTCAAAAAAAAAGACGCGCTGGGAGACTGATGGGTAATCAGGGCCGAGGGTGGGGTGGGGTGATGAGAGCCGGCTCACAGAGGGTGGATGATGCCCTCTACAGTAGACACAGGAAGGGCAGGCCTTCTGAGTCGCTGCCTTCAGAGCAGCATCCACACTCCAATATGACACATTTCAGCCATGAAATAAAAGCATGAAATCATTTTTATTTGGGTTTTTTTTTTCTGCTTACGGTGGGGAGTTGTAATCATGCATTGTTAAAAAGATGCCTTTAATGGTTGTTGTTGTTTTTAGATTTAATCAAAATATGGGATTTGTTTCTGGCCTTGGTTTAGAAAATGTACAGTTTGCGAGCTGAATATTTTTACATTATTGTGATAGATTAAAATATTTTTTTAAGTATATCATAACACGCTGGGAAATTCTTGTGTTGAAAATATAACATGATAAAAAAAATACTCATAAAGCAGAAATGCTTCTGTGAGGGTTATACTATTATATGTGTTGTTGTTGTTAGTAGTCTTATGCATTGATGTGTAAGAATCTTTTTATGGTTCATGTTTGTGGAGGAGCCGCTCATTTGAACTATTTGATATATGCTGGGAAATTGCATCATTTTTGATATACGCATAGATTTTGAATGTAAAATCTTTATTTACAATAACTAAAACTGTGAAATAAATGTAGTATTGTGTTTAAAAAACAATTGTTCTTTCTGAATTGTAGTGGAAGTTGCACTCAATGGAAACACTCAAGTAAAGTACAACTACCTCAAATTAAGTGCAGTACTTGAGTGAATGTACTTAATTACTTTCCACCACTGTCATGTTGAATTATGCCTTGGAATAGTCAGGGAGGTGTGCGTAATTGCGCATTGGCTCACCTTTTTAGCGCTGTAGAGTTTACATGTAATTGTAAATATCTAATACTTTTACAAGTTGTATGAGGCGGACAGCAGATGAATTAACATTGTATACAGCGGACTTTCTCAAACGAACCTTCGCTTTACAAGAGACGGCCACATGGGTGGATGGACATAAATTAGAGCGCGTGTGTAGAATACCTGTACACCTGCACAACAGCTCTCCCCTGCGACCGGCTGAAACTCTACTCCTGCGCCTCGACCTGACTCACCGCTCTCCGGTGACTCACTCGCTCCTCTACCTTATGGAGGAGTGTAACTCACTTGTCGCGCGGGCTCGGCTCTCTGAACGCACCTTTCCCCGAGCCGAAATCTGTCGGGACTTTAGCGGCAACGCTACACGGTCACACTGATGCACCGACGCGTGTTGCCGACTGAAAAATGATCATCCCCGGAGTCAGGAGCGCGCGGACGGTCCGGGGGGAGCGGTAACATGTCGGTACGTACAGCGGTCGGTGTGTGAAACTCGTATCTGTGAATAACGAGAGAGAGAGAAAGGCGTGAAGCCCCGTGTGTGTTTCATGAAGGTATAGACTTTACTGACTGTCCGGTCGTCTGTATAGGCGTGATAGATCATGGCAGAGGGAATGGATCTGACTCCAGACACCACGTGTTGGAGTCGCATCAGCGCAATAATTGCTGGGCGCTCGAGCTATATAAACCACAAAAAGCCTGAGCACGGGAAACCCCGTCCTCCAAACGCTAACCACATTTACGGCTACAAAAACGGGATTCTATTTTCCGCCTCCTTCATCTCACCGGCGATGACTTTTTTTTTCGACTTCATCAACCTTTTTTAAGCCTATTTACAAAACCTGTCGAGCGACTTTACGGAAAATATGCACAATTTGCAGGCGTCGCGGGGTTATAAATTGCTCTGTTAACGTATTGTTAAAGCGTTTTCCTTTGACTTTGAACACTTTTTGGTGTGTGTATGTGTGTGTGTACATCGCCTGCGGGCGCTCAGAGAGCCTTTCAGTTTGGCACAAAGACTTCAATGACGCACCTGGAGCAGCGCTTTGACTTCTCACTAAAGGAAGACAGACAAAAACTGCTTTTAACATCTGGGTCGACCGTTCCATTTTAGACCTGATTTTTTTTTATTTATTTATTTTTGTAATCGTATAGCCCATTAGGCACTCGGACATTTATTTGATGTTATTTATATCCTCACACGAGCAACTACGCCTGCGTTATGGCGCATGGACGCTTCCCTCGAGAAGTTTGAAAAAGGGCTCGTCATTTAAAACATCATCACGTTTTCAGGGGTTGTTTCTCTCTTGCCGGAAAAGTATATTTTGTCGTTTTGAAGGCGCCCACTAAAGTTTGTAGTGGAGAGGGGTTTTTGACACGCGGTGTGCGCTCACGAAGTCCCATTTTCCATTGGCATTAGGAAAAGCGGCGCACACTCCCGAGTTTCTCCCCGAGCGTGTGAGAAAGAAAGAAAGAAAGAAAGAAAGAGAGGAGCTGGAGAGCCTGCGGTGCCTTCTTTTTTTTTTTTTTTTGATAATCAACGCTGTTGTGATGCGAATTCCCGTAGATCCCAGCGCCAGTCGGAGGTTCAGTCCGCCGTCCAACAGCCTCCAGCCGGTCCCAGGAAAGATGAACGACGTGAGCTCTCCACCCGGGCAGCCGGACTCAGCGGCCGCGGTGCCAAGACTGCGTCCCCACGAAAACCGCAGCATGGCCGAGATCATCGCCGACCACCCGGCCGAGCTGGTCCGGACCGACAGCCCCAACTTCCTCTGCTCGGTGCTGCCCTCCCACTGGCGGTGCAACAAGACGCTGCCTGTCGCCTTCAAGGTGAGGCCCCGTGTCAGTGATGTGCTGCTGGATTTAAAAAAGAGGATAAAACCACAATGTGTTTGTAGGACAAACGAGCACAACACTAGGCCGAAACACATTTTAGAAAAGCGTGAATGCATTATTTCTTTTAAAAAAACAAATGTATACAACTTCAATTTATTTAATTCTGTTATCAATTATTTGTTTTTTCATCCCCTTCTACTTTTTCCCAGTTTTTGAAAAAAATATGTCGTGAATTGTTATTAGGCCTATACATAAAAAACAAATGTAGTTTGTTTACATCGTTTAGCATGAATGCTGCAATGTGATCTGTGTGTCTTTTTAAGTGTCTTTTCTCGAACAAAATATATTCAGAAAATGAATTACAAAATACAAAAGCATTAAGGAAACATGGTGTTTAAAGGGCCCGAAAAAAATATGAACGTCAAAGGTTTGGTAACGTGTCACGTGTTCTCTTTTTATTTTGTAAACAAACAAAAAATACTTTTTAGTTATTGACAATAATCAGTTAATGTAGGAAAGTATAATAATTATAGCGCATTAAAATAGCCTCGCAGTGAATAATTCCACAATCAAAGCTTTGCTTCCATAGTTATTTATAACATGTTTCTATATAAGGCAATTCTTTTTTTTGTGTGTTAAAAATGATTTTTAAAAACTATATTACAACATGTTATTTATATGTTAAAACCACATCAAGGCCTATTATAACCACTGTTTTTATGATTATTCTAAATTACTGTCATTGGTCTCCACATGTTGATGTTACTGAACTTTCAATGAGCAGCAACGCAATGTCAGAAAACTCGTGTATTTCCCCACACAGCAACGACTAATTGTCTATACATTTCAGGCCTCCTCGGTCTTTTTTGAAGCTCTGACAATTTTTTGCTCCCATGATATTTCCCAGGAAAGGCCCTATTAATTACTTGACAGATATTATTTACAGGATGGATCAAAGACACATCACAGTGGAAATTTGTAGCTGTTGCCCTGGCTCCGAATCAAATGTGACACATTTTAAAATATGTGTTATTTAACTGTTTTTATTACTGCGGCTCTGTAATTATTGCCGCTCTGCGGGCCCTACTCGCACCCTTTTATCTGTATCCAGGAATCTAAATGATAACACGAGGCCGTCGCCGCTTTTGTTTTAAAGACTGCACTAGAGAACCGAAATGAGGTGAAATCAAATCCGTTCATCGATGCAAAGGAAGATGGTTTGGTGTAAAACAAGCCTGTCACATTAGCCCGATGAATTATTTGAGCGAGGTTTGATTCCACTGTTATTCTTGGCTTTTTAAACTGAAGCAGTTTTTCTTCTTTTTTTTCTGGGATCAGTTGTCTGATGTTCTTTAACCGTGAACAGAGGAAGGGAAGATGTTTTCTGATCTTTAAGCTTTGTGCCCCCCGCCCCCCCCCCCCGACAGGTGGTTGCCCTGGGAGACGTAACCGACGGGACCGTTGTCACGGTTATGGCGGGCAACGATGAAAACTACTCCGCCGAGCTGCGGAACGCCTCGGGCGTGATGAAGAACCAGGTGGCGCGCTTCAACGACCTCCGCTTCGTGGGCCGCAGTGGCAGAGGTGAGAGCCCCCCCCCCCGAAAACACAACCATTCACGGAACACTACTGCAACTCAGCAGGAGCTATTAGGTTCAGTGGTGTGGATTAGTGGTCACATTCCCCTCGTGGCAACCACATAATGATCTCTAACTCCGGGCTCAAATCCCACCGCCCATCTCTTAACGTCTGAGCGGTGTTGCTTTAAAACGAGGGCCCTTTATTTATCTATTTTTTAACTCAGGTGAGACGGGAAAGCTTCATGAAGCCGACTGGTTTCCCGCTCGTGATCTTTGTCCTTTTAGTTTAAGAAGCAAAGCTTTGGACAAAGATATTATGTGTGATCAGTCCAGCTGCATAAGACAGTGTTGATCTCATAACAAACAGGTAACAAGTCCTTTATTTGTTTTTGGATCCTTTTTGTTCACCTGACATGACCCAGCTCAGTTCAGGCTCATAAACATGTTGGGTGGTGCTGCAGCCCCACAGCTGATCTCTCTGTACATATCCTCAGGCAGCGAGGCAGAGGCACACTCCCATTGGCTCCAGTAGCATTCCCTGAATATTTGGCATGGCCAAGGCGACTGTTAGCAGCATTTACCGTCTTGCTAAATCGTCTGATTAACGATTTGAGATCTGACACCGAGGAGGTGCTCTCGCCCTCTCCAAACTCACTTGGAAGCGTTTTCTGAGAGACTTTGTCTTTTCTACAAAGTCTCACAGAAGCGATAAGTCGCCCAACGATAAGTTGATGGTGATAAGAGCTGTCAGCGGCTCCACCGGTGACTTCCCTTCTCGGTTTCCTTCTTCGTTGTAGCTGTCAAACAGGGGAGGAAGCGGAGGGGGTCGGGAGAGATGAGGGGGGGTGACAAAGTGTAGAAAGCGGAGTAGGCAGGGTGGCGGGTACCTGTTGCCACAGAGACCAGAGACCTCGCGTGTGCGTCCCTCAGATGTGACACAGAATCTAGTCACAGGAAGTGACACAGGAGCCGGGGGAGATCAGACTACGAGGTGTCTGAAATGAATACCCGCCATGAGTGCAAGCAGAGCGAACTGATAGGATGTCAGATAGCTGAAAGTCGTGCACACAGAGGCTGACAGAGATGAGCAATGATTGATAGTCGCTTGGGTTGAAATGGTGCCACAGTGCGATGACAGCAGGGATAGATGGGGCAATTAATTTAGAGAGTAATCAGATACCTGTGATGACATCATTAGAGTTAATAGTATAGCGGGGAGCAGGAGTGTCTTGACAGTAAGCCCAAATTAGATCACAGGTAAACAAGATGACAGCGGCGATTATGGCCGGAAAAGCAGAGAGGTGACGCTCTAGGCGTCCCGCTTTTTATCGTAATTCACCCTCATGCACCCTCCGACCAGGTATGTGGAACACCTGTAGCATCTGTGCTCTGCTATCTCCCCGACATCATCTCGTCACCGCTGTGAAGAGGCATGTTTACAAGTGAGCTGCTGCACTCTGCAGCGTAGAGGGGAGGACACGCAGTGTGGGTAGGAGGCTGCGGCCGAGCGGACAGCTGCTCCAAAGAGTCGCCGCAGCAACCTGCCCCCCCCCCCCCCCCCCACTTCCTGTTTCCTGCGCGTAGCCATGGCTATGTGACGCGTCTGCATACCTCAGACGTTAGCGCTGCTGCTGACTTGGCTGTTGCACTCTGATTCATAACTGTTCCTCAAGCGTGCACATGGGAGCGTACGCACACGCACTCGACCCCCAGGCAGCAACTGCTGGGGATTATCGAGAGAGGAAGTGACTATTAAAATGCCTCTCGCCCACTCACACTGCGTTAGACAGGGAGAGAGTCTGGATAACAAGATACTGGCTCCTCCAGTCGAGCTCCCATTCAGGCTCCGCCAAAAGAAGAGAAAATAGACCCTCTCGAATAGCCAAATGTTGTCCGTCGTTAAAGCTCTTAAAGGCGATTTTGCATTTGCTGTTATGTGATCACAACCACACTTGTGACTTAGGGATGATTTAGCGATGAATGCAGGTCATTGTCTCTGCGGATGGCATCTCATTTGATGTTGTTTGATGTCACCACAGGCAAGAGCTTCATGCTGACAATCACAGTATTCAGCAACCCGCCACAAGTGGCCACTTACCACCGAGCCATAAAGGTCACCGTGGATGGACCGCGTGAGCCCAGGAGTGAGTACAAAGGCACGCACATACACTACAGTATGGGAATATGTTTACACACACACACACACACACACACACACTGCCAACAACATACTTGTTCCTTTAATTTGCCTTTTAACTGGTACAGCGATTTAGTATTAGGAAGCGATGGATCCTACATTTCCCAATATGCAACTCAATAGCATCCTTCAATTAGACTCCGCTACAACATTACAAAGCTCCCTCCGGAGTGCTAAACTTGAAAATGGGTGGCGTGCCCCTTTAACTAAGCTGTGGGTGTGGCTACACTTAGCCAATGGCAGAACATTCCCAGCTAAAACGGCGACAGGGTATAAAAGCAGTTAATTAATAATAAACAAACTCAAAGTTTACTGGAAAAGGTTGCGATAGGGTTTAATTAGCAATCAACAGACATTTAATTAAGTCGACTTCTCAGAAAGCAGCCTCAAATGTGACGGTTTGAGAGAACGAAATAAAACAAAAGTGAGGCAGGATAATCCTGAGAGGGTACGCTGGGTAGCAGAACGCTAGCATCAGCTCATTTTAATGGGCCATATAAAAACAACTGAGGAGGGGAAAAAAAACTTTACTATAGCCGTCAGTGCCAACTGGTCTGGCATGCAGCTGTTTCCCCAACCCTCCTCCCTATTCATAAAAAAAAAACATATTCTCATCTCATGGCGTCTCAATGAACAATATCACATCACAAACAAGCCGCCCGCCCGACTGCCCCGTCACATGTGGCACCAGGGCGCACAGAGACACAGAGGAGCCGGCAGACAGCAGGATTAGTACCACCAACGGTCTCCGTTGTAGGAAAACCTGCTCGTGGTGCCAAAAAAAGTGCCTCAAACGCTCGCCGTCCTGCCGTACACACACACACCCTGAAACAAAGGCACATGCTTATCGTCGAGCACACATGTACTCACAATCACACCCACTTTCTTCCCCTCCATCCCTCATCGCTCTCGAGCCATCTTGTTTGATCAAAAGCATTTCCTGTGCATCTGTTGTCCCCCGTCAGATGACTTTCAAACAAGTCCCATTATTTGGTGGCGAGCAGATGGGAGTCGGAGCGGAATTTTGTTTAGAAAAACCTTCAGTTTGTTCCCAACAAAGTGGCAGTCTTGAGATTTGTGTCTCGAAAAAAAGCCTTCCTGGTCATATGGGAAGAGAAACGGGGTCCTTAGACGAGACAAAGGCGGTATTACCTGAGAGAAGTCTGGCAGTTTAAAGAGACTTCACACTTTCGGCCATTGTTCTTCCCTTCTATTTGCGGTCGGACACAAGCTAAATTCTGCATGTTCCAGCTTCAGTCTCAGGACAGTAATTTAAGCAATAAAGAGTATGTCATCATACGTAACCCCTGAACTTCTTTACTTTGCTGTTAAGTGGTCAGAATTGCAGTGGCGGTGTAATTTACCCAGAAACTACAGCCAGAACACGTCTCCCTCTCAGGGGTCATTAAGCCGAGGTCGGAGGGTGGCAAAACACACATGTGCCCCCTCAACCGCACCTCCCCTCCTCCAGGTTTCCAGCACGGAGAGAGACTCGCAGCTGAGAGCACCGGCTGTCTGCACAACTGCGATTTCTATCTGTGAACGCTTCATTGACACATGGGGGCCTTTGTCGGCCATTACAGCTCTATTTTGTGTTAAATGATTGGGTAATTAGGAGGCCTGTGCTACGCCGGGCCCCTTACAGGGAGGGGTCCACATGGAGACACACGGAGAAAGAACAGTGGGCTGTCTTAAGCCGGACAAACACTGGCACTCTGTGGTCCTTCTCTGTAAAAACACAGTGTTGTTTCTGGGAAATAAGCTGACAATAACACTCGATTTTAACACGGCCTGGTAACTAGTCTAAAGCTAAAAATAGTGTCCATTCGCTATGCTTTTATTAACACTCTTACACTTTTCCTGATGTTGTCGGCAGTTTTTTTCTCCCTGTTAATGGCTTGCCTGGTTGTGGGTGTCTGATTCAGGAAGGACATTTTGTGTCGGCGTGTTTGATGAGCCTTATGGCAGCCATATGAGCCTTCCTGAGGGATGTCATTTCCCCAGCAGTTCCTCATCTAATATCAGTGGGTGGATGAAGTTGGACCACCCGCGAATGGACGGGGCTCATATCTCTGAACTGTGGCGCTGAGCTTTAGCTAATTAATTGCGTGGTCGTGGAGTGACGAATATCAGCGAGGCCCAGTTTAAAGATCTGTGGTGTGATGTTCCTCAGAGGTTACGGTGTATGTGTGTGCATATGTGTGGGTACGGTAAGTGGTTAGTCAAGTCCTTCTGGCCACTGTGTTATTAGCGGGAGGCTAACTCGGTTTCTGTGGCTCGCATTGTGCTTAATCGCTTGACAGCTCCTGGTTACCCTGTGGTTTGCCACCGCACCAACAACTCAGCGAGTGTGTGCACATGTATGTGTCCGTGTGTGTGTGTGTTCAAACGTACTGTACATGCATGTATAGGCATGTCTCTTTGGCCATGTAGATATGATTGCAAATGCATGTATATCTGTCCTTCATGTGTGGACCCAAATGACAAGTTTTGCAGAGAGAGTATGTGTAATGCGTGTCATTAGTCTAGTGTAGCCACAGTGCTGATTCGGGGCAGAGCTAATAGGCCTCATTAAATGTCATTTTGAGCTAATAGACAGGGAGTGGCTGTTTAAACCAATATGCTTTTATAGGTGGTTCTGTCTACTTTCAGTTGCTCCTGATGGTGGCTGCGGTCAGCTGAGACAAACTTCCTTAGTGATAATAGCCAAGCCGTAATAACACAATATACTAGGCTTTCTGTCCAAACCCACTGTTCTCATTAGAGTTAATTGATGACAGACAAACATAGGAGGTGACAAAAAACATAGGGTGTCACACGTACCGCGTCTTGCTGTGGCATATTGCAGCGGTTACTGTGCATAACTGAGAGCAAGTAATGTGTGTGTGTGTGTGTGTGTGTGTGTGTTGTCACTTGTGTGTCAGCGGTGGAGGTTGGCGGTCAGGCCCGTCTCTGCTCTCTGGTGTTTGAAGCAGCTGGGTCTGGGGGGTTTTGGGCTTGGGGACAGGGTCGTGTTTTGGTTCGATTTTGGTCAGGGTGTTAACAAGTCTAGGGAAGAGGCATTGGTTACTTACAAGGCCTGCAGACAATATTAGTGGTTCAGGAGACCTGTCTGCCAAGACAAACTCTTCCTGCGACACACTCACACACGTATGCTACACAATACTTACAGATATGCTTCTGTATACATTCACAAGAGTAACTTTAATAATAATGGCACCTTTATTTGTATGGCCTTTTTTTAGGACAAGACATAAAGTGCTTCATATAGCAATGGAGATAAGATAATAATAATATATAGACAAAAGGGAACAATTCAAGTGAAATATAAATCACAATACATGACCGTGGCTAATAGCAGGTTGGAAATTATGAGCATGAAAATGCATAAAAAGGGACTTAAATGAAGTTGACGTAGAAGTAGCAAGCCTAAGTTACACCGGCAAAGACTTCCAAAGCCTGGGAGCCCTCCCAGCGAAAACTCGGCCACCTCTACTTACTAACCTGGGAACCTAGGAGCAGCCGGGAGGCCCTTGCCAGAGGACCTCAGGCTGTGGTCCAGCTCACAAGGGGCCAGGGGTTGACAGATGCATTTTGGAGCTAGACTTAATGTTGTTAAGATCCTTGCTGCCCTACTTTAGACCAACTGCAGTGGAATACTTAAACATGAATAAAAAGAGAAGCAATGGATAACTTTCCTCGAGGTTGGCGGAAAATAAAAAAAATGATTTCATTCTTGATATGATTTTTGAGTGAAGAAAGCAGGACTGTAAAACCCTCTTGACCTGAGCATCGAAACAGGACTCCCATATTTTAGACAGACTCCTAAGGTTATTACGGATGAGCAATAAGAAGTTGAACTTACATTTACCAGATTATTGCTTGTATGGTCATGTGTTATTGATGCATACAACTGGATGTCATCTGCATAAAAAGACAACTTAATATTATATTTGTGAATAATGTCCCTTAAAGGAAGCATGCAAACGGAAAACACCTAAAACTTTAGTGGACCTAGAACTGAGCCTTGTGGCACACCACAAGTGAGATGGGCAGTGGAGGAGGATGCACGGTTCACTGTATTACATGCAGCACTAAGCACTAACACCAACACTCACTCAAATTCACTCAGACACACACCCACACACCTACACAAACTCTTTAAAACGGCCACCTTGAGTGCTGCTAGGCTGAAAACAGTGTGAGTATGTGAGTGGATTTCATTAACACGTCTGTCATGACGACACCACGAGGCATGCAAACTGTGTCGTCACACACACATGCCGTGACATGCGCTTGTAGGGTATTATTACCTGCTGTAAGACATCGGCTTTGTTTCTGACAACAGCCGTTTATGCTCAGTGCTAAATGCTAAGATCCTCACATATGCTAATTACACGGTACCACGGTATTCCGATTATGTCAGCCTTTTTAATTATGTACAGGAATACGTGGGCCTTGTATGTTCCTGGATTATCATGCCTTGTCAGTGCCTGCCTCAAAGCAGCATGTCCACAAAAAAATTGGAATATTTCTTACAGCATCGAAGTACTTAAAGAGGATTTTAGAAGACTCAATACTCTTTTCTCCCTCACAGACAGTTACACACCCACAACTATCTGCGGCTGCCTTACTCGAAACAGCTTTTAACAATGGGAGCCGGACAAATAAAACTCACCCAAAACATCAGGAGGAAAAGGAATGAAAAGAGGGAGGGAGGGGGGGGGGGAAAGAGAGAAGAGAAGAAAAAAAAAAAAAAAGACTGCAGGCTTTTCCAGAGGCAGTCAGTCAGTTGAATGTCTTGTGAAGTTCCTTGAAGAGGTGCCAAGGCCTTTACAACGCGAAACACAAAATCATTCAGTGAGAGGGAGAGACGGAGAGGAAGACAGCAGGATGAAGAGAGAGAAAGGGAGGCAGAACGTGAATAGTAAAAAGAGATAACGATTATGAAAGAGGGTCTGGAGTTGGTTGGCCCCCGAGCTGCAGTTAAAAAAGAAATCTCGGAGGGATTTGAATCAAAGCACTTTAATGTGAGCAGAGAGGTGCAGAGGGAGCACACGCAAGCCAAACTGTGTGTGTGTGTGTGTGTGTGTGTGTGTGTGTGTGTGTGTGTGTGTGTGTGTGCGCTCTTTATACTTTGTACAATATCGTACAAGTGTGTATATAATGTATTTTTGTGTTCAATAAATGTTTCGCCTTTGGGAATTGTTGTGTATGGCTGTGTGTGTACGTAAGTGTGTGTGTGTGTGTGTGTGTGTGTGTGTGTGTGTGTGTGTGTGTGTGTGTGCGCCCTTCCCTTGCCTGGCTTGCTTCCTCCGGGCTGGAACGCATGGACCACACAGACGGCTGGCAGCGCTCCACGACAGCCTGGCTCCCCCCTTCTCTCCGTCTCCTTCTCTCTCTCCTTCGCTCGCTGCCTCATCTCCTGCACCTCCTCTCTTTTTCACTTCTTCCTCTTTTCTCTTTTTTTTTTCCATTTCTATTTGTGTTGTCTCCCCTCATCTCTTTCCCTCCCTCCCTCCCTCCCTCCTCTCCCTTTATACCAGACCCCCATGGTAGACGGGCGTCTGGCTCACCCACTCAGCGCTTTTCCTTTTTCGAGCCACGCTCTGCCAGTTTCAGATTGCCACCTGAAATAATTCATTGTTTCTGACCGCTCACAAAAACAACATGGCCACTGTGAGGGCTCCAAATAAAAAAAAAAAAAAAAAGTGAATTATGGAGGCAGTGTATTCATTCATCGGCTTTACTGGCTGTTCCACTGCGAGATGACTGACACACACACACACACACACACACACAAACACAGACTGGCTGATTCAACCCAGGCTCCATGAGCATGGGGGTTTTTCTGAATCAGCCCCAAAGATACATTCATCCAAGCTCACCCAGTGATCATAAACCAGCCTGAAGGGCTTAGAGGGCATGACGCGACACCAAATTTATAAATTATCCCATTTATCCAGGATTTTCTGGCGCTCTGCATTTTCCTCACGTGTTACTTATACAGGCAGCAGGCAAGAGAATGTCCCAGTGATGTGTCTGTAGTGATAGCTGAAACGTCATGTGTGGGGGGGGGGATCTTTAAAGGATAAACTGACGTTTTAGAACGATTGTCTCGATCATGTAACAAAACAAATGTAGCGAGCTCAACCTACCAGCACCTCTAAAGCTCACTTATGACGCTTAACATCTTGTTTGAAATGTATTTGATTATCTTTAGACAGAGTCTGGTGCCCGTCTTTATGCTAAGCTAAGCTAGCCGGCTGCTGACCGTAGCTTCATATTTACCACACCGACACTTTTTAGGCCGTGGAACTAATTCCCTCGCAAATAAAAGGGGGGTATTTAAAGGAATATGTTCAGCCAGGACATATGAGGGAGCAGCTATTTGTCAAAGATCTCTGTGCTCAGGCTCAGATCCAATCTAATGCTTCCATTAATTACAGAGGACTTATAGTCTGTTTGCCTACTTGCTCTTACTAACTGTTATCAGATCAGCAGGGGCGAGTTGAATCCGGACTTATGTCTCAGGGACGGCTGAAATAATACTATTCTAGGATCACTGTGCAACTGTGTGATTAGAGATGCTATCTATAGAGGTGTTATCTCATCGTTATTAATCTTTTTTTAAGTGTGCATGTGTGTGCACGTGTGAGCCTGTACTGTATGTGCAAGTGCAAGGGTGTATGCATGATGCATGTGTGCAAATGTGCATGATTGCATGCGCAGACGTGTGTTTGCATACGTCCATACTTGCATGTGTGTGTGAATTCTACGTGTGTGTGTGTGTGTGTGTGTGTGTGTGTGTGTGTGTGTGTGCAAGCTGCTCACATCTGGTCTGAATCTGTCCATGTTTCCGGCCGCTGGCTGGGCAGGGAAGTGGCAGGCGCTATCGAAAATCTCCGCTGTTTTCACAGGGATGATGGGAATCTCAGGGACTTTCCCTACGGCAGTGAAATCATCCGCCTTTCCCGCTCCTTTAAATACCCCCGGCTCATTCCTCCGCCCTGCTTGGGTTCCGATAAAACAGCTGAGACATCTTGTGTTTGGCAACAGTTGTAGTCTAAAAGGTGCAATTAACTCATGAAAAACTGTATTTACTGTCAAGGCAGGCTAAACTAATGGACTTGAGGTCGTTCTGTTTGGAGTGTAAATTGGACCTTAATGTGGTGGTTGACATGCTGCTTTCCTATAGGATGAAAAAGGACGCTGGTTTCCTTTAAACTGGGTTGCATCCATAGGTTTCCTGACAATATGGCTGTGCAGGGTGGAAACTGAGAGCTACTGAAATTGCGACAACAAGTTCAAGAGCCCCGGCTGGCTCGTCATACAGATCCGAACTATCTTTATCTCCTTAAATATACATGTAAATATCGTTTATCTGTCTGTATTTTGTGATCTTCCTCACAGATGTCGAAATCCTAAACCATCTCTAACTATTTCACCATTCGCTGCGCTCAGCACTGTGTCCCCCCGACTGGTTTCGGATCCATCCAGTGCTCTTAATTTACTGGTCATCAGGGTCTCTTCCTCTCCATGCGCCGCCTCCCCCTCGTGCCTGTCCCCCCCCCCCCTCTGTCTCCCCTCATCTCCCTCGGTCTGCCATTGCTATTTATTCCCATCACTAGGAGACGGGCTGTGCACAAAGCCCGCACTGTGTCCCGAGGCTTTTTTAGAATAGAAATTTGGTCTGTTGAAAATGGAAACGCTATGATTGACTGGGCACAGCTCGCACAGAGAGAGGAGGAATGCCAGCGAGAGGCACAAATTATCCGCAGCGACGATGGGGGAAATATTATTAATGAAATGTGGAACATGAATTATGCTATAAAGCGAAAAAACTTCAATGAGCTGAGGTTTTCAAGTAGCCGATATTATTTGCGCTCCAAAGCAACTATGTACAGAAGCGGATGATGAGATTGTTTATTTTGAACTGGATGATGCCGGTCCGGTGACGTCACTGTAATAGAAGCCACGGCCCGTCTGACTGTCACCGGCTGCATTTCCACTCCCGCCACTCTCGAGTCGTTGCAGAGCAGAATTGCAGGAGTCAGATGGTTTTATAAAAGCATTTCTATGGCTAAAATATTCATGTTTTGAACTTGTTGCAGGGGAAACGTGACACACATAGGATGAGGCCGTTTTAAAAATATTATTTTGTTTTCATTTGGCTTTTATTTTGATGGTGAAAGTGACGTAAAAAATTAGGGCTGGGCAATAATTCAATATAATAATTTGTCATCTTTCGATAAATCATCATATTGAGATATTGCAATACACAATTACGTCGTCTGAGTTGATAATAACAAGCACGTACTAACACATTTCTCAAAAGAATCTGATTATGTTGCTCAAAAGCTCTGAATTAAAATGAGGAAATGCTCAGTTCTTTTCATTTGTCAAGTATTTAATTCACATAAAATGACATGAAACCACGTGGTTATTTCATATAGTACACATGTTGGACTATTAGTGCACGAGGACCCCCGGTGGATTTTCTGTGGTCTTTGATCTTTGTGATGAAGATCTCCTCTCCCTCCACTACAGCCACCCAGGCCTGTCGGTGTAGTGCCAGGCCTTTGTTCCCAGGCAAGCAGGCAGGTTGGGCTGGATTCTGAAGTAGCTCGTTGTTTCTTTCCCGAGCCAGCTGGAGCTCTGCCAAAGCACAGCGGGAGTTTCTACTCTCCTCTGTTTGATATTTACTTTACCGCCTTTACAGTAGAGAGCTAGTGCGAGACCAGACAGACACACTGACACAGACCTGTCAGGGATACAAAAAGAAAGAGAAAAAGAAAGGACTGTGTGTGTGTGTGTGCACAGGCCTCTCTTTCTACCCCACCTTTGCTAAACTATAGTCCACACCTGGGCCCTGGGGCATGTTTTGCTGTGGTTCCCACTACAGGGCTGATAGGGCTGAGAATAGAGAAGGGCTGAATCAGCCGGAGCGAGTGACGCATTGGCTCTGTTTGTGTGCGTGATCTATGTGTTAGCAATATGTGTGTGTTCAATTTGCATATTGGAGAGGTGTAGGGTTAGGGATACAAACGGTGTAAAAGTACTGGCAGAAGAATACAGGGATATATTTGGCACCAGTCGCGACCCCTGCGGGGATAATGGAGCTGATGGCGTGAGAGCTGGTGTTTACCTGAGGAAGAAGCCTCAGGTTGAAACTAAACATACAAGCAACTCCTCACTCTCCCCGTCGCTCGTTACGCTTGTATTTCTCTCCCATGCGAGGCGATACGAGATAATTGCCCAAGTCTTTGTTAATTAGCGGGATGTAGCATCCCATTTCCAAAAAGCCTGCCCCCTTTTTTTTTTTGCTTCCTCTTTGTGTCGGAGCACAAACGGTGTTTACCAAGCAAGGCATGGCACTCCAGAAGAGCTGAGTCATTAACTTACATTACGGAGAATAACTGACAAACTGCACGCCAAGATGAACAAACAAGTTAAGACCAAATGCGCATGCAACAGTTAGAAACACTTTGATGAATATAGCATTATTTATTTTCCACCACACCTCCCAATAAAACACTGTTTTTGTGTGTCCACAGGACATCGTCAGAAACTTGAGGACCCTCCCAAAGCTGGTCTTTTTTCAGACCGCCTTAGTGAGCTTGAGAGGATGAGGGTGAGGGTGGCCATTCCCACTCAAGGCCCCCGGCCACCTCTCAACGCAGGGGCCAACTCCTTCAACCAGGGACAGACGCAGATAACAGGTGAGCAGCCGGTTCCTTCACCTCAGACCCAGAAGAGATTAGGCGTATTTAGCACCCGTAACAGCGAGCGTCCGCCCCTCGTGAAGCGTCACAGATCGTACTGTTCTGTCGCTGAACTTGACCTCTGACCCCAGACATGTATTTCAAAGTGTATGTCATCTGTCAGAGGTGTCATACCATCAAATGATGCCAAAACAGAAATTCCTTGTACTTGTATATCCGGAATTAATATAATTACAGGTTTCACCTGTTTCCTTCAGCCTGGTTCCATTTAATTAAGGCTAGGCGATCATTCAACATAATAATAATAATAATTCGTCATTATAGTATTGTGATACGATCAAAAGTCAGTTGGCAGGAATAACAATTTCAAGACAATTAAAAAATTAGTTTTTACAATTTCCGTTAAACGTATGTGAAGAGTTACGTCTGAAGTGATACACAACGGTGGAACACACTTTATTGCTTTGAACATCCATTTGATTATTTCATATTTAATTATCTATTTGCCGTATTGAGATTTGACTGAGTGCTGTAGGAAGGGTTCCTCGCCTGCCAGCTGGATTGTCACGATGTCTCGTGGTTTAGGTGTGTGTGTGTGTGTGTGTGTGTGTGTGTGTGTGTGTGTGTGTGTGTGTGTGTGTGTGTGTGTGTGTGTGTGTGTGTGGCGTCACAGAGAGGGGACTGTTTGTGCTAAACAACAATGGCGGCTCCTAAAGAGGTTGGCGTAGATGCTGCAAGAGCATCATTTAAATCGGAACTGGAGAGTATTTGTTTATTGAAAGAAGGGGAAAGATCAATGGGAAATATGTTTTCGCTCTTCTCCCATCTGGCTTTGGTCGGAGTGTGATTGACCGATGGTTCTTCCAATCGCCGCATGTAGTAACAGTTTCCAATGACGGCTTCTCAGATGGTTCTGTGTAACAAATGCCAAACCGCATTTTTCCATTTCCGGTTCCCCTCGTCTCAAAGTCACTGGTTCTTTTTAATGGGTTATGGTTAGATCTCTGGTTAACAGGAGCTTCAGAGATTGTAACGTTTTGTTAATCCTGTCATCTGTTTGACGAGGGAACCAGTGCGATGCTGACTTCCGGGTAGGCCACCAGAAATACATCCTCCCTGCAGCGCTACAACATATAAAGTTGTATTTTACACCCAAACTGCAGACTAAATCCAGATATAGCATTCATTGAAGAGGTAGAAACACCCACACGATGCACCACTAATGTTCTGCACCGTGTCACCGAATAACCAAGCAGGCTGAGTCACAAGCTAAGCAACACTTACTGTATGTCAGGTGAGATATCAAACCCCCAACTGGAGCCATGTGCACATCGTGACCGGACCACAGAACGTCCACGGCCTCCGAGATCGTCTGTCTCTCTCTGCGCCGTCGCTCTTATCAATCTCCTAGAGAAGGTAACAGCATCTCTCACGACTCGGGGATGGCTGCTACCTGATCGCCCACACCCCCGGTGGCTCGTCACAGGTCGCCAATTAGCTCTTAGTTACCGTCTGGGGGCGGCTGTGCAGTGTTACTTAGTGGAGCGTTTGAGGGATGGTTAAACAGCGTAGCGGTGTGGTGGCGAGCGGAGACTATTATACACCGGATTGAACATTAATTGCGTGTGAGTGCAAGTGTAAATACTTTGAGGTGAAGCTTGAACTTTAAGTGCAGCTCTGATTAGAGCCCCACAGCCCTCGCACATGTAGCTCTTCAATTGATTTTAAAATGTACGTTATTGAACACAGTTCATCACATGAAGTGGATATTAATGTTTTTAATACAGTTGAACTGTTATTGAGGTCGATTTTGGTCACGTTTGCACACAATGCAACAAAATCGGCCGACTTTCATGCTCCACGATTGTGTTGCAATGCAGACACACACACACACACACAATAAAGTGTGTGCTGCTTGTCTGCTGGTGTGTTTACGCCCTGGTTGTGTGCCAGCAAGGCTTTCTGTGCCTCAGCTGCAAGCACAATGTTTTATAAGGCAAACAGGAAGATCTTCTCTTGGAAGGTAAACATTAGATGTGTCATTACGGCGGCTGTTGCCGAACTGATACTTAACCTCTCAACCCTAAGCCCAGAGAAGCAGAGACACTAATACTGTCGACAGTTGTTGTGAATGTTACTGTCCATTTGGTACCCAAACAAAGAAATAGAGCATTTTTAACCAGCTGATGGGCAAACCGCTAATTATTCTTTCTTTCATTTCCTGTTTCTTTCTCTTTGTATGGCTTTTTTTTTCTCTCCTTCTTCCTCTCCTTCCGTCGCTTTCCTTCTCCCCATCAGACCCTCGTCAGTCCCAGTCCTCTCCTCCCTGGTCGTACGAACAGACGTACCCGTCCTACCTGAGTCCCATGGCGTCCCCCTCAGTCCACTCCACCACCCCCCTCTCCTCCAGCCGAGGCACGGGTCTGCCCACCATCAGCGACGTGCCTAGACGATTGCCAGGTAGAACCACTACTCTGCCGTTGTGTGACACCACCCGGTCTCATTGCCCCATCGGGGCGGCCTGAATTCATTTTTCTTTCGCGATAACGGAGGGGGAAGGGGGAGCGAGAGCGACAGACATGCACGCAAAAAAACTCACAGTCCAAAGCAGGAACATAAACAGAGACTACAAAAAGAAAACCGACATGTTACGACCAACCAGAGACCAATACAGTGCACTGAGCTGCTATAGGCTCGTTCACGAAATGAGGCATGTTAGTCAGAGAGTCCGACCGTTTCTCCAGAGAGCGGTTTTGGATGGCGGGGATGACAGTGGAGGGGGGAGAAAAAAAAGCGATTGTTTCCGTTTTTTTCCCCCCCTCGCTCAAAGCCTTTGATCCCAGAGGAGTATGGGTAATAACAGGCCCGGGGATAATAACAGGCTCGTGACTGACGAATAAAGTGTCTTTATGGCAATACGCTACTCTCACAAGGCATTCTGGGTAATTGCCTCAGCCTCGGTCTGTTTGCCATAACGGCAGCATCTGTGTTCCAATTTGTCTCTGTTCCTTTAAACTCCCTACATGCCGCCAGACAAGTTTCTCCCCCGTACACCTGTTTGACTCACTGCCATGTGAGTTGGTTTTTTTTCTACCTTACCTTTTTTTCCCTCTGTTTTCTTCTTCTAAAATACTACACCCTCCTGTGTGTGTGTGTGTGTGTGTGTGTGTGTGTGTGTGTGTGTGTGTGTGTGTGTGTGTGTGTGTGTGATTACGCGACGCAGCCGTGTGACTCTGCATTAGAGAGGGTTTAAAATCCAGCCAGCTGCCTTGTCAGCTTTGATTAGTTCGGTCTTTCCTTTCAGCTTTCATCTCACAAGCGTCGGGCTTTGTTCTCAAAGAGACACGCGTGCACGTGAACGCAGGCCCCCGGTAAAAAAAAAACAAAAAAACAACTCGCCCCCTTTTACCCGCTTTGCACACCTCGAGCGCTTAATGCCCCCTAAGTGATGTGACTAAGGCTCTCAGATCTCTGGAGATCATGTTGACACCTCGCCAGGCTGCTCTGTAACAGTATCCAGCCACAGAACATACCGACAAGTACAAGCAGAAGCTGATATGGACGCTCCGGTGAGAACTCTGCAACGCCCCCCACCCCCCCCGCCACACACACACCTCTACGCGTACACCTTCACGCAACCCGGCTCGTGTAGTGGAAAAGCTACAGTTGCTAAGAAGCGATTGCAAAAGTTCACCAGTCGAGTAAAACACCTAATTCGGAAGTGATACTCTAGAGTTTGTAAAAGAAAAATCCGTCCAAATATTTAGACATTGTTCCACTGTGGTTTCATTTAAACTAATAACAGTTTGATCTGGCTCATCATCACAGGGCACGTTTGAGCACTAAAATAGGTCCAAATGTTAAAAGCAGGAGTTTTATTGAACAGCGCCAGTCATGTCTGAGATCACACCGCTCCTCCACAGCGGAGACAATCACCTACTATTCCTGTCAGATTGAAACACATCTCGTGGAAAGAGGAAGTTTAAAGGCCGTAATTGGCAGCATATGCTATCTGACGCTAGCGATAAAAAAACCCGGCTTCGCAATTCCTCCCTGCACATAAACACTGCGTCTCCCCCCTCCGCTCCTCTTCCCCGCCACCCCCTGTCCTCTCGCAGCAGACATGGTGACACAGAAGACGCCTGGTGATTTATGATAAGAGCGCCATGGCTGGACTAAACCACTGAGAGGAGACGGGAGGGAGGGAGGGAGGGAGGGCGAGAGGGGGAGGACCTCCTATTCTCCTTAAACTCTGTGCCCGGCGCGAAGCTAGCCGCAGCCAGTTAGTGGTTTCTGGGTATTTTTTAAGGGATGAAGCGAAGAGAGGAACGAAGGGTGAGATGGAGCAGCTCCTTCTCTCTCTCTCTCTCTCTCTCTCTCTCTCTCTCTCTCTCTCTCTCTCTCTCTCTCTCCCGGGCGCGTGCACACGGACACACAGACGTACACACACACGCTGGAGCCGATGGGAGGCGAGGAGAGGAGCCACATCAGAGCTCAGCCCTGCCTCATTATGGATCTCATGGAAACTGTTTCTGCTCAAAGTGTTTCCACATGTGCAGCTCCTGATTCATCCCAACTGCTTTTTTATGTGCATACAGTATTCACACACACACACACACACACACACACACACCCACCCATACACACATTTGCATGCATAAACAGTTATACAGATACACATGCGCCAACACACACACACACACAGAAACATAAATATGCAGAGGCGTAAACATATTAAGGCACATGCATGCACTTCACTGATGTGTTTGTTAACTTTATCAAAACTTGTGAGTTGACAGAAAAAATATCTCAATATTTGTCGATGAATGCTTTTCCATAACTGTGCCCACGAAAGCCATTAGCCTAAATTAGCCAATACACATATCTGGCTGAAATATTTGATCACGTATAATCCGGTTTACTACTGTTTCATTCCTCAAGGGACTTATTTGTTCACTTCAATTACTCTACAAGACAAACTACTAAATAGTTTAAGAGTCCAAAGCCACATTTCAAAGAAGAACTAGATAAATAGAAGAACTATTGCTGCTTGCGTGATGATGTCTGCTGCACTGAGAATCCTAAAGAAATGAATGTTTTCATGTGTCAACAGGTTCCTCCGACCTGAGCCCGTTCCCCGGTCAGTTCGAGCGCCAGTTCCCGGGCCTCCCCCCGCTCACGGAGACCCGTTTCTCCAGCCCTCGGATGCACTACCCGGCCACCTTCACCTACACCCCGCCCGTCACCTCCGCCATGTCGCTGGGCAGCGCCCACTACCACACCTACCTTCCCCCTCCTTACCCGGGCTCCACCCAGAGCCAGAGCGGACCCTTCCAGACCAGCAGCACGCCCTATCTCTACTACGGCGCCTCGTCCGGCTCGTACCAGTTCTCCATGGTTCCCGGCGGGGATCGCTCGCCCTCCCGGATGATCCCGCCTTGCACTAGCGCCTCCACGGGCACCTCCCTGGTGAACCCCAACCTGCCCAGCCAGACGGAGGGAGGGGTGGACGGCGACGGGAGCCACAGTAACTCCCCGACCGTTCTCAACACCGGAGGCCGTATGGATGAGGCTGTCTGGAGGCCATATTGAAGAAAACCAACGGGGGGGGGGGCGGAGATCGGAAGTCAACTGATGTTGTGGTTTGAAAGCACAAAACCTTTTTTTGTTTTTTTATTGAAAAGGGGATTTTTTTGAGCTCTCATCAGCTATCTCTGCTTTGTACTTGGAAATTAAAGTAGAGATAAAAAGAAGAAAACAGACTCGTATGGACTTGTCTTCCTGGAATGTGTTTTGACCAAGACACTACAAAGGGAGTCATTCTCACAGCAATAATGAGAGAGACATTTTTTGGTTTACTAGGCCCAAGTGGATGAGACATTATTTCAGTTTTATTATAATCCACAAGCTACGGGATGCTTCAAAACAATATTTGTAAAAGACTGCCTCTTTTGTATAGTGTTTGTATTTCAATAAGGCTTTTTGCAGAGCATGTTTTTGTACTACGACAATATCAAGATGCAAGTTAGGCACTGAGTAGCACGTGATGAGAGTGACACATATGTTACCTTAAGTGGTACGGACAGTAAATTTGCTTTAAAACCAATTAATTTAACTTGTATATTGTGGGTGAAACGTTGATGTAGATTAAGGCGTTTTCTTAGTTTTAACTTATAAAGCCATAAATTATGTATTGTATTTGAAACTTGAGTCAAAGAAGTGTAATCTGAATATTTTTGATGCATCTATATGACTTAAGTTAAAATGATTTTTTTTTTGATTGGTAATTTAAGAGAGTGAGAGGTTTCATTTTTTTTTTTTTTTTTTTTTTTTGTAGTACCCAAAGATTTAAATCGTTTCGAATATGAAATGTAATATCCAAAGAGTATTGCAACATGTTTCTTCTGGTGTGACTTCCACTTCAACTGCTCCAACACGTCAAGAGCCCGACATCCTCGCTTAGACGCTGACACACATTTGGCTCGGAATCAAACCTTTATTGGCATTTATTGAGCAATAACTGGTGTTGTGCCTCTTGGCAGCAATGATTATTATCCGTTGGGGGGGGAAATTCTGCTTGATTCCTTTGGTTTGTCTAGTCTGACATGCGCACAGATATTTGTGTATTTCATTGTCCAAATAAGAAATGGTACATTTACACATGAACTGACATGTTTCAGCCCAAAGATTATTCTGTCAACGCGCCTAGTTGGTGCTCCGAGTGCGCTTCCAAAGCAGCCGGTCAGACTTTACGGTTCACTTATTTTTACGATACATCAACTCCTCAGGACTGGAATAATCCCTGGATGATCTCCAAATTCCACAGATTTTGGTAAATCTGCACCTTTTTTTTTTTTTTTTTTTTTTCATATCCAGTCCGGCTGAATCCTCTGTCAAGATTATCGGGGGGAAAAAACATGCCAATATCAATATGTGCAAGAGATGGCTTTGAAAAAGTTTGTCTTAGTGTGTGACACACACGGGTACTTTCTTTGTTTGTTCCTTTGCTTTTTTTTTTCCTCTTTCAGTCTCTGAGACTGGAAAGGAAATCTCACAGCGAGAGACAAACGAGACTGGGACATTCCTTCTGACAATTATTTATTTCCCCCTTCTTTTATTTTATTCTTTTGCTTTCGCTGACATGGTTTTCCTAATAGATTTGTATCGTCCACGATCTAAAAAGCACCAGTATGAAAGGACGTCTGATATTTTCCCATTTTTTTTTTTATTTAGGAGTTGAAGTTAAAGGAAAAAGTGCAAAAAAAAACACACACAGAGGTGATTGGATGCAGCTGCTGGCAGCAAACTGGTAACCAAAAAATATGGGAGACTTGTGTATGTTTGTTTCATAAAGCACTTATTTCTTGTTTTATTTCTAGCAGCACTTGCGGCGGGCTGCCAGCAGGGCTCGTGGTTTTGGTCCTCAGTGCCGATATAACGCCACTGGAGTCTCACACACACAGAATGGATAACACTTGGCCAAACAAGCCATTTTACATTGGAGTTGAATCTGATCTCACAAGGCAGTTGGTATTTGTTTGAAAAGAAAGCATTTCCCTTGCTTTCATGCAGTATGATATTCAGTGCATGAAGGTAATATAATAACCCAATTTTGAAAAAGCTGAGAAAAACACGGCCCCGTCCAAGGATCAGACTTCAAGCTTTCCATCGAAGGTTTGCACGCAGTGCCTCTCTTCCAGCCTCTGCAGAGGATGTTCTGAACTCACTTAATGGAATTGAACATGTCACACTACATTTCCCCCGACTGCTTCGGCCCAAACGAAGTCTCTTTGCTGTTACAGTGTAACATAAGAAAGCAAATAAAAAACCTTTTCGATCGTCGTGATTTTATAGCTTTTCCTCCCCGTTACAGATGTATTCAGTGTCTCCATAGTAACTCTGCACATCTGTTGGAATTTATTTAATCTGCTTTTTTTTCTTTTCCAAACTTTGAACAGGAAATGGTCTTTTTGAAAACTGTTTACACATCAACGCAGCACTGACATCCCATGTTGTCCTCATCTGCTTTTGTTTGTGTTTTGTTTCTTCTTCTTCAGTAAACACGGTTCATCCCTTCTTTTTTTCTTCTTTCCTTCGGTTAAATGTTGCGTACGAACCTTGTATTATTTAATGATCAACATGTATGATATCCAGGAACCATACCTTACCCTGCTCTTATGTAAAGTTTACTCGTTATGTCTTTTGTTGTGCTTCTTCTCTCATGAACTGTCAGGAAAATGAAATTAATGGAGACTCCATTGGTAGCTGGTACGTTTCATAAAGATCATCAAGTGAGCTTTTGTTGTTGTTTTTTTAAAAGGGACAAACAGACCTGACAACAGTGAGTGAAATTGGCATTGTGATTGTACATTTTGTTTATTTTAAGAATAAAATAGGAATTTTGTAACTTAATTCTTCTCCTCTATCTATTTTCATTTAAAGCCCCCTCCTCCACTAAAAACATGCTGTTTTCCTTTCTCTTACGTAATGACGTGTGTTGTTGGCGTGGCATGCTATTTTCACCGACAGTGAGTATCATCATCATTTAAAATGCAGTAAACAGTTAAATGTGTCTTTGTTTTACATGGACCAATGGTGTGACTGTCTCAGGGCGGCTTCAATGAACTCAAACTTTTATAAAGTTTATAAAGAAAGACAAAACAAATTGCAGATGGATACCTCAGGCATCATTTTGTGTCTATTTCAATGAATAGAAATATTCTTTTTTCATTTGCTGAAAACTATGTCCTCCGGTGCGACACCATAACCTGATTTTAAATTGGGCAATTCCATGGACAACTTTATTTAGTTGAAGGACCCCATTCAGATGTGTGTTACTGAAGCCCCCTGTGAAGCCCATGACGTTTTCTTTCCTTAGTTCAAAAGTGTGTCGTACAAGCAGAGTTCAACAGGCGGTTCCTCGCGTTCATCTGCTTGAAGGTGGAACGTTTTTATGTTTTTTTTGCTTACCTTAAAAACAATTTAAGACGTGTAGGTACGAGCAGGATTTGGTGACACAACTCACAACTATCTAATCAGGTTTTTTTTTTCTTACTCACTTAAGTGTGATGTGGAAACCTGAAGCCTCCAGTGCACAAACACTGAGAAGTAGGAGATACCTTTTTGTCCAGGTTTTTAAATTTACAATATTTACATATTGATAGAATTTTATTTTTTGAAAGAGGGAGAAGTGTGTTAAGATTTTAAAACCCCGCTGCCGATTCCCATTTAGATATAAAGGTCCACCACTGAGCACACTCTTCAGAACGTCACATCACTTGTTTAAAGGGGTCACGTCATTAAAAACTCACTTTTCATTGTGCACATGCATTTGGGTATCTGGAGTTCCTACCAACCCACAAACTACAAAATAAAACAGTCAGTTTTTTTTGTGGGCTGCCTGGATCAGAAAACATGTGATTCAACAAGCTCCTCTTCCTATGTCACGTGGTTCATTAGAATATAAGGCCCTCCCACCTGAGTGTCTCCTCCCACGGCTCGAGAACTACCTTTGCAAAGGTGCACCAAATGTTTCATGCAAGACAATCAGCAGACTGAGCTGGGCTTAAAGAGACAGGCGCGAAAACGGAGCGTTTCAGACAGAGGGTGAAAACAGGTATATTCAGACAGACAATATTAGAAAAATAATGCATTTTTTGGAACATTAAAGCATGTAAACATGTTCTAGTATAAACCCAAAAAAGTATGAACCTGAGAATCAGCATGATATGTCCCCTTTAATCTTTTCTGTAACAAGCAGATTTGCGCGTACGAAACCCATTTAGCGGTGTCATCTCTGGTCTGCCGCTCCGTCTGCACCAACATTGTCTTTGGACGGGGGACTGAGGCGGACTGGGGGCCCCGGCACGCTCAGCCAGACTACTACTGCCACTGCCGCTGCCATGGCTTCATTTCAAAGGTACACTGGGAAACCAGAGAGATGGAGACAGGAACAGAGACAGGGAGACCCAGGGAAGCTGTTTTACATTATTCCAAGACATAATAGAGCCAATCTAAGTGTGCGCACACACACACACACACACACACACACGTACACATGCTGAAATAGAGACGAGAAGGAGAGCTACACCATCCCTTGTGTTTTTTCAATGTTCAGATTGGGAACATTCTCGGGATTTCACTGAATATAGATTGCGTGGAAAAAGCTCCCGCTGGTTTCAGGTTCACGTTTCGCAGCGTTCTTAGCCATGTCTAGCAATTATAATAATGAACTCGGGACGAGCAAAGGGACCCAGACACCCAGAGAAATTAGCATAATGTCCTGCACGCACGGGAGAGACAGCAGAGCCGAGGCAGACTCCTTTAAGAGGGCTCGGTATGGAGCTTTTGTCCCCCCCGTTGAATTCGGCGGTTGCAGAATGATGCCAGCGATGATGTGCGCTTGATTTTTAATACCAGCTTGTAATGTAGCCTTTGCAGCACAAGGGAGACTGCACTCTCTTACATATGTTATGCAATCAACCGAGAAGAATACAAGCAGGGGTTTGTGATGAGACAGACCCACTTCAATCTGACGACTGTGCACACACACACACACACACACACACACACACAGCTGACAGCCAATATACAAACTGTTTACTTGACCTTTACAAAGGTTTCAGAGTAGCAGCTCAGGCGGGAAGTGATCCTCAAGGGCCCCATAGTACTCAGAGAGCTGTATATCTCTGCCTATGTTTCCGTCTCCACTAACAGGGCTGTGTGTGCGTGCATGCATAGCTGCGTGCATGTGTGTGTGTGTGTGTGTGTGTGTAACTTTTCTGCAGGAATCCCTGCATCTTGATTTCTCATCTTGTCCCGAGATAAACTCAGGGTAAGGGACTCTCCAGTGTGGGCCTGGACTGTTGAATCAGCATGAAGCGCTGACCTGCCTGAACCTTTCTAATCTGATGTCATCTGATCTTCACCAATGGCAACGGGCCACCTTAATGTCTCAAAGTAGGACCGTCCTTGAGCTCAGACCATAAAACACACGGGATTGATCTTAATTTGATGTGATTGTAATTGAGCTACCCCCCCTCCAGCTCCAGGAGAATTCAAAACTGATTCAACAATAACTGTGTACTTTGGCGCACTCTAGTGGTTTTCTTTCTTTTTTTTTAATATTTAACCTTAGGGACCAGGGGGAGGGGCCCACCCACACTGTATGGTGTTCCACACTGCCAAAGGCAGCCTGGATGAGGCCAAACTAGTTAGTGGCAGTACTCCTATACTGAAGGTCCAACACCCCACGTTTTGTCCCTGCGGACCTCAGCCTGCACAAGAGGTTTTGCTCTATAACTGAACGTCAGATATGAAAAGAGCCTCACCCTCACAGAGAGGGGGGGGATGGGGGATGTAAACGACGACTTGTCTTCTTGTCTTTTGACCCGTAATAAAAGAAATGATCATTTGGCAGGCGCTCTGCATCCAGCAGCCCAGAACCCTCACAGACATGCTAGGTTGTAAGGCGGCCCGACATCCAGCACCAGGATCCATTCATCACTAGATTAAAGCGCGCCCCGTGTCTTCGGCCCACTTTGGAAACATTTGATTCCACGAAACCATTTGCCGCTAAGTGAAACGCAACGCAGGGAAAAGTGCACTTATGAAACATAAAAAGCCTTACATTTAATGAGCTCTGCCAGTTCAGATTATGCAATCTGATACGCGGCCACACCGCCTGAAAGAAGAAGAAAAAAGGAATTACTGTGAAAACGCGAGTGTCAGGACCATGGACAGCGACCAAACACAGTAAACAAAAGGCCTCTTTGTCCAAGGCCTCCGCTTCATGTCAGTGTTTCAAATTATACACCATCTCGACTGTCAAAAAAATGGCAAACTGTTGCAGCACGACTGAGTGTACAGAACATAAGACAGGATAAACCTCCGCTCGGTGCCAAAATATTCACGCAAAACAGGCCTTTTTCCATAGGTTTCAGCCAGGCAATAAAATTTCAAAAATTTTCGGGCAGGGGCCCCATCTTTGCCTGAAACTCAAGCATGAAGGAGCCCTATGTGTTCTTCCTGTCAGATGAAGGGCTGCTCAAATTGTATCATGCGAGTGTTAATTGAGAACTAATGGACTGGTAATTCAGAGCAGCGGAGATCCAGTTCACCGCCGAATGTCACACAACACTGGTGGCGTTTAGATCACGTTGGGGCTTTTTTTGGAAAATCCGCCACACGACTGTAGCCATCAGGGGATGCCAGGCTGAACGGAGGAGGGGGGGGGGGGGGATGCCCGCCATCATGTCTGGTTCTGCTTTAGACATTCAACCCCCCCCCCCCCCTCACCACCACCACCCTCAGTCTCCAAGGATCATAACTCGTGTTAGAGGCAGGTTTTATGGTTTATGACTGGAAAATAAAATGCTGCATGCTTCCTGCAGGCGAAGCGGTGATTTACAACTATGAATGATAAAGTGAGCGCCCGCCCGACGGCGCGGATGTGTGAGGGCTGCTGAGGATCCAGACATGTCCGACATGTGGATGTGAGTGTGGTCGTATAAGCGAGTGTGGTCGCCACAGTGCGGTTATATACATTGGAACACAGCGTAGAGGGGGGGGGGGGGGGAGTTCTGGCTCACTTATAGGTATCAATACCTGACATCATCATCTCACATAATTAGCACGGTGTCCACATCCTTCTCCAGTGACCATGGGTTATTTCATGTGGTCCAACAACTGGAACCGAAACCTCTAACCAGTAAATCTAACCAACAGCGTAAATACCTCCGGGGCTCTGCTGTCTGCAGACATGGTTACTCATTTCAACTACTCCTCTCCAAAAAAGCCAATCAGATGTGTTTATTGTTATCTTCTGCCTAAATGTGGGGCCTGATTATTTTAAATACACAGAGAAATGTCTTGGATCACCTGGCTCCGAGCTCAAACGGGCCACGCTTCAGGCCGGGACCGTCCCGTCCCAGCCTGCCTCCACGCGGCCCTACCTCTGATCTAAGACAGGGACCGCCGTGTGCCAAGAACTCTCTCTGGTGAGGTCGTCAGTCTTACGCCCAAACCGCAGGCGCGCGCCGGGCAGATCAATAATCCCCATCATGCCTCACCACAAGTCACTCAAACCTCCAAGGGCAGGCGAGCGGAGGAGGATTGTGGGGGACCTGCCGAGAATCTGATACTCTCTTAGATGCTCTCTGTCTCCAAGTGGAAGACATGAGGACTCGTCTTCCGCAGCCCCGTCTGCTCTTTTTAAACACGATCTCCTGTTATGACATGGTTCCTGACGTTGTCGGCCGTGCTCTGATTAGATGCTTCCCTCTCAGGCCTGCGGGACGTCAGCCGTCACCTTCTCATAAAGGTTGACGTTGAAGTCGCATGTCGGTCGTTACCCAACAACGAGAGTTAGCGATCGGACGGCATTTTTGTGCACGTCACATAAACTGAGCAAGGACACAAGTAATTTCTGGCCACCATCTTTGTTTCTATTACGACAAAAGAGGAACAAAGTAAAAAAAATCTCTTCTTCTTCTGGAAATACTTTCAGTACGTGTTGTTAAACAACCTTCAGAGGCATTCATTCAGAGGAACAGACGGTTAGCGACTGTAATGATAGCACAGGAGAGGCTCACACTGGTGTTAGCTCTCGTCTATGAACGATCATTCTAAAAAAGATGCAGAACAGGATATTGCATGAGATTAAAAAACAAATGGAGCCCTCTCTGCTGCTCTTGCATTTAAAGGATAATACGGGGTTTCTACTGGAAATAGCGGTACAGTGTGAGGTAAAACCAAACTTCACCTCGGGCTGAAACATATGTGTCCGTCTCCTGGGTACAATATGCAGCGGCTAAAGGAGCGCCGAGGTCTCCGTAATGCAGTATTTCTTTAACTATGGGCCTGGCCCTTAATTGGATCACAGGTCTGTTTCTGGTGGGTCCTCGCGCCGCCAAACGCACACCAGTTTGTTTTAATCACCTCAGGTCTCAAAAGCGAGGCTCAATTTAGACAATTTATGCCTGAGCTGAAAAGGTTTAGTAAACCTGGCTATAAAAGTGTGTGTGTGAGTCCCCCGTCAGCCTGTATGGACTCCCCGTGCTACGGTGGCCAAGCCAAGCCCAGCGACTGGTAGATCCACTGGGAGTGTAATAACAGATTAATGTGGCGTGCCAGGCCCCACGACCAGACGTGTTTGACGTTAATGCTCCACTGTATATTATCCAGCTCGCAGAAATGTTGGATGTGAGCGATGGGATCCAAGGACAGGGATGTTTAGGTACTAATTACCAAACAGCAAGGCACAAGTCTCGCTCCATATTTCCTTACTCCTGTGGAAACACTAGGCAGGCTCCATTTATTTTTCTTTGACTGTTGTTTCTGGCAAGGCCGCGTCTCGGTAAACACCACTCGCCCACCATTGTAAATCCGACAGGCGCAGATCTTTCAAGTTAGACTCCTTTGAGGAAAAATGGAGACGGATCGGATGGCGGCGCTCGGGTTTTCCGTCTTAATGAGAGAGTGGAGAAGAGGGATGGCGTTTGATCCCTGGCATGGAAGCCTCTATTTAAGCCTGTCAACGGTCATCACTCTCTCTCTCTCTCTCTCTCTCTCTCTCTCTCTCTCTATCCTTCCTTCTCTCTCTCTCTGTTATGGATGGAGAACCAGACCTGCACCACTGGATTTGATCAACTCAGTCAGGCACACTTAACCCTTTTCAGGACCGCGATCCAGGTCTCCACCGGCTCCTTTCGCTATCGCTTCACGATGGCCTGCGATGTATCAGTGCTGATTGATCACCTAGCTGGGGAACGCGGAAAAAAAAGAAAAGGAGGCAGAAGCAGATCTGTGAAAATATTATTTTATTTGTGGAGCTTCACAATGAGCAAGGCCTCTCAGTCATCATGCTCCGATTTCATATTGTATGTTTTGTCCAAACCACACAAGGTTCTTCAAGGAAGTCTCGCTGTAGTTGCAGCCTGACGCCGGGCCAAAGACGATAAGCCCCAAGACAAATTTCCATCCACCACTGCGTGGACAATGAGACTTTTTGAACTCTAGCCCCCGTGGATGTTGATAGGCTCCTCAGAGCGGAGGAAATGTCTCTTTGATGAGGGGGCTGGAGGGCAGGGCTCCTGACCGTCGTCGACCATTGCAGCACTAATGGCTCTACCTAATCAGGCCTGATTGGTGCCGCAAAATAAATACTCTCTCCGTTCATAATATCATGTGTAACTTTAGACAAAATCAATACCTATACTGAACACTAATAGCTAGAGGCAGAACAAATGCTCTGGCTGCAATACATTTTCTTTTTTTTTATCCATCAGTGACATTGGCATGGATTTTTGATTATTCCAAATAAAGGCACATTAGTTGAGGGTTTTTCATGTCTTAAAAATAAGCTCTTAAATATATATTTATATATATATATATATAAAATATATTTTAAACAGATTCATGCATGCAAACGAATCAGAAACAAGCTTTGTTCTGAGCTATCAATATCCTCATCAGCTAAATCATCAAGCATTTAAACTTTACCTATTAAAATCAACCTTTCTTTCAAATCAATCTTTCAGGAGCAGGAGTGAAACTCAAGATGCGTACAAGCTCAAGGAAACAAAACAAATACAGCCACGCCTACAGTAGTGACAATCAAAATGAAATCTGCGGGATCGCAAACAGGCACATTAAGCGAAAAACAATTAGCGCCAATCATCAATCATAGATGGATCAAGGTGTCTCCCTCCGGGAGCCAAAAGCGTGATAATAAACACTGGAGTCAGACGAGACTTCTGTGGGCTTTAGGAATAAATAGAGAGAACGACCCTGACATCAGCAGCTTGTAAAAATGTTTGGCCGTGCGGACCGTTGGAGGACGTATGAAAGAGAAGCTTTGTGTTGTGAGGAATAAATAACAGACTGACGGGGGGACACAATCGTTTGAGTGAGAGTGTCGTGTCAGACGTTTTCACAGCAGCAAACTTTGAATGTGGTCTGAAACCTGTGGATTGCGTTAAAATGTGCCTGATTTACCGTCCGCTCCGCGTCTGTTTCTGCCATTGCGACACACGTGTAGAGCTGTAAAGCAGCAGGCCTGTAAGCCACCCCTTAAAACACAGACGTCTGCAACGTCTGACACGACAAAAAATATTCCTGGTTCCTGACAATGCCACGAAAGAAGACTCAAAAAAAAAAGGGGGGACAGTCACATGTATGTATATTTTTCGTGTTGTGTTACTAGTTTCTCTTGTTTCAGCTCGGGGTCGGTTGGCGAAGTTACTTGGCCAATCTCCTCGCCACGTCCTTGTAGGCGGTCTCGATCTCGGAGTCAGCAGCGCAGGTGTTAGTGAATTCGTCGCGCGTGTAGGCGTTCTTCAGATACCGCCACACCCCCGACATGTCGGAGGGGATGTCGTAGTTGCGGTACTTCTTAGCGACCACCTGGGAGAGAAGGAAAACGCCGTCACTTCAATGTGGACTGGAGACAGACTTGATTTATTTTGTCAGACATTTCAAATCCAGTCTTATAAGTGTACTATCAGTTTACTGCGTGTGCAGTGCATTCAAGGAGGTATTTTAAGAAAAATATATATTTTTTAATTGCGCAATGTTTCCCCTCAGCTACATGTGGAGTAAATTAATTTCAACAACCCTCTGGGCGTTTCCTGTGCTGCGTATGTTCAGCTAAGTGAGCACTAGCGTGTTTAAGAAAGAGTTCATTCAAATGAACTTAAACTAAGTCTAACGCCACGAGCTGCTCTGTGACGCTAATGCTAACAGCATGCCATCTTATTTTAAGGAGTTAGCATGCAACCGTTTTGCTAATTAGCGCCAAACACAAAGCTGCAGCTGACTGAGGCTGACTGTCATGAGTTGAGCTGGTATCTGGTTGTAGACCTGCAGGTGGAACACTCCCGTCTTTACCTTGACTATGTGCAGTTTAGGCAGCAGGTTGCAGTCTGCGAGAGTGAGCTCGCTGCCGTCGAGGAAGCATCGGTTGGAGCCCTTCTCCTCCTCCATGCTGTCGGCATCGATCTCATCCGGCAAGGTGCTGTTCAGGTAGTCATCCAGCTTCTTCAGGGCCTTGGTCAAACCTTTCTCTAGAACTGAGCACACAAGTCACACACATAAGTACAATACTCTTACAAGGTGTGTGTGTGTGTGTGTGTGTGTGGTGATAATCTCACTAGGTGGCAGCACAGCAAAATAAAGCAAGTCTCAAATACTGGACTCTGCTACTACCTAGTGGAGGAATTTAATAACAGCTGTCATATATTCCTTTTTTTTCTGTTGCATGTGACTATGAGAGTGTAAATGGCACAAAACGAGCAGCCCACCGGCGTTGGCCTCTGGTTTGGTGTTCTTGATGTAGGCTGAGAACTTGGCGAAGATGTCGTTTCCAGCTGTGTTCGACTCCCTCTGCTTGGCGGCTAGTTTGGGATACCTGAGCAGACGGGGTGGGGGAGCAAAGTCGGTAGACGCAGTCAGAGACGCAGGCAGAACAAAACCATCTGGATAGCATTAACACCTGGACTGGAGCTCAGCTCAGACTATAAGCATGTTACACACTCGCACCGAGTTGGCCGGCCGCCCCTTAAGCGCTCTCACACTAAGGCCCATTTATAATGCAAAAAACTTTACAGGCAGTAAAAGAAAGATTAAGTTGATCTGACGGTTTTCTCTGCAACTGCTCGCACACGGGCTCGTTTTTTTTTTCTCTTCTTCTTGGGAATGAAAACGTGTCTTCATTTTTCGTCAATAACACAAAAGCTGCAGCACAATAAAGCACATACAGTTACAGTGTGTGTGTGCCTGAGACACATACGTACTCATTCACAAAAGATTTACCGCAGCCATAAACAACAAAACAGCGATATCAGTTAACATCGGCCCGCATCAAATACAGCACAAATTCTCTTTTATTGGGCTTGGAACGTTTCCTGTCCTTTCAACAGTGTCGCTGAAGTGAAATAAATCAGCGTGTGTGTAGTCAGCGATACCCTAAACTACGTGTTGTAAAACCTTCCAGCTGAATTACTTTGGAGGACTGAGCATCTCCTCCAGGAACTCCTCGATCTTGTTGATATCGGTCTTCACTTCTCCGTTGAAGGTCAGGAAAGGAGGGTGCGTCCCCGGAGCCAGGTTGTGCAGATCTGCCGGCTTCCTGCAGAGACAAAACGCAGAGGTAGAACTGGTGTGTGATGTCTTTGTCTTTGGCTGGAATCTTGCGTTTCCGTGTACCCCTAAAACCGTCCTGACCTTTTGAGGTCGACGGTGGTGACGTTGAACACGACTCCTTTGAGCCAGAGGATCATGAAGAGACGCTGAGAGAAGGGACAGTTGCCGATGCTTTCCCCGTCGTTGCCGGCCTGCACGCAAAACAAGACGACAGAAAACAAGTCAGACAAGTCACTCGTAGTGGAAATAGCCAAAGAGTTGAGTCAGCACATGTCTGACATCAAGAGCTGCATCGATTAGGTGACGAACAGAAAAAGAATCATTTGATGGCGCCCGGCTCTAAAACGTGTTTTTCCGTGGTTGGACAAAACAAGACATCTGATGAACTGTGCTGGACATTTTTCACTGTTTATCGACGAGTTAATGGAGAAACTAATCATCTAATGAATCGATAATGAATGTAGTTCCCCCTACATGCTACACCAGTTGGTCACAGGGTTGACAACCTTGCTACTAACAATTAAATACATATTGAATTTAGCTGAGTGTTATCTGTGATTTATATTTGACCAGTAAGGTCGTTCAGGGAAAACACTACGCACACGCACATAAATACGTCACCCTTAAATCCCTGATACAAAGGACAGAGTGGAACCAAAAGTACACTCAGTATTATGTTATGTGTACTATATGGTGAGTACACTGGTGTGCAGCGCTGTTGTAGTACTTGAGATCTGTCTTGGTCTCGAGACCACTTTATGAAGGTCTCGGAATCGGCCAAGACAAAGGGGACTCTGGATTTTATTTCAAGACTACAGCTGTGGGGATATCACTAAACTGACTTGGTCTCAACTCCTCAAAGTGTTCATCTTGCTCTTGGAACAGCCGTGGCTCAGCGGTAGAGCAGGTCACCTTCCAAAATTGAAAGATTGGCGATTCAATCCCCGTCTCCTCCAGTCCGCAAGTCCACTGGGTCTTGGTTTTAGGGGGATCTTGACTGCAACATATTTGTCCGAATTGGTTTGGAAATAAGTTCATCCATGAATCCAGAATGTTTAATCCTTTTAAAATAAAGCATGCAAATGACACAATACCATTCAAAAGGTTGCCTCTCCATCGTTTACTCGTGAAACACGTGGCGAGATCGTGTGTCGGCATGTATGGATACACAGCAGAGCATCGGCAAGTGACACCTGACCCGCATGGCCCAGCTGAATTATACATAGTGATTCCATCACCTGGTTCACTGGCCGACGGGGCACAGACCTGCAGGGTCAGACCTGTAGGTCTGCCGTCACAGTGAGGTCCACAACACGCTGCAGAATAAGTGCAATGACCTCAAGGTCAACAGAGATTTGCCTTCGTTTTTAATACGTCAATGATTCGGAAATTAAACTGCTCTTCAGTGCCGTAATTTCTATATTTGATGTGGCTAATAACACAAATGACATTAAATGATTGACTTGGAAGCTGCACCAGTGATAAAAGATAAACAACAGAAATCATTTTGCCAGTGAGTTCATGTGCCCGGCGGCAGCCTACACTGCTCCTCGCAAACACCAGAAAAACACAGCTGTCAGTCTAAAAGTAGCTGAGCCAACTGTATGCACAGCAGCCATTGATGCCCAGTGCTGTCGTGCAGCCCGGGGCGCATGTGACGCTCCTGTCCGTGCATTGTTATGGCTTCGGCTCAGCGGTAACACAATACGCATGCCGCTGATAATGGCCAATCAACATCTAGAACACCGGGGGACAAAAGCTGTCACACACACACACAACTGTGCCTGTGGGCACAAGGAGCGGGAGTCCGATGATGAGAGGGGTCCACTGGAGGCAATGTCATCACATGATCCAGTGCATACATATACATGTATACTTTACTACAGCTGGGTTAGGGTGCAGGTGTTAGAGCAGAGTTATCATCTTCCACAAGGTTTGGGGACTAAATAGAGAGAGACAACGTAGAATCTGAATGAGGATGATAAAAATACTGGATCCCATGATGCAACCAATCGTCTTTCATTGGATAACCCAGATATATTGAGATGTATGTTTGAACAGTGGCTGAGGTCGGTTAACGGAGGTGCAACCATGGAGGATAGCTCTCTGTCCATCCAGGTCACATCTCAGATGGCAGCATGAGGGGAAAATAACTAATATCTACGATGGAAACCACACACAAGGCCTGTGCATCAAACTCTAAAGGACTACACATGTCACACACATAGAGCCAAACATGAGTGTGCCAAGAGTGACAGCTTTCTACATGGAAGACAGAACACTAATTATCTATAGCGACAGCGTTTCGCTTTGTAGAAACAAGAGTTCGATGTACTGAAACAACACTGTTATAATGGCAATACAAGCCGAGCGTCGGCAGACTTCCCAGCCGACCGGTTTCCTCGGAGGTGGATTGGCAGAGAGCGGCGGCCTCCGCGCCAGCTAATTGGGTCAGTGCGTCCAGGCAGCACACACCAGCAATGAGCTCCTCCACCTGCTGCTTCCCTCCCACCTCACCTAGCCTCAGGTATTTTTCATCTTGCCTCTAACATTTCCCACTGGGCCTCCGGTGCATCTTGTCGTGGAGAACGAAACAACACTGCAGACCGGCACTTGTATCATGTTTGCTCTATTTTTGGGAGATAATCTGTCAGGGATACTAAAGAGCAGAGTGGCTGATTCAACTGATGAAGAGCATTAGCCTGTCATGCACTTGCCTGTTAAAGTGTAATATGGAGTAACGGCCCACTATCAGCAAGCAGCTTCAGTATCACTGTCACAACAATCCTGGGTCAGCATAGAGAACAGGGTGCCAGTGCCACTGTAACTCTACCTCTACTATTGAGTTACACAAGCTTTCCACAACACACAGCCGTGCACTGAAGTCCTGCTCATATATTGACTCTATCCTACAATAAAACTTAACTTCAGAAAAATACCGTAAGCATAGTGGAGTCTCTGTCTTACCTTGACAAAAAGCTCGATATCAGGGTCTCTGTCCTGACTGTTTGAGGACATGGTGCCTGGTTTTGGCTGTCACCTTGATTCTTTTTGTATTTGAACTAAAGTCCTTTGCTTATCCTTGAAAGGTCTACATTCTCCAGAAAAACTGATGCAAAAAAAAACCCCCCCAAGATATCTTCTGTGAGATTATCTCCGCTGTGATCCGTTAAGAAGCCGCGTTTGTTTTCTAGTCCCTGATTCGATGATCTCCGCCACCTCTTGGTCCTGCGAAGGCCGTCTTCCTTGTTCGGTGTGTCCTGTCCAGGTGGCAGGTAGAGCCCTGCGCTCTGATTTAGAACCCAGATGGAGAGCAGAGCTGGCTCTCACTGACACAAAGTGGAGAACAGGTGTCAGTCTATAACCCGGGGGGTGGAGCCCCATCCCTCTCTTCCCACCGCTGCAACCAAACTCCCCTCCAACACACACACACACACACACACACACACACACACCTCGACCATCGCCTCCTCTTCTGTCTGTCTCTCCTAAACTGGTCACCTCACTTTCTTGTTTTTCTTTATATATAAAGAATAAATATAACATGGCATTTGTGGCGTTTTTCTTTAAATCTTGAGAGAGCAGCAGCTTTTTATTTTCATGTTCACATGTTTGGCTGATTGAGGCAGGTTATATTTGATCACCAGCAGGAGAGGCTTTGGTTTTATGGCCAGAATCGACGTTTGTTTACACAAAGGGCCTAAGTAGGGCAACAAAAATGAAGCAGGTCTGACTGCCAACATCTTCATCAGCACACACTGAAGAACCTGAAGGGGGGCCCTCTCTGTTTACTTTGTTCGGACGGGTGCAGTGCTCTGAATAAAATCTCTCATCATCTGCAAATTTGAAAGTCAGATGAATGAAGAGAAAGAGAGAGAGAGAGAGAGAGAGAGAGAGAGAGAGAGAGAGAGAGAGAGAGAGAGAGAGAGAGAGAGAAAGGCTCCAGCTGGTTTCTAAAAATGTATTCTATTCATAGAGCAGCCCCCTCTCCTGGCTGACGGGCCAACATGCAGCACAAACCGATTACTGAGCCGCGAGGAGGAGTTCATTGTCAGTGGCTGTGAGGAAACATGCTGAGGGCACTCAATAGGCCTCACAGCACCCACATAATGAAAACAATACATGACAATGAACTGTCTATTCAGATTCAGATCCAGCATCAATAAATACAAACTTTTATTTCATGTGACTTTAGTTTCTGTTTATCAAAAGAATTTGGAGAAATTGTCAAAAACAATCAATTTTCATTATCCCACAATGAAAATTGTGAAAAAGTGAACAAAGGATTTTAGAATTATTTGCAAATTCATTGAAAATAAAAAACCTCAGTCTTGTAACTCAGCGCAGGAGCCTCCCACTTCTCTCGCTCTCCCCTTTGAGACGTTCCTCCAGCCTGATTGGAGTCCACCTGTGGTTAATTCAACTGATTGGACACACCTGGTCTGGTCTCACAGCTGACGTAAAAGAGCAAAAACCAAAGCCACGAGGTGCATTCAGAGCTCAGAGATGTGATTGTGGAGAGGCACAGATCGGGAGAAGGCTACAAAAACAAAATACTGCAACATTGAAGGTTCTCAAGGCCTCCATAAGACTCTTGATAGAGCTGCACGCCTGGCCTAACTGTCAGAGAAGGCCCTTCGTGGTAAGAACGGTCCCCTGGAACGCTCCACCGATCAGGGCGAGTGTCCAGACGGAAGCTTCTCCTCCGTTAAAGACGCATGAAAGCACCTTAATGATTCTCAGACAGAGAAACTAGACTCTCTGGTCTGGCCTGAACTCTAAGCAACAAGTCACCGCTCATCACCTGAGCAATGCCATCCCAACGGTGAAGCCTGGTGGTGGCAGCATCAAGCTGAAGGTCCGCCCTCCAACAGGACAATGACCTTAAGCACAGAGCCGAGACAAAGCATGAGTGACTTTATGTAAATGTCCTTTTGAGTGGCCCAGACAGAGCGCTGGACTTGAACCCTTATCCAAGATCTCTGGAGTTTCCTGGAAATGTCATGTCCACCGACGGTTCCCCATCCAACCTGATGGAGCACGAAATCTCCAAATGCAGGTATGCAAAAAGCTTTTCTGGTCACAACCAAGATGACTCGAGGGTAAATACGGAGTTAAGTATCTGAATACTTGCGTCAATGGGATATTTCAGTTTATCCTTTATAAGAATTTAACATCATAGCTGTATGGTCTTCAAATGCACCGCTGCAGCCAATTAGCTTAGCTTAGCAAAATGACAGTGGAAAACAGCTAACCTGACTCTGTCCAAAGGCCAAGAAATAGTCTTTACCAACTTTGATGCAAAATGATCTAGACATTGCATCATGTAACCATCAACAGAATGGTTAGACATAGTTGATAATAGACTCGTTTTGCTTTCTTGCTGTTAGTTTGATGAGAAGATCGCTCACCCTCCTATTAAAGACTCTATATAGGTTAATTATTGAGCTTCTGGGGGATTTTGTTAACTTGGACCGTACCATCAGGGTAGCAGTTATCCCTGTTTCCAGTCTTTATGCTAAGCTAACAGGCTGCTGGCTGTAGCTGTACATTCACCGGACAGATACAACGGTGATATCAATGTTGTTGTCTCAAGCGTATTTCCCAAAATGTCTAAATCCTTGGTGATCATATAACCATTAAGGGTTTAGAAGAAATGTCCTTGGGGGGTTTTTTGTGTCCTCTTGAGACAAAAGGAAGCTCAATCACTGGCTTGTTGGGCTAATCATTCACCTGAACATCAAACAGTAACTGACATGTTGTATCTTTCCAGAGCCGAAGTGAAGGGAGTGATTGAACTCTCCACTTTGTGTCGACACTTTCCAAATGTGACGGCCCGACCGTCTTCTCGATATCGTACCGTCTACGGTCAATACAGTGTCATCAACGTCTTAATTGTGAGATGATAAATCGGTGACAACAAACCCCAGTAATATGATTATAGGGCCATACATACTTTCATTTTCTACAGTTCTTATCTTAAATGGAGTCGTTATCATACAGTATACAATATTATAAAGATTATAAAACGCTTAGAAGTGGTAGTAGTGATAGCCTGTTCTGCAGCGAACCTGCTTTATCTCAGACGGCAGCGGAAGAGCCACGTAGGGTTTCTGCATCGACAGACAATCCCCCGTACTCCCTCCCTACTTTTATAGCGCAGCTCGGTTTGGTTTATGGTGATTGTTGAAGATTAAACTGTTGGGAAATCCGTCCCACGGGTTGGACAGGATAGAGGGTGGGGTGGTACGTGGAGAAGGGGCCAAGTGTGTTGGCACCTCCATGGTGAACTATGGTCCGTGTTTATCATAATTGTCCTATAACAACATCCAGATAGCGTGTCCCAAATCCCACCGATGTTTCTCAAGAAAACGGGTGAAAATCGTCTGCAGGGACGGAAGAATAAGATTTCTTTATGACTTTATAAAAAGAACAATATTGTTCTGAAGATATGATATTCATGAAATGAAATGTTGGCTTTGGCATATAGCTAATGCTCTTTCTGGAGTCGGCCCCAGTCCCTGTCACAATTATGGGAGGAATGTTTGGATCGCTTCAAGAAAACGTTCCATCCAGTTCAGATTGTAGCAATCACTTTTGTTTGTTTGCAACTCATCTGCGTTGATTGGATACACCCATTCCTATCCGACCACAGCCTTGACTGAAATAATACAGAAGACGATTTAAAGATTTAGCACATAAAAAAGGACGGCTGTCGTTCCCTATTACAAGGCCTTTAGTGAGCTCAGACAGAGCTCCTCGAGCCCAGCCCACTGACTCTCAATCTCTGTTGCCCAATCAGCAAAGTGACCCCTGGGTGTGCTGATAGTAGCCTACACCTCACCGACCGGCTCTATCAGAAAAGCAGCAAAACACACAGTGGGATTTGCTCAGGCATGGAGTTCACCCCCTGGTTTCTATGGTCGTACAGTAAACTAGTTAATTATTACATCAGGCTGCCTCCAGATTAGTCACTGACAAAGCTTCTGATACAAGAGATCACTGCTTCTGACATTTCTTACTGAAACAACACTTTGTCATATTTATATATAATCCTAGAATTATTGTTTTAGTTCATGTGTTTCTAATAACTTGCTTCACAAAGTTTGCTTTAATAACCTTTAAAGTTAGTTAGAGTCTGACTGTATGTGAGAACGCTCTTGAAGCTTTGATTTCGAACACTTTGCCTGTCGCCATCTTGGTGTTTTTTGCAACAACAAGTAACGCGGTGGAGCTAAGTGCATCCGAACGCGGAATAAGACATTTTTAGGTGACCAAAAATGTTAACTTTTAACTGAAAACACTGTGAAAGGGTTCAAGTTTTAAGATGTACACCGGGACAGACACTGTGGTAGCGACCTGTCAATCACAAGGTAGCTCCGCCCTAAAGCATACCCTGCTTTATGGTCTATTGTATTCTAAATGGGACCATAGTTCAGTAAATTAGCATGACATGATTTTTTTTAAAGACTTGAAACTAGAGATTGAGACCATAAACTCATGTTTACAATGTTTACTGAGGTAATAAATCAAGAGAGAAGTAGAGTCATTTTCTCATAGACTTCTATACAACCAGAGGAGTCGCCCCCTGGTGGACATTAGAGAGAATGCAGCTTTAAGGCACTTCAGCATTGGCCTCACTTTACAGAACGGTTACCGTCTGGTTCGGCTTCAAAAGTAAACCATGTGTATACATTGGCTATAAATGAGTTGATGCGACTTCTATTTATAGCTTTTTACATCGTTTTAAATATTCCTGCTTTACGTTTTAATTATTGTATGTTTTCTTATGCTTAATATGACCTGCAAATAGAATCCACAAAGTCAAATTTCTTACTTGGCGACTTATTAAGATCTGGATCTTTGTGAAATGACTTAAACATATCAGTCACTGTTTCAGATTATTTTATAATAGCAACTTTATACTTCAACTCTCCACTAAATTCAGAGTGAGATATTGTACGTTTTACTCTACTAAATTGAATAAGTATTAAAATTAACAATTAAACAAATCAATACATGTAATATTAAATCAATTATGATTGATTATTTATAGGTCAAGATAAGACTTTATTGATCCCCAGAGCATAAATTCACAAGCAGCATATAAAGTAATTCAAATAAGCTCCACCTTTTTAGCAGCTGCAACAATAGTGATGTACACAGTGATGGGATATTCTGCATAATGAGTACTTTTACTTTTGTTACTTTGAGTATACACTTTTGTAATGTTTTACTTAAGTATGATTTTGAATGTGGGACTTGTAGCTGTAACAGTGTGGGCTGTATTGCTGCCTCAGTAAAACATGTCTGAGGAACCAACACTAAAGAATCATTCAGGAGCTGTACAAGAGGACACAAAAGTGAGGGATTCACTGACTTCAAGGAGCTTTTTGGAAAATCTGATATAGAGCCGAGTTCATCACTTATAAAAGGGAACAACTTTACAGCAGCTGCTTTCTGTCGGATGCTTCACGCTGTGAGTATAATGCTGAAGCTAAAAACCTGGGTTGCATGCTCTGGGTCGACCCTGCACAGAGAGTCTGCATGTGCATGTCTTACCTTAACGAACAGAGAGATGTCCGGCTGTCCGGGGTCAGCCGGCGCAGCACTGCTCTCATCCAGAGTGACATTCTCCAGAGTTTTCAGGCTGTAGTCGACGGACTCCTCCGGCGTGGTGTCGGTGCTGGGGAGGGTGTAGGACATCATCATCCCGTCATCTTCTTCCTGGACCCTCGGCTGGACCGGCGGGTCGTCGCACGGGTCTCCGAGTGACTCGGAGGATGCTGAGGAGGCCGACGAGCGCCTGGACCCGTCGCGCGCCTCGCCTTTCACTTCCTCGACCTCCACCGCTGGCTCCGGCTCCACGTTCACCTCTGCCACTTCCTCAGCTTTCACCACTTCCTCAGCTTTCACCTCTTCCTCAGCTTTGGCCTCCTCGTCGTCGCTGGATGAAGAGGACGAGGACGAGCCGCTTCGTTTGTCCTTATCCCTGGTGTCCATGTAGTCCGGAGAGCTGCGCGCTCCCTCCGCAGCGACGCGGACCTGCACCTGGCTGTACAGCGGCTCCTTCGCCTCACCTGGGTTCTCGTGTGCGGGCTCTGGTTTGGGGCTGTCCGCTCCATCGCGGCGCTCTTCATGCGCGCTTCCCTCGTATACTGTGTCATATGCGTTGTCCATGTTTGTTGGCTTTGGGGTAGTTTTTTTTTGTTTTGTTCCTTCTGGGGGACCTGGAGGGTTTCACGTGTTGGAGCGCTGAAGTGGTCTCACAGTCACACAGTCTCGCCTGCCTCTGACTGACTGAGCGTCCGGGCAAATTCCAGCGATAACTCATAGGAGACCTTTGATCCTGCAAGTTAACAAGTGATTTATGCAAAAGCCGAGGCCTTCAAGGGCACATCAGCTCAAATGAAACACCTCTTCAGCGCAGTGAACAGATTTGTTTTGCCCCCACTCTTAATCCACTCAAAGTTGGAACAATTTATAATAATCACAATTTATATTTTATTTTTGAATACAGTATGTTGTATGTGCCCCGTTTATTATTCATTAATAGTTTAATTCGAACCCATTTGTTTAACAGACCACTGCTAGTTATATTTAGCATTATGTCAAAGAATTAGGCAATTTGAAAGTCCACCTCTAATGTGCATATCTTTCTTTTCTCAAACAATGTTTACATGCTTTTATTCAGCCTTCAGAATCGGATCTTTTGAACTGTTTGGCCTCTTTCCTGTGACTCAGTGGGAGGAAAGTGACAACATGAATGGTCTGCACTAGGAAAATGTGTAAAAGGCCCTGGTATCATACAAACACATGCGCGCACACAGAAAATAAATACAAATTGCTCAGTTTCACATAAGTCTTTAATTGCATCAACATGGCAAAGTTAGTTAATTTGTAAATCATATTTAATTTTAAACCCAGGTTAATAATCAACTAAGCTTAACCTGATGTAACATTTTGTTGTTTTCTAACAATTTAAAATGAATTGTTTGAATATATTCTGGATATATTTCATTTCTCTGTCAACGAGTCAGGAGAAAATTATCAGACAACACTTCTCTTTCATAAAACAAGAAAATTAACAATTTCCATATAAATGCTTTCAATTTGTGAATTTAAATTTTGTAAAAAGTCTATATCACAGTGATGTCTGTCATTTTTTGGGGGGCACAGGTCAATGCATCTAAAAGCACAAGGAGAAAAACCAATCGTTTCTGAAAATATTAGAATTTTATTTGCAGATTTGGATTCTACTTGACTTTCTATAATTATACTAATTAAAAAAAAAGCTTTTTGGCAAGAGGCACCTCTTTTTTTTCAAATGGCAACTACCAACAAGAAGTGCAAATTAACCATGACCTAAAAAGCACCCAGCTATACTGCCCCTTCGTTCTGTTTCATTTCTATCCTGTAGTGCAAATCAGTCATGCCGAAATAGTCTTCTTAACAAAGCAACAACAAAACCCTTATAATCCCTATGACGAAATACTGACCCAATAGCAATTGCACTTCACATTTCACCAACAAATGGTTATGACATATGAACACTGCCATCTATTTAGAAAAATGTCCTCCAAACACACATTCTACAAAAAAAAAACAGACTTGACACACAAACGATTGCACACCTTAGAGAAATGTTCTCCGTTAAGTTAAAAGGCAAATGGCAACTCGCTACTAAAGAGCGAGGTCGTGACGTGATGGGCCAATGGGATTATCCTACATGACCAGTAGCCTGGCACGCCGAGTGAGTCTTTAGTGGAACATCTGCTTTCATGTAACATTCAAAAATTACCTCTGGCCAAAACTCATCTTTCACTAAACGGAGTAACCGAACGTAACCTCCGTTCGTTGGCCGTTAGCGGTGCTGCTAACGTTACTAGCTCTCCTGTCAATTTAAACATGGGTTAGATGTTTACAATGCAACATTATCGGAGACTAGAAAAGCATAAATGCCGATGTCCTGATCGCATATTTTACTGAATATTTGAATGTAATAATAACGGGTCCCGGACGGGTCGACAATGGTCCGTTACACCACGGACTTTCACCTTTCAGACTAACAAGTTTGTTTAGAGCATACTGACGCCTCAATTTTGGCCAACAAGGGTTCATACTTTCTAGAATCACAGGCAAAAATCCTACTTTTAACGTTGAAATTTTACTTATAAAGTGACAATGAGGAGACGATATAGGGTGAAATTCACAATCAAAGCAAAGCCACTATAAAGCCCATGTAAAGGTTTATTATCTTGATTAACCCTGCACCAGAAGCAAACCCCAGACATTTCCCTTACACTCAAGCCAGCCAGATGCACATCTGGAGGGGGAGGGGGAGGGGGGGGGGTGCTTCTGGACAGAGCGAACTACCTTGGGGAGCGATACCTCCTCTTCTTTTACGTCTGCCAGCGTTTCCCTTTCTTCCAACTACAGGTGCATGTCCTTTAGCAGCAAGGGCTGAGACATCTCCCTGCTCCCGTGTTTTAGCGGGGGCAGCTGTTTGAGCGTCACTTGTTTTATGTAGATCACCAGAAAGCCCAGCACCATCACCACGCCGAGTAAAGAGCCCACGACGGGGGCGTAGGAGTGGACGTTGACCCTGGGGGGGACGCTGAGCGTGGACGGGGCCGGCTCCTGGGACAGCAGGTCCTGTACGTTTAGGAGGGAGCCGTTGTTCGGTAGAGGGTGGATGGACAGGATGTGGCACATGAGAGGGTAAAGGTCGACGGAGCGCATGGAGGTCTTGAGGTAATTCTGCCGAAAGGCCGGCCCGTGGGCCACAAACACAGGCTGCATGCTGCGTAAGGTGTTGTCGTACCCATGGTTCCCAACTGGAGAGAAAAGACAAGAAATGTATTGGCATGAATACTTCCAAAACTAGACCACTCGCACCAAAACAAATATTGACTGATAAATGGCACTAAAAGGTAAGAGGAGAAATAGTTTCTTAAAAAGGTACCCTGAGAGGTATTTATTTTTCCACTGGTAAAACTATGTAGAAATGTTTTTTTATGTTTAGTTTGTGTTGTATACACTCATGAGGACGCACATGTGCAAGCAGAGTAGCAGCGGAATACACAGTCCTGCCAATTGCATTCTCTCTACTGACCACCAGGGGGCGACTCCTCTGGTTGTATAGAAGTCTATGAGAAAATGACTCTACTTCTCTCTTGATTTATTCCCTCAGTAAACATTGTAAACATGAGTTTATGGTCTCAATCTCTAGTTTCAAGTCTTCTTCAATACAGCATGATGTTCATTTAGTAAATGATGGTCCATTCAGAGTCACATAGACCATAAATCAGGGTATGCTTTAGGGCGGGGCTTACTGTGATTGACAGGTCGCTGACGCTAACAGAGCCATATACGGCGTCTCTACGTCCCTCCTCTGCATTCCAAACATGGTAACTTCCGTTCATTGGTGACAAAGTCAACACGGGCGTAAAGAATGCAGGATTTAAAATGTTTTTTTTTAAATGTCTTTGCAAATGTTTTATGACGAAGGAAATGTATTTAACATGTTAATTGGACCTAAAATATACTGCAAATTGACAACCTAATACAAGAATATAGAAACACCAGATGTGAGACGGCATCAACACAGGAAACAAGCTAGAATTCACCTTCAATTGAAGTAAACGGGGGAGAAAGTGATTATTCACAGAGCACAACTGTAACGTTGCAGGTCGTTGAGCATCGGGGCGATTCATGCACACTGGGTCCATACACTAATATAATGAAGTGCCTTCACCGAGGAGCAGACAGTAACTGCTATAGGTTAATTATCCAGGCCTATTGATCTCTCATAAATCAAACGGCCATACAGTAGAAACTATTTTTTGAGAAGTGTCTGTACTACACGTCTTTATCTTAGCAGTCTCACACCACGACGTCAGTGAGGACAGAGTCAGCAGGTTTTTCCTTCCAGCCACAGACTCCTCCAGGTCATTTTACTGATTAACAAGCCTTCAACAGGAGAGCAGGAACATTAGCTGGTTGGCTGCAATGAATAGCTCCAATACACCGTTTGAGATATCTTATCTAAAGAGGGGGGGGGTTTGAAGAGAATTGAAGAAATGAGTGCACTCTGAGGCGGCGCAAGACAAACACACACACACACACTGCTGCGGTTTCAAAAGGGAAAACCAATCTGACTTTCTTTGTTAATTACAGCTGGTAATACATGAGCTCCTGTGACGCTATTAATAGAGCAGACTGGAGCTGCAACAAAAAAACTGTTTAACGTGTACAGCTACAATCCAGCATATTGTGCCCACACAGCTTCATATGAGGTTTGAACACGTACGCATGAAGGGCCCGGTCCTGTTCTGCATGATGGTCCAGCCTTCCTTGGACTCTATGAGGATGGGCATGATCCTGATGTTGTGTTGATAATGGAAGCGCTCGGGAAGGTTTTCCTTCTTGTACACCACCATGTTCGGGTTCGCGTCCACCAGCTTGCTGTACACCTCGTCAAGCTTCCCTGCAAGACAGAGGAGAAGAAATTATACAACACATTAGTAGGTAGATTTTAGGACATACTCAGGCTAGCTGTTTCCCCCTGTTTTCAGTCTTTATGCTATGCTACGCTAACTGTCTTGTAACAGATCTTCTCCCCAAACAAAAATGTCAAACATTTAATGAACGTCTTGATGGCACTGAATGTGACGAGATGTTTTAAAGTGATACCTTCTTTGGGCAGTAATGCCACCACCGGACTCTTGTCCACCCAGGTGTACAGGTCTCTGCTCACGTACACGTCCAGTTCTATGATCTTGTCGGGGGAAAGCTGCGCCATGCCGTGGTCACTGGTCACTATCAGGTTCACTCTCTGGTACAGCCCCGCCTTCTTCAGCTCGTTGATGAGGAAGCCGAGCTTCTCGTCGATATCGGCGATGACCTTGTCCATGAGGGAACTCTCGGGTCCCAGGCTGTGCCCGCTCTCGTCCGGCTCCTCCCAGTACAGAACTCCGAAGTCCACCGCTTCCTCTTTGGGCGCGGAGAACCACTCGATGATCCGCTCCACTCTGGTTTCAAAGGAGACCGAGGCATTGTACGGGAGGTACCGATTGGGGAACACGCCGTGGATCTTCACGTCGGACCCCGGCCACATCGCCGCTCCGCTCCGCCCTCCAGCTTTCTGGATGGTCACCCAGAGAGGCACCGCCTCCTCCCACCACCGGGACTCGTATATACTGTCTGTCTCCATGGAGAAGGACCGGTTCATAGCGGGGTCGTACATCTCGTTGGCCACGATGCCGTGCGTCTCGGCGTACAGCCCCGTCACCAAGCTGTAGTGGTTGGGGAAGGTTTTGGTGATGTAAACGTTCTCCACGTGCTCCACCATCACGCCGTTGTCAATGAGGTTGTGGAAGTTGGGCGTTGGGACTCTGTTGATGTAGTCCCAGCGGAAGCCGTCGAAGGACAAGAGCAGCAGCTTGGACCGGTCCCTCGCGCCGTGGCTCCCGCGCCCATGTTGGTTCAAGCGATGGAGGGAGACCAGAGGCAGCATCAGGGCCCACAGGAGAACCAGAGGACCGCAGCCTCTTCGCAGCAAGCAGCCCAGCATAGTGTGGTGTGTGACGAGACAACCTACAAGCAAAGGAAGAAGTCAGTGAGCTGAGCAATTAACCCCTCGTCTGAAAAAAAGTATAAGGAGACACCAGGTGGCAACCTCCGGTTCTGCCGAGTGAAGCCAATGTGCAAGTGTCTTAAAACTTGCATTCTCTCTACTGACCAGCAGGGGGCGACTCCTCCGGTTGTAGGGAGAAGTCTGATTTGTGTGGAAGTCTATGAGAAAATGACTACTTCTGACTTTATTTATTCCCTCAGTAAACATTGTAAACACGAGTTTATGGTCTCAATCTCTAGTTTTAGGTCTTCTTCAATACAGCATGATGTTCATTTAGTAAATTATGGTCCATTTTAGTGCTGGGTGTTATGACCAAAAATGTGTATCACGGTATTTTGTAAGATTCTGGCGGTTTAACGGTATTTATTTTTTCCGCGTTAACGCATTAATTAATTAACGCCGAAAACTAACACAAGAAACGGCCAGCGAGCGGTGAACAGCTGTTTGTGTGGCGTGTCTTCCGTCACTTCCTGTTTCCTTCACCTACATTCCCCTGGGTCCTAAGTCCCTCCATGTACAGCTTCTTATCACCCTCTATGTACCAACGTACATTTATAACAAATACCACACATATTACACGGTAATCAGCGTTGCATATGTCTGACCAAGATACCCAAAAAAGCATCCGAGGACCGTAATCTCATACACTCTTCGTATTCCAACACATGTTTTCGGCTGAGGTGATGGAGTAAATTGCTAGTGTTGCCACCAGAGGCAATAACAGCGGCTCGACAAACTTTACAATATATCGTCTTTTGATCTACGTCCTCCTGCATCGCTCTTTTCTGTTCTTTAATGTAGCGACTGAGCTTCTTCTAGCTGTTAGCAGACTGTTGTGCTAGCGGGCTAACTAGCTAGCGAGCTGTACCCAGCATGCAGTTCGGCAGTATAATTTCACAAATGTACAATATTATTAGTGTTACAAATTGTTTGTGTCAAACTGTTGTGGCGTGGTGTTTTGCCCTGTTAAAGAGCATTAGCTGTGGGTTATTAATTGTTATAAACTTATAACCATGATTAGGGGTCCCTCTCAATACAACTAGCTCCGAGCGCTCTTAGCGGTGAACAATATATTTTGCTGCCTGTTGAAGAGCGACAGCAGTTGTTTCGGCTATGCACCGGTATGACGGTGTGTGAACAATTCATATCATACGAGAAATTAAAACCGGTATACCGGTTCAGCCAGCACTAGTCCATTTAGAGTCAAAAAGACCATAAAATACAGTACCCTTTAGGGCAGGCTTACCTCCAACACCGGCTGACTTATTTACATATTTGTTTCTTGATAAATCTTTTGTCTATCAGATGGGACGTCTCCAAACATCTCTTTATCTGACCCACAGCCCAAAACACGAAGACATTCACCATCATGTAGGACAAAGAAAATACACCCCGTCATCTTCAACCCTTGACCGACTCATTGATTATTCAATCAGCAGTACTTCCAACTTTGTTTGGGAGAAGCCTCTGCCTCCAAACATCAGTGTCCAAACCTCAGCTTTACATTTAAAAACCTGTAGTTTTTTAACTAGATGTTAAAAACAACAATCACAAATGGGGCGTAACATTCAGGGGTCGACCTACATTGTTCTAGTGTGAAAAATACAATTTGGTAATTTAGTGTACTTCCTTGTCAACATACTCGCTGTGCAAAACAGAGAGATCTTGGCCATATTGATAAAAACCAACATTAAGCCATTTGCAACCAAATGCCTTTTGAATCAAGCGATATTTTTCTTGATTATGACATATAATCGATTAGTTGCACAGTAGAAAATTCATTGCCACTAATTTATAATCAAATTGCAAGAAATTGGCTGGTTCCAGCTTCTCAAATATGAAAAACAGCAGTTTTATTATATTGCACATTGAATATCTTTGGGGTTGGACAAAAACAAGCAATTTAAAGATGACTCATTGGGACACATCGGGCACTGGGAACATAATGGGTACATTTCATATGTTTGAATTATTCATTAGTTTGGAGTTAGACAGCAGCCACACTCGCATAAAGACATGCTCAGCATCAGTCTGAACAATGATGTCATTGTTCAGACTGAGGATATATAACGACTGCAATGCATCTTTAAGAGCAACTTACCCACAAATGTCTAAATGACAGCCCTCCTGCTGAGAGGCTTAAGGAAAATAATGGGTTCCATGTTTTAGCATTTCAGCTGCAGAGCTAATGGCTACAAACACGCAGATCCGCGTGCAACAGGAAGACGACCACGCACAGCGAAGACACTCCACGCGAGCGAGAGAAATGAATTTAAGAAACGCAAAACATGATGCTGTCAACAAGCTTACCTTGTTGTCTGATCGTGAGCTGGCTGGCCTCGCGCTGCAGGCTGCACACTTAGATAAACAACCGGAAGGAAGTCCCGCCTATGAACCTGCTGTTTTGTTATGTGTGTGTGTGCGCGCGTGACGCATTTATTTAAAGATACTAAACCAAACCAGATCACTTGAAGACAAAAACGCTGTCCGGTGCATGCTTCTCTTCACGGAGAGCTGCATCCCCCCCCCTCAAAATCAAGTGCGAATGCACCGGTACCAATGACGTAATGTAGGGAGAGAGATCCGGTATTATAAATAGACCATCTTGGCGTCAGTCAGGTCACGAGCATTTTGTTTTTGCTTTTAAGATGAGCAATAAAATAAATCTAGTGAAATATGTCAAACGTGAAGGGCGTTACATTCAAATACGTGAAGGCAGACAAAATATATATATATATATTCTCCTCATTGTCCCTCCTAAAAATATTCACCTTCAGAGACATTGTTGCCCTAATTCCCCCCGGTAATGATGATGCTGAAAGTGCGACGTAATAGCCGCCCTGCAACGACCATGACACACAGCGTCCACGAGGTGTCGGTCAAGTGCTGTCTAAAAGGTTCTTTCACATTCTGTTAAAAATAAAGATGGCATCTCAATTATGACGCTGCGTCGTCAGAGAGAGAGACTATTTCTGACCTACTGAGAAGCACCTCTATGTCTGATGCTCAGTGCTCCAATACAGCGTTTAAATTTGCTATAAATTCCTATTTAACACAATGTCCATTTCTTTTACGAGTTTGTTCACGGTGATTATGATCAAAAGCTCCTGAAGAAGCTGATAAATGGACCTTGAGATGAGGTTGTTTCCAAAGTCAAGAATGAACTCCAAATGTTTTTTTTAATACGAGGTTACAGTGTGAAATAGACTTCTACAGGAGCAGTGCTCTGTTATGACATTCGGGTTTAGGCACAGACGGGTGTCATACTCTCTAGTTTGATTTGTAACAATGTCTTTATGTTTTTTTGTTTATGCAATAATGGGGTTTGGGACACTCCTATGTATTGAGAAACTCCCCTCCCAAGCATATATGTCATGTTTATTCTCACACAGGTTTTGGGTTACGGCCTAAAGGAACAGTGTGTAGCATTTAGGGGGATCTATTGGCAAAAAAGGGAATATAATACTATATATTCTCTTTAGTGTGTAAAAAATAGTTGTGTTTTTATTAGCTTAGAATGAGCTGTTTATACATCTACATATGGAGCAGGTCCTCTTCACAGAGCCGGCCGCCATGTTTTCTACGGTAGCCCAGAACGGACAAACCAAACACTGGTCCCAGATAGGGCCCTTCATGTTTTTAGCATCGGTCGCCGTAGTCTTCTACACGCTTGGCACACGGGAGAGGTTTCAGTTGGTTGCAACCTTACTGCAAATCCTTCACACTGCACCTTTTTAAAATGGGATGAGGTTTGCTCTGGTTTCTTTCAAGTAGAGTAACTTATCATTGGACACACGTCCTCCGATACATATGTTTAGATCATACATCAAATGCAAAGCATTTTTCTCTATGAGTGGCAATGTCTGGTAGTCTATCGTCCATTCTACCACTATGGTCCAGACTAAAGTGTTAGATGGAGTGCCATGACATCTTACAGACATTCATGGTCCCCAGTGGATGATCCCTACTTTGCTGATCCCCTGACCTTTCCTCTGGTGTCGCTGGCAGGTTGAAATTTGCTAATCATGTGGGTTTTGCCACATCCCCGCCCCCTTTAGGAGACTTGCGGCAGGTCCTCAGTCTATTAACTCCAACGGGAAACGGGGACACCGATTATGACCGATTCATAGTAACCAAACTAAATATTGGACCCATTTTTCACAAGCCACATATCTTGAAGAAAACACACAAATTGGGAGAAAATTCATTTTATTCGAGTCCTTTCTCTGTCAAACACACTCTTGCGGGATCTGGTAGCTAATGTTTGCGAACTCCCTATAGCTAAATAATTTTCACATCGTGACCAAGTTAGAAGACAAGAAGTGTATCTCAAAGCATTGGCCGATTTTGTAATGCGTCATCTTTTTTTTATAGAGCCTCTTTGGTTGTAACGCACTTTGGTGATCCCTTAAAGTTTCCTCCAGCGCCATCATCAAGTCAGGATTTGAATCCCCTTGATACTTTGTTTACGACCAAATACCTGCAAAGCTAATGACATTCTAATGAGTTTCAGCTGCACATGCGTTTAGTGTTAATCAGACAATGTTAGCCCGCTAACAAGCTAAGCTAATATTGTAAACATTATACATGCTAAACATCAGCATGTAGCATTCTCAGCACGTTAGCATTTAGCATACAGCATTGCTGTACAACCTTAAAGAGCTGCTGGCACGGCTGATTATAGGCTATCAGTGGCTATATATTATTTTAGAGCACATGTTTTCAAAAGTGTCAACATTCATTGATTTATATCTTCTTCTTTTCTTTTTTTAAAGATGAAAGCTTTATGTATTGTGTGAAGAAAATCAAACCACCACAATTTCCAAGCTGTCATTGATATGTCGAGGCCCAAAATGCACACAGTTTCCAAGACTCAACATTTGAAATGGATATTATGTTACAATAGAAAAAGACAACTGATGCCCTTAATAAGTGACAAAAGGGTTGAAGAGCATGCAAACCGAAAGGTAATGGTGAGTTGTGCCAAAGAAGTGTTGTAAAACATTTAAACCAACATTCTGGGGACGATTTATTTTCAGTGTGGATTCCTTTTGTCTTTCTTTTATGTATGCATGTGTTGTACATGTTCCTCATTGTGTTTTCCCTGCCATTTAGCTGACAGTGTGAATCTATGTGGGAACAGTGGAGCGGTCATCGAGCTACCTGCTCCTGTGTGTTCTGGGTTGACTTCTAACATGAAGGGTTTTGTTTGTTTGGGCAGGAAAGCTCTGTCTATTGTGAGATTTGTAGCTGTGTGTGTGTGTGTGTGTGTGTGTGCGTGTCTATTGTGATGCTACACAAGAATGTCGAGGCTGCTATTGTCGATTTCCCTGTAGAATGTTTTTTGGCCTTCTATGTTTAAAATGATGTGCTGAAGGTATACGCATAGCAGAAGCCATTGTTTTATAGAAGAGGTTCTTATTTCCATACTGGATGCACAGAATATTATTAAAAATGTATTAAATAGCTAAGCAGATATATCCTGTAGTTTGTGACAGAGTTTAAGGATGTGTTTTAAACTTTTAGATGCAAAATGGTTCTCTTTGATATCACGTAAAACCTGTTAAACATTTTATTTAGGACCTTTTTTTCTTTCTACCAAACTACTGTCTACCATATCACCGTGCATGAAGGAAGCGTGCATCTATACTGCTAGCTCACCTAGCACCACTGAGCTAGCTCACCTAGCACCACTGAGCTAGCTCACCTAGCCCCACTGAGCTAGCTCACCTAGCACCACTGAGCTAGCTCACCTAGCACCACTGAGCTAGCTAACGTTACAGCTCAGCCGAGGAGGACGCCATTTATGTCATGAATGTTTACATCTTGCGCTGTCACGAGCATGAACCTCTCGTCGACGAGTAGATGAAACTATAAATTAATTAGAATTGGGGAAAAAAACAATCTACAGTTTAATCCATAAAAAGAAAGGTTAGCTGCAGCATCACATTTAAGCACCGCGGACAAATTGGAGTAATGGCACAAATGGATAATTCAAAAAGAATTGCACTTTTCAGTCTCTTGAATCTATCAAGTAGTCTGATTCTGTCTGTTTTATCAGACCGAGATTTTGTATGTTTGAGTTACGTGGGGCAACTGAAGCAATACATATGAACAGCGGTGTGCAGCAACTTGGTACGGTCTGTGCAAAACAGGGTCAGGGTTAAGATCATGAGTTGGGTTTTGCCCTAAAGTTACAACAGAGTGACATGCTGGAAGAGTCACTTGGGCTGCCCTGAGAGGGACTTTTGGGACTCTGGGACCAATTTGAGCGGATCTTGGGTCAAACGGAGGGTACCTACCAGATCAGAACTTTCTGCCACTTGGTCTGATGAAGTCTAATTTATACCGTTCACATCTGACAAGTGAAGCCAATGTGGAAGTGCCTTAAACCTGCATTCTTTCTAATGGTCATCAGGGGACAACTCGATCTCTAGTTTCAAGTCTTCAATACAGCATGATGTTCATTTAGTAAATGATGGTCCATTTAGAGTCAAACAGACCTTAAAGCAGGGGATGCTTTAAGGCGGGGCTACCTTGCGACTGACAGGTCGCTGCCACGGCGTTGTCCGATCTGAGAGTTGTCTGTGTTTGTCGTCTTTCAACTTTAACACTTTCACACTGTGTTTTCACTTCAAGAACGTTTATTGTAACATTTTGATCGCCTAAAAATGTATCATTCAGCATTCGGTTGTACTTAGCTCCAACCTCTCGTGTTGCTTCTGGTTGCAAAAAACAAACCAAGATGGCGACGGCCAAAAAACCAAAGATGGCGACGACCAAATACACGAACCAATGGCTGACGTCACGGTGACTACGTCTGCTTCTTGTATACAGTCTTTGATTTACAAAGATTTTTGAGTTTAGTTTAAAAAACTCAAACCTATTCCACTATTTTGAAAATATACATTTGTAAAATGCTTATGAATGCAGGTTTTGATACGTTAAATATTCCTTGAAAATAATTTGAGAAAATGTTTTCTTGTTTCTTTTTTTATTATTTATGTGAGGGACAATCGTGATGTGTACCAAACACATTATTACCTCTATGGCATATCCTGATCTAAGAGCTTTAAGTCTTTTATGGTATTCTTTCTAGTTATTAGGTTCATTTTATTCTGACTTTGCTGTAAATTCAATTCCTAGCGGAGAGATAAACACACAAATGAAGCACTGCTGCATATTAAATATACAATTTAGCCTTCAACCTAAATGTACACCTGATATTTTACACTCTTATTAAAAAAGTGTCCTTATAATGACATAAATTACTCAACAGTCCACTCAGTTTTCTGCAATAATGCATTTATGGTAGCTGTATTGAAGTTATTGTTTTACTAGTATTATGATGCCCCCTACAGGGACCGGTGCCTCTGCAGTGATGGTCCATTTGTTGCGCAAAATGTGATGCATGTTGCTCTAGTTCTTTACAGAAATGGAAACCCTACAAGACACAATACCCGCCAGAATTTCTGGAGCTCCTCTGTGGCCGACATTGTCTCATTGTGCCCGTGTTTCTGGTCCTTTGTGTTTTATTTACACCATTCTCTCTCTCTCTCTCATCCTACATTACCCAGATCCACCGAGAGTCGGCCCCCGCTTTCATTGGCCCGTCTCCACTTTCCCTCTCAGCCTTCGCCGTTTGGTAGGATCTGCGCACAAAGAGCGCGCAGCCAATCACAGACACCCTCTGATAAACCTCGGCCAATGACCGCGAGCCTCTTATTTACATAGAGAAGGGACGAGCCAATCAGGAGTCAGCACAGGAGAGGATTTTGACTCCTGTGCCCAATGGCTGTTGGAGGTAGGCCTGTAGAGTTTTGGGGAGTGCATATAATCAACATATTATCGAAGGTACCTAGATATTGATCCCGTATTCCGAGGTAGTTCAAATTCGCCTCTTCTGGACCTTCGGGTTTGACCTCAAATCGTCCGTGCTTGGTGGAGAATAATTCACGCGTAAAATGCCGAAGAGAAAGGTGAGTGTCGTCCGTGCCACCCAGCTCACTTCACTGTAGTTTTTTTTTTGCTCTTGCATTTGAGGAAAATTGCGCTGCGCGATTTCTGTGGCGACGTCGAGGCAGGTGAGGTGATGCCAAAGTTTGAGGAAGCGTATTTTCGCTCGCGACATCTCGTTTTTATTTGACAAGTCTTTGCGTGTATACGATATATCTTATTGTAATATATATTTATCTTTTTACGCTCCTAAATGTCCCCCGCGTTCATCTCAATGGCCGTTCCTGTGGTCGTTTTATTCGCCACTTCCCTGTCCACTGTGCGCACTGGTGAATGTCAGACGGACCCGCCGGATGGATGGATGCGTAAATCTCGCTAGAGACGTGCGTGGTGACAATTATTGTAGGCGCGACTTATCGATTCTGAATAACATGTAATACAACAGTTAAAAACAAACACATCACCACCTCCCTGTCTCATGTTGGTTCTCTGGTGGTGATGAATGTCAAGCGCCAAGCCGATAGAACGAACCGAGATTGACATGGAGAGAAAGGGAATAAAGAAAGAGGGGATCAGGGACAATTGCCGCTGCGTTAAAAGAGGCCGTGACTTCTAAACAGCGGTGCTCGACGAGCTCCAGTGCATTGTATCGGCGCATACATGGAAATTGGCTTTTTTTTTTTCCTGCCATCTAAAAACATGCCATTGTCTGCGCAGATTCGCCTTTGAGGACAGATAATGGGGGGGCCTCTAGGGGCGGAGGTCGCCCACATGCAAATGATGCGATTGCCAACCTGCGGGGTTTAACCAACATTTATTTTTATTTTTTCATGGTGGAGGGGGGGGGGGGGGGGGGGGCTCCACTGTACACGCTCCTCACCTGCCTGCAGCCTAAATGTGTGTCCTACCATGTTCATGACGTGAGGCTCTAAATGTAGCCTGACAGCCCTCGCGATGTGTTCTTGTAGTCAATATCTCCATGTTTATGTTCCATTAGTTTCAGGGAGCTCAGGTTACTTGGCATGTAAGCAAGAGGAACCCATTCAAATGGTAATGACCAGAGAGATCACGTATCGTCCGATTTGGTACAAATAAACAGACTACTTTAAGCAAATGCGGATTTGGATTCAAACTTAAAACATCAGTTTGTTTCTGATATTTTAAGAAAAATACACAATTATAAGTTTATTCAGAAAATACTGAATATAATTTTAAATGATTTAACTTGAGACTTTACGATTCTGATAACTTATTATTGTGCACAACTGTATTCAAATCCTCAATTTATGAATAAAATATTCTACTAGGCTAATAAATCAGTGTTTAGTTTGTTGTTAATTTGTATGATCTTATCATGTGTACGGGACTTTGTAACTAAGTTTTACTGTGTGATTATTTTCACTATCGATTTTTTTTCTCGATTAATCATCATTTGGTCCATAAAATTGCGAAACATTTCCCAAAGCTGAAGTTGATGTCTTCAAATTGCTTCTTTTTTGTTTTTGTTTGACCAGCTGTCCCAAACCCATATTTTCAGTTTACTACTTAATAACTAGTTTACTACTATTATAAAAGGCTAAAAACTCCAGCAAATATTCACAGCCAGTCATTTCTTTGGCGTTTTTTTTGCACGATTTGCCCAATTTATTGATTATGAAAATAGTTGCAGAGTATATTTTTGTTGACGATTGATTAATCAACACACGTTTCATCTGGTAAATATTCATTACATTAGTGTGATTTCTGTTCAAGAGGTAAAGCGTTTCTCACTAGATTTGTAGCCTTTTCACCTTTTTCTCATATTCTGCTCATTTGCCTCATTCAGCTTTCTAACTCCTCCTGGCTCCCTTCATTCGTGTATCTGAACAGAGGAAAACCTTTTGGGATTTTCATGATTTTAATAATTCAAATGTTTTGACAATGACGGATGAAAACAACCAGAAAACAGAATTCACACACACAATTCATAGGCGGTGTGAGCACACACACGTACCTTCTACGACCCGACACTGTCTTCAAGAGGCTGTAGCTAGAGGGAAGTAATGGTATTCTATTAAACTAGTTCCCTAAGGTGTCCACTGCTACCAACAATGTGATGCTAGCTTGTCGTTAAGGGGGGTGTAAAATGCAAAAAATATATTGGTACGAGTCTCCTTTCACAGATGTACCCACTTATGGGCAGAAAACATGCATTTTTTTGCATGCAGTATCGATGTAACAATATTATTAATAAATGTATTTCTAAACTAAACAGTCTTGGAATTGAATAATTTGATTATGACTGGAAAGCTGAGACTTGTATTCATGTGTGAGGATGTCCGTCCCCATTGTAGCCGTTGTATAAAATGACCTGTTGTGACCTCTAGGACAATCCCAGCCTCATGAACCTTTACAACCACAAACCAGAGACCGAGGGCATTCAGAGGAGGTGTGACGTTCCTCTTATTCACAATAAAGGGGTTTCTGAGCAGTTATCCCAAACCTGTCACAAAAAAATGAAATTATTGCAAGAAATTTCCAAATGTCAAAAGTTGTTGATGCCAAATCGCAGCATGACTTTTTCTGTGGTGTTTCTCGAGGTTATTTTTGAATATGATGTACACCACTTCTGTGTGGCATGTACTGTTGCCCTGCTATCCCAACCTAAAGACCCTTTAGGTTGTGGTTCTCTCTTAACAGTCTCTCCATTCCTTGTTTCCTACAGTCTCCAGAGGGTCCCGAGGGCAAGGAGGCCTCCAAAGTCACAAAGCAAGAGGTAACTGTTGATCAATGTGTGTTTGTGTGCTGTGTGTGGGCGTGCGTTTGCGTGCTGTGTATTTTTTGTACTGCGAGAGTGTGTGTGTGTGTGAGTGAGAGAATAGACACATGACAGGTTAATGATTAGGACACTTGTAGCAGTCACCAAGCACTCAAGATCAGCCTGCAAAGGTACAACTGATATCTGTGTCTCTCTGTCACTGTCTCTTTCTCTCTCTCTCTCTCTCTCTCTCTCTCTCTCTCTCTCTCTCTCATTGATCGTCCCTTGCTCCGGTAGACCCCCAGAAGGTCAGAGAGATTGTTAGCGGTAAGTTTCGTTCTCCCTCCTTCCTGTCCTCACCTCTCTCCTTCCTCACCCCGCCTCCCGCCTCAGTCTTGTGGGATAGGAAGTGTCATACTACCAAGGCTCAGAGCAAAGTCCTCACCCAAGTTTATGGATTCGATCAAGGCAATTTACAAATTCCATAAACGTGCTCCCTGAGGATTGCGTCTGGCTTGGTACGCACGTCTTTTCTCTGTTGTCTTGGTCCGGTCTGGTGCGACACCTTGTTGATGTTTGGGGCTGCATGACTCAATGGTAACAGAATGAGTTATTCTCAATTACATCCCCCACTACAGTTGACTCGACAGTAATCAAAATGACTCCTGGAAAATGTTCAATTTGCATTCAAAATGCTCAAATTGTTCCCCAAATCCTATTAAAACTAACAACTATAATATTACCTAGCACATGAGTGATAATGTATGTTATGTGATCATGCAGCTCTGCCATACAAGTCCATGTTTTTTTATCTGTGTTGTACTTTGCATGTTGAACCCATATGTATTGAGTCTTTGCTTGCGTTTGTACATTTGCATGTGCACTTTTAAGACCTAGTTTGACATTTTGGGAAATATGCTTATCATGCAGATAGCACCTGGTTAGCTTTGCATTAAAGACTGGAAACGGGGGGGGGGGGGGGGGGGTCAGCTAGTATGGCCCTCTCCAAGTTCAAATTAAACTAAAGCTCACAAATAAACACACAATATCTCTTTATTTTACGGGGGACTATTTCTTGGCCCTAAGCAACCTCTGGTGGTCACTATGCTAGCTGTATCCAGCTCTTATGCTAAGCTAACCATCTCTTGGCTAGCGTCATGTTTAACAAGCAGACATGAGCGTGTAAGAAGATGAAAAAGGGTATTTCCCAAATTATCAAACGACTAAGCTTTTGACTATCTAAACATGCTAACTGTACTTTTTTTTGCATGTTTCCTGATCTGATACTTCCTTGTCTTTGAACACCTTTTTAATTCAATGAAATGTTTCGGCAGTAAACTAGCATGTTGTATATTGGATGCTATCTGCACTATGATGGGGGAATTTCCTACTTGTAATTGTAAATGTTCAGCCCGCTTCCCCCGGCGTAAGAATCATTTATGTGTCTCGTGTCTGTGATTTCTAAAGAAAAACTTGAGATATTCTGAGGAAGAATCACATGATTTACTTTAGTCACAGCCGTGTTAACTGCAGCTCGTGGCTTCACGCTCAGCGGCCTGGAAAAGCTCTGCAGCAAACCTTCTCACACCGAGTGGCCAGAATCTGATATAGTCATTGTGCAGCGGCCGCGGGTCCGTTCCCTTTGAGAAGAAGCAGATATTTTAAAAACTACTTAGCGCAGGAATGATGCCAGATCCCACTGCTTAGGAAATATGTTACAAGTACTTGAAGTGGGAGCCAGTACAGCCTCGGTGTGTTCTGTGATAGTCCTAATTAATTCTCTAAGCAGCTCTTGTAGCTAAAGCGACAGGATTTTAAACAGTGTAGAGACAAACTTAATAGTAATGTTATTAATATAGATAATAGATGGATAATACTCTTCCTATAACTACACACTGTTCAGTTGGTCAGTCCTAACTGACTTCTGCTTAATTTGCAGAAACCTGCTCCACCCAAGCCTGAGACCAAGCCCAAGAAGGCCATCGTCAAGGTACACACACACACACACACACACACACACACACACACACACACACACACACACACACACACACACACACACACACACAACAACGCCTACAATGATTAATTAATTCTTTCACCCCCTTTAAATAAATCCAGGATTTATTGGTGTTTATTTTAAGTATTACACTACGAATTGTAAAATATTATGATCTCATCTTTGAGGTCACGCTGGAAATATTTTCCCAAGGATGATTATGTGTTTACCCTCATTTGTTTGCTTCTTCTTTCTTCACTCCTCCCGTGCAGAAGGTGGCGGAGGATAAGGGGGCGAAGGCAAAGAAAAGCGTCGCTAAGGGTAAGAAGGATGACGGCCCCGCCCAGAACGGAGAGACCAAGACCAATGAGGTATGAGGAGGGAAAATTGGAAATAAAAAAAAAAAACAATCAGTCAGAGACAGACGAGAAAATAACTTTTATTCCCTTATTTTGTCAATTTGTGTAAAAACATGACATACACATCAACCACACCTATAATCCTCCACTGCATAACCTCCCTGCTTCTAATCACTAATACACATCTCTTAACACATATGCATGCTGACACACACACACACACACACACACACAGATCTACGTGTCCCGTCCGTCTGTCCGTGTGTCCTCCATCAGAAGCTCGGCTCCCTCCTTGATGTCAGTGCGAGGGCAGAATGAGACAGTCAGAGTTAAGGGTATGGTTCGAGTGTTTCTAATCCATCTTCAGAGTGCGTGTTTGGACCACTAACTCATTACGTATTCAAAAAAAGTTGCATGTTAATTGAGCCGACATTTACAACAACGGTGTGCTGTGGAGTGCTGTGGCGTGTTTCATGAGAGAATGAGAGAAGAAAGAGAGAGAGTGAAGAAGAGAAGGAGTGATGTCGCCGTGTGCAGTGAAGTGGGCCAAGGACAACTTTTGAGCAGGAAGGTTTTGCTTTGATGTGATTGGCTGCTCGTACACAGCTGGCTCCACTAGTGGTCAGGTCAGAGGTGATTCCTGCAGATACTCGAGGAGTTATGTCTTTCAGTGAGTAGCTTTGCAGAGCAATTAAGTTAAAAATAATACACACAAGTCAATGACGATCATTCATTTGAGCTGGCAGCTTGAAGCCGGACCAATCATCAACTTATGGTGAGTGGTCACGTTTTTCCCTTTCGCAACTTGTGATACTTTTGGATGTATTCGCTCAGATTTGGAGGTATCCATATCTGACATCCCAATAAGATGGAGGTGAATTAAATTTAGTTTGAGCTGCTCGCAACATTAAAAAAATTATGTTAGAGGAATTCAACGGCAGCGAGTTTCTTTTGATGATCAACAGATCGCACCGTAAAAGGTTGTCATTGGAACTACTTTCTGCTCGAGAAATAGTCCCAACGACTGTTAAAAGACTCGCCACATGAAACCGAAACACATAGAATCAAAACTGTCTGCTTCAACAAGTGGACTAGAGTCCGTGTTCTAGATCTGACAGGGTTACGTAATCCTGATAACTCCATAACTGCTTCTTGGAACACGGCCCAGTTTATCAAAGTAGACAAACACTGCAGCTGTTCTGTAAATACAACTCTTCTCTGAGGGACAATGCAATTTCTGAATTGTACCTGAAGTAATGACTAAACATAATGTGCTCTATTGCCAAGAGTTAGATGAGAAGATGCCGCTCTCGTGTCTATACCGATCCCCCAGGAAGAGCGCCGGGCTTTCAATCCAATTCGAATGGCCAAAGCGTTGGATTACAACCTCCGGGTTCGTCACGCGACGCCATTGAGCCCAAAAATATTTAGTTCCATTGCTTTATATAGGGAAAGAGACCACTATAAATCAGCAGATCATTTAAAAACTATGTATTTGCTGGGGTGTCTGCCCTTTAGAGGTGCTGGTAGGTAGACAGGCTAGCCCTTTAAACCTGTTCCAAGTCCGTATGCTAAACTATGCAAACCACCTCCTTGCTGCTCTATTTCCCAAACAGTCCAGTCGGTTTCTAGAACCCACCTGTGGTGAGATTGATGGGAGACGCCTGCGTCGTTGTGTAACTCGTTCCTCTCTTCTCACCTTCAAAGGTAACTGAGGCGGCGGAGGAGGCGACCGAGGAGAAGGCGTAAAGACGCGGGGCGCGTCCACCGACTCGTCCCCCCCCCCCCCCTTCTGACACCGTGGCAGCAAAGCATCTTTTTTTACTGACGATTTTTGTACCATGCTGAAATTTTTTTTAGACTTGTGATAGTAGAGACGGACAACCAGCAGCCCCCATCCCCATATGTTCACGCTCCTCTCAGCTCCCTCGCCCACAGTATGTGTTTTGCTCTACTCTCCTCCCTCCTCCATTCTGTAAACGCACCTCTCACAAACGGGGGAAAGACAGAATGAAGTGTTTTTATCGGGCGGCTGCAGATGTTCTTCATCTGGCCTGACGGGGGGCCGTAAACACGACTGTTGTGATCTCTAAACCAGCTCTGGCTATATTTGTAGTCTCCACGAAGGATCATTATTATCATTGGCACTCTTGACTACCCCCCCCCCCGACGGTTAGAAGGTGAGGATTTGAAGATGCACAGTTTGGATGCAGAGCTACAATAAACCAGGTTCATAGTCGCTCATGGAGAACATCTGCAGCTTTTAAAACAATATTTTAGCTTTTAGAATCACCACCACTGTGTTTCACATAAGCTCCTTTTGTATGTGTGTGCTGGAGTGAATGTGTTTGTGGGTCTCTGTGTGTGTGTGTGTGTGTGTGTGTGTGTGTGTGTGTGACTTTATTTACCCCCCCCCCCCCTTATCTTTTTCTTTTTCTCCCCCTCCTGACCGCCTTGTCCTGCAGCAGAGTGACATAGCAATAATGAGTGGTGCTTCTGTTCTAGACGCCTCTATTGGCTTTGGACCCTCTGGGCTTCTCTTGAGTTTCATCCTGTTGGGAGAATATTTTGAAAATAAAAGAAAAAGTTGATGTCACATGGCGGTTTTGGTGTTTTTTTTTTCCCCCATGCGTCTCCTCCCTTATTGGTGTATAAAACTACTGCGAGCAGAACTATAATTATTGTGCATTGCATTTCTACTCCAACTTTGTAGTTGGACAGTGATGCCACCTGTTTGCCACTATTTCTCACCTATGCTGGGTTTTTTGGCAAACTCAGGTAATCCGACATGTGTGGTACGTGTTCTGTGTTGGAGAGCTCCTTTTCACTGGGTTCATGTTTAGAATTACTTTTTTAAACCAACACAAAGCCGGCGCTGTGTGTTGTGTATATCTTTGTGTGTGTGTGTGTGTGTGTGTGTGTGAGGTCGCCAGGGGCACGTGGCTGTGTTAAATACAACTGCTGTGTCAGGAAGTGAAAGGTCAGCATTTGCAGAGAGAGTGGTGGGACTGACGAAAGCGTACGCTCTCTTCATTCAGGGACAAACTGTCACTCACTCTCACGGACCAATGATGTGGAGCAGTTCCTTTTTTCTCTCTTTAGCACGAGGAGTGAGGAAGTCTTTAGAGGCCAATGTTAAGAATGTATTTTCAGAAGCCTCGGGTCAACAATATGAGGTTTCTTTTAATAGAACGTAGCAGCCGAGGGAATGTGTTGCAACTGCTGAATACATACAAATTATATTTTGACAGGTTTGTTTTTTTTAAAGTCGAAAAAAAAAACTCCAATCGGATGATCTGACCTTTTGACCCAAACCGCTGAAATCCAGAGTGAAGCTGCACAGGAACGAGAAAAAAAAAACGTGTAGACCGCAGCGAACAAGAACACATGACGATTAAATGTGGTAAACGTTTAGACCACACAAAGATTCATAAATAAAGCTCTTCTTGGAAACGCTACATGGCAGCACAGATCACAGAAGCTCTAACTCACAATGCAAAGAGGCACATTACGATATCAGGATCCTGGATTAATGGGTTTGTTCATGGCCGTTCTGAATCATTCACACGGGGAATACACTCGTGTGTGTGTATGACGGTATCACAAGACATGGCAAAACACTTCAGGAAGCAATTTGGTAAAAGGGGGCGTGGACAAGAATAATAAAGCTCACACCTTTTTAAAATGTAATTGTTGTAGAAGTTACAAAACCATCATGTCCATCACAGGTGATTATTTACGGCGAGCTGAACACACTGTCACATACAATCTAACTGATCACATGTCCCTCCATTGTCGGTAACCTTTGACTCCTCCGTGGCCCCCGTGCAGTAATTCCTGCTGCAGAATGAGGTTGCCTCCTTGTGGCCACGTCGGCCAGCACAACGACAACACTTCAGGGGTCGGGATGACGGGGTGACCCACAAAGATTCAAACGTGGCCTCCACTCCATGCTGTAATGGTTTTTCCAAGTCTGAAAGCCTGTGAAGTTTTACGGATCGAAGCATTGGTCTAGTTTATTGGTATAAAGAGACCATTCTAGCGTGGTGGACGGCTACACCGTCACTCTGAATTCATGGAAAGCAATAGAGGCAGGTATATGCAAAAACAACCGTCACAAATCAAGCACTCCTTTATTATCATTAGGCCTTGGAATTTACCATTTTGTAATGACATTAGCACATTTGACACCGCTGACTTAACGGTTGTCAGTGGAGGGTCACCATACATGTGGATGCAGAAAGGATCAGAATATGCTGACTGCTTCATTTTATGGAGTAGAGAATAAACTTACCTTCTCTGCCAGGACGCTTTTGACGCCAAAGTAATAGAAGCCACTTGATGCTCACATTCCTACCTATCCGGTACAGTGCATGTTCTATTTGTGGCTGCCAAAATTAATCCACGAGTGTTGAGCAAAGCAAACAAAAACCACAGCCTCACACACGCGGCACTGAACAGGACTCGGGTTAAAACGTGTGGGCTCCAAACTGTTCCTCTATTTAAAACTGTTCAGACGTGATATGATTATGTATCAGTGTTGTAATCGAGACCACCTAAATCCAGACCACAAAGTCCCACACTGCATGACACACTTGTGGAACATGCAAACCAGAGGCCCCCCCCTCAAAAACACGCACAGAACATAAATGATGATCCCTCTTCATTAACCTCTTTCATCACTATGTGTGGATGTGTAAGTGTACCAGGAGGGACGTCTTGATCAATAAATGTGAGTAATCAGAGTAATGATGTTAAATAAATCAGACAATGCACAGGCAGTTTGGTGATAACCCCGCAAGTTGTGGTCCCGAAATAAAGTCCAGAAAATGCTGCCCGAGACCAGATCGAAACCTACAAAAAGTGGTCTCGATACCAAGACCATCTTGAGAACTACAGCACTGCTATATGTATATAATATATATGTTACATATTCATTTAATTATTCACACCTTGTTAAGAAACTGAATTCAATTATTATATTTAAATACATTAAAGAACTATGAAAACCAAACACATTGTCAGTAAATAACAGAGGCCGAGATGTAGTCAGTCATCTGTTCAACTTTTTATATATATCGTCGGCTTCTTTCCGGCCACAAACCCGTCTGTTCCCCGATGTCTCTGCCGGGGATTTAAAACAATCTCTATATAAATAGGAGAGTGGTTGCTACACAAGTGCATGTCATTTTTTTTTTTTTTAAAATGACACTATTGGAACAAACTAAATAAATTCAATGATGTGATAGGAATTCTATATTTAGGTAGATTACACCTGCACATTACACACAGGGTTTATTATACTGAGGGGGAAAGACAATAACAATAGGGGTGGAAATGTGTGAACAAACACTTCAAGGTTTGTCAGTGTTATTATTTTAATTTTTAAATACAGTCTTTGGCTCCTCTTAGGTGTGTAAATATCTCTCACTGGACTTTAGGTTGTGCTCGCCCTGGTTTGCTGTAACGAAACACAACATTGACACGAGGAGGGTATTTGTTTTGGAAGTAGTCTCAGGGGATTTTCAACAGAAGATAGATAAACTATGGTAATATTAGAGATACGTGTTAGTTAATGACGCGTGCTTTCATCGATGGCTTACCTTCAAATAAAACATAGAGTACAAAGTTCAAAAGGTCAGTAAGACACTGGGAGCTTGTGGGATTTTTTTTTGGAAGCGGGGCAACTGCTGCATGATACATGTATTTTAAAAATATATAAAATACACTGTTTACATAAATAATAGCATATTAATTAATGTAGGAAACAAGTGTTCTCTTTCTCAACTTTCTAGTGAACCATAGAGGAAGTGTGCCGTGTGATGCATTTCCTTGATAATCTTCCTTGATTATCTATCTTGGCGTAAATGTCTCTTTGGCATTAAAATTCCTGTAACTCATGAGGTTTTCATTCATTAAGGTGCATTCCCCTTCTTCCTCTTCTTCAACCCTTCCCCCATTTTACTGCCTGGCAGTATTTGGAAGAGAAATGGACGACTTCCCCACCAAACGGCTCCCAGAGAGAGTGGGTGTGTTAGCCAGACATCTTGTTACACAACAACGTAAATCACAAGCGAAGCCAGCAACACAAAACACACGCACACACAGAATGGAGACAGCTAGGTGTATTATTTAATAAAACCGAGCTAAAACGGTTAGATCGGCTGCGAATCCCCTTCAAACACGGCAGCCATATTCTACATCCGCAGCTACAAATGCGTAAAGAAATAGGACAGGACATGCGTTGTATTAATCCGCAACAAATTCTAAATGATGGATGCATATGCCTTTAATGACTAAAAACGTGATTAAATGTCGTTTAGCTACGAGGTAACGGCCATTCTGCAGCAATGTGTCCTCTCCTACAGCAGGCTGCCATTTCTACCTCCCCTCTACATGCGTGAGACACAACACACCAGTTGTATTCCTCCGCTGAAGGGCTTGCGCTTTTGCTTTTGATGGGGGGGGGAGGGGGATTTCAAACAAACATGCCTCCACAACCGCCGCTAAAATTCACCCAGAGGGATAGTCAGCGCAGGATTATTTTAGCGGCTGGTTCCTTTTTTTGCGAGAGAAACACGGGGTGGTGGTGGGGGGGGGGCAAACAAACCGAACAAAAAACGTCGCACAGCAGCGCACTAGTTGTCCGCTTTTCGCGGAGAGATACACGACGCAGCCGGGACTCCGTGTGAGCGGAGCTGAATGGAGGCAGCCTCTTCCTGGTGGATAAACAGTGACAGCTACAGGGCAGCCACTTAGACCCGCCACACAGGCTCTGCCGCTGCCCTGGCAAACAACACCAAAATGGCTTCAGACAGTACACTCATCGCGCAGTTGACTTCTGGTGAGTAAAAGGAGATCGGAACAAATATGTCATGGTTGTTTTAATACCCCCCCCCCCCCTCAATTTCCTTCGGTGCCCTCTTCTAACGCAGCTCCTCTTCTCTTCCCCCTCCAACCATACCAGAACTGTACTTCCTAATAGCCCGATTTCTAGAAGCTGGACCGTGTCAGAAAGCAGCCGAGGTTGGTGTTTATGCATTTTAGGATAATTCATAATGTGTCCGAAATTGTCACGGGGTGTAATTTTCTATTTTTATCCCGATTTCAGACCCTGATAAGGGAGGTGGAGGAGAAGGAGGTAAGCAGTCAGCAAATACGAGAGAGAGGTTTCTCTCTGCACTGTACTTTGCGATGTCGCTTTTTTTACTCTGATGTATCATTTACTGTTTTTAAAAACATCGCTCGCTACATTTATGACTCGCTGGCTCACAGTCGACACTATGTTTCCATCTCAGCTGCTCCC